>JAJJMB010010439.1:1168937-1557416 GCA_023531105.1 Papaver atlanticum
CTTGTCCATGTGAGTTTTGAGATGTCAAATATCAGATCGGATGGATCCTGAGTTGATTCTTCAACCTATTATGGAACTCAGCTTGCAAGATTACCATATACAGACCCGATGTTCTCTTCCAGGTGAGGTTTGAGATGTGAAATATCAGAATGGATGAATCCTGAATGGATTCTGCAACCTATTATGGAACTGATCAGGTTGCAATATTACCATATAAAGACCCGATGTCCTCGTCTAGGTGAGGTTTGAGATATCAAATATCAGATTGGATGGATCCTGAGTGGATTCTAAAACCTATTATAGAACCCAGCTTGCAAGATTAGCATATACAGACCCGATGTTCTCGTTCAGGTGAGGTTGAGATGTCAAATATCAGAATAGATGGATCCTGAGTAGATTCTGCAACCTATTATGGAACTGATCAGCTTGAAAGATTACCATATACAGACTTGATGTTCTCGTCCAGGTGAGGTTTGAGATGTCAAATATCAGATTGGATGGATCCTGAGTGGATTCTGCAACCTATTGTGGAACTCAGCTTGCAAGATTACCATATACAGACCCGATATTCTCGTCCAGGTGAGGTTTGAGTTGTCAAATATCAGATCAGATTGATCCTAAGTGGATTCTGCAACCTATTATGGAACCCAGGTTGCAATATTACCATATACAGACCCAATGTTCTCGTCCCGGTGAGGTTTGAGATTTCAAATATCAGAATGGATTGATCTTGAGTGGATTCTGCAACCTATTATGGAACCCAGCTTGCAAGATTACGAAATACAGACCCGATATTCTCGTCCATGTGAGGTTTGAGATGTCAAATATCAGATCGGATGGATCCTGAGTGGATTCTTCAACCTATTATGGAACTCAAGTTGCGAGATTACCATATAAAGACCCGATGTTCTCGTCCAGGTGAGGTTTGAGATGTCAAATATCAGATTTGATGGTTTTGCAGTTTTGCTTCCTCAAAATATTTAAGAAAAACATGAACAACTTCAGCAGAAACCATATCTTTATTCTCAACATCCTGATGAGTATAGGCATAGTAGCATGAGGTATCTTGATTTTGATCATCATTTTCTACTGGGGTTCTTTTCTTCCTCCCTTTGGACTCGAAACCAATACCTTTATCAAGAAAACCTCTTTAAAAACCGCCAGAGCGTGAAGGTGAAGACATTCTTGACGAAACGATAATAACCTAGAGTATGCGTACGTGACTCAGAGGTTTGGTATTTAAATGGTTTCTTAGGGAAGGTAACTTTTAGGGTTTCTAAAGATAGTTCGTGACAAGTAAGTCATGGATACCCGTACGAACACAATCCACCCAAAAGGAATAAAAAAAACAAAGCCAAAACAAAACGTATCTTAAGACTCGACAATAATTTTACTCGGACAAAACTCCCCCTTTGTCAATTTAAGTGACAAAACTATCAGTACATATGGATTACAAAATAAATAAACTTTGCAGCTTCTCATCAAAATGCTTGATTTCCTTGGTTCTTCAACATTACTCGAAGTCTTCGTCACTTCCAAGTACTCCAGTGATTCTGAACGTGTTCAACTCAGCATCATAGTTGTTGAAGATCCGTAGCTATAACAATGAGAAAACAGTAGCTCTCAATCATTGTTATATAGTGTCATAGTATCATTACACAGCATCAAAGTCCAATTGTATCATAACTTTGACAACAATATTATGGTGATATATATCACTCCCCCTTAGTCAATACTTCATCTCACATGAAAACCACACCCCCTTACATAATGATCCGTAAACCATATGTAGTTGGAATGTGAACTGCACATTAATTCTCCCCCTTTTTGTCAATATAAATAAGCAAAGGTACGAAAACTAGTGGGATCATAATGAAATTCTCATAGAGATACTTCATGGCTAAAAGAAAACATATCAACTTTGTTTAGATACAATCATATAGTCGAAACTAAATGCATTCATCAAGGAGTTTATAAAGATACAAGAAAACTCCTACAATATTCCACAGCCGCACTCCCCATAAAGATTTGGCAATTAAGCATGAGTTCAATTAAGAACTCCCCCTATAAAATGTCATTCCCGAAAGAACAACAAGAGCGACCTTACTTTTACTAGAAAAGAAGAATTTCTTTGGACATTAACAAATTACATGAAACATGAATTTGTATCCATAAAACTCAATTAAATTAACCACAAGAGAACCCATGATTAATTTAATCGGAAATGCTCAACATAAGAGAACGTATGGAGCCACACAGTACTTTCACATAGAAGTGGATCAAGGAAAGACTAATACTGCGGAATATTCAAAGATTCATTATATTTTTCATCAATATTTGCATAAAGACATATAATAGACTTAATCTTTGCAATCAAAAGTTCATCCTATCTTCATTAAGACTCAACAGTAATTTTGCTACGTGAAGATTTTCTTTCACAAATTTTTGGCTCAATAAATTTTATCTCTCTACAGAGAACCAATTTAGAGCACACAAGTAGAAGGAAACATAGTTTCAACAAAAACTTTTTCGAAACAAAAACAAGAAAAACGAAGAGATTCTTGAGACACAAATAATACTTAGGAAGTGTTATCTGTAGACAATAGTTTAGCTATGGACGATAAGAAAATAGCTCGACTAATTAGAGAGCATTTTGCCAAAAGTATACCTGATTATTGGCAAATCTTACTCAACAGGATTTTTATGAGTAAGCATTCAACCCTTATGATTAATTAGCACAAGTATGAGCCCTAAGCTCATTAAATGAATGGTGTTCACGGTTGAGTCTCTTTTTCCTTCCAATTCTAGGAAAGAATCCTTTTTGATGTGAAAAGTTATCATAAAACTTGCTATCATCAAAATACGACGCATAGTATGGATTTTTACCTGAAGAGTTTTGTCTAGAGGGATTCGACAGCCTGTTGTTGAGCTCCTTGTATCCTTCAATTATCATATTCAGGTTGTCTTTCATATCTCCATTTTTGCTTTCTTCTGATACCTTTTTCACATCAAGAATAAAAGCACCTTCATTTTCAACCGAAGAAGATCCTTGAAATCTTCTTGGACAATTTGTGTTAAAATGGCTTTTGCGATTTTGAACATTTGAAGAACAAATAGAACTGACTTTCCTGGAAGGATTCATAGGGTAAGTACTACAACCAATTGGTTTGGACATACGAATGTAAGTTACACCTTTGAGAATTGAATCTAAGGTGTGTTGAAGTTGAGCAATAGAGTTGTCATTCAACCTAGATTTGCTCTTATGTTCAACATGTCCTTTTGAATCACAAAAGAGACACACTTTCTGATCACCAAAGTGATTAGAGTGAACAATCTTAAAACCATCACTAGGAGATTTCTTCCTTCCATGTGATGTGGAGATTCCTTGATTAGAGGAAGAACCAGACACATCTTTTCCAATAGGAAGGGATCGTGATTTAGCTTCTGGAACTAAAGTCGCAGTTGAGTTAGAAGCGATTGGTATAGTAGAATCTTCAGAATATCCTTGAATAGAGAGTTTACTCAAAAGACGTTCAATTTCCAAGGCATCCGCTTTGAGTTTAGCCTCTAGTAAGGTTCGTGAATAACAGACTAGGGCATTTTCTTCATGAAGAACCTTTAATTGAGAGTCACGGTCATTTACCATACCAATAAGCACATTGACTTTGTGCTTCAACCGATTGATTTTATCAGCCTGGATTCTAATAAGTTTTAGAATCACACTCTCTTTGGCCGCTTTCCTTTCTTCAACAGAGTCAGACTCGTTTGAAAGGTAATTGGAGTAACACTTATCAGTGCAATCATGTTTCGTTGGAACACAATGTTCATCTAAATTCGAGATAGATGAATCTTTCTCTTTAATAGATTTCATGTAAACAGAACTTTTACTTCTGACGATGCGTTTATCCGAGATAGCAATAATATCCAAAGAGTCAGATAGCTTACAAAAACAGACTTATGAGGTCTTAAACGTGTTTTCCTGCACTGATACCAATTGAAAAAGCGAGGGTCTAATAACCACACCCAATATTTCGCTTAGCAATCTGTATGGATTAACTCCAATATACTTTCAAGATAATCAACTAGACAGTCATACTCAATATTAAGAAAAGTATATCCAAGAGTTATATCTCTATTTCTCAATTCAATCTTCAATCAAACAAATAGGAATTTGCGAGCCCGGTTGAATATAAGAAATAACTTGGACGGTATCAAAAACCAATATCCAAGTGTCAATCAATTTAATCAACAACCCAAAGGTCGGATTCACAATTGATTGAACTTATGCACAACCTGTGATATTTCTATTATATAACAAAATATAATGCGGAAAAGAAATAACACAGACACCAGAAATTTTGTTAACTAGGAAACCGCAAATGCAGAAAACCCCCGGGACCTAGTCCATATTTGAACCACACTGTATTAATACGTTACAGACACTAGCCTATTCCAAGTAAACTTCGGACTGGAATGTAGTTGAGCCCTAACCAATCTCACACTGATCAAGGTACAGTCGCGTTCCTTACGCCTTAGAATCCCAGCAGGACTCTACGCACTTGATTCCCTTAGATGATCTTACCCACAACTAAGAGTTGCTACGACCCAAAGTTGAAGACTTGATAAACCAATCTGTCTCACACAGAAAAGTCTATTAAATAGATAAATCTGTCTCCCACAAAATACCTAGAAGTTTTTATTCCGTATTTTGATAAATCATGGTGAACAGGAACCAATTGATATACCGGACTTATATTCCCGAAGAACAGCCTAAAAATATCAATCACCTCACAATAATCTTAATCGTATGGTAGCGAAACAAGATATTGTCACAAACGATGAGACGAAGATGTTTGTGACTACTTTTTATCTTGCCTATCGGAGAATAAATCTCAAGCAAATCTTAGAGAAGATAGTACTCAATACGATAGAAAACAGCAAGATCAGAACATGCAACTACAGAGAAAATAATTGGGTCTGGCTTCACAATCCCAATGAAGTCTTCAAGTCGTTAACCTACAGGGTTTCGTGAAAAACCTAAGGTTAAAGGAGAATCGACTCTAGTCGCAACTAGTATCACACAGGAGGTGTGGGGATTAGGTTTCCCAGTTGTTAGAGTTCTCCTTTATATAGTCTTCAAATCAGGGTTTGCAATCAATGTTACCTTGGTAACAAAGCATTTAATATTCACCGTTAGATGAAAACCTGATTAGACTCAAGATAATATCTTTCAACCGTTAGATCAAACTTAGCTTGTTATACACAAACTAAAAATGACTTCATTTTGATATGGGTAACCATACCTTAACGTGTACACCTTGTTGGCTCAACAATAGTTAACCGAAGTTATCCATATGAACACTTTCATATCAACCATATTCATCTTAACCATAACTAGTTCAAATGACTCAAATGAAACTAGTTCTAGAGTTGTTCAATTGTTTATATTCTCATATAAGTATACAAGACACAATTGAAGCAAAATCGATTTTGATTCACTTGAATCAATTCATGAACATTATAGCCACAGTTTGCAAAAGATTGCATTCCTTATTATATAAATGTATGAGTTCATGAACAAACCGATTTTAGAACATAACTCACTCAAGTATGCAAATGGGTACGCATACCTAAGTAGCCGGACTTGGACTGTGTTCGCCAGTATGTAATCGGATACGCTTACTGTCGTACACTTACAAACTTCAGTCAAAACCAGTACACGTACAGGTACGCATACTCTAGCTCCCGAACTTTACCTGACCAACCAGTACGCATACGGGTATGCATACTTAATTCCGGTCTTGGATGAACACATATGAAAGTAGGCATACTGTTCTTATAATCCCATCATGGTTAAGTGTTCTAAACTCTTATTTCAATCATTGAAACATTCTCGAAAGACGACAATAGTTATCTCACACAAACTATTAGCTTCAAAGCAATTTTCAAGTGACCGAATGATCAATACGAAACATTCCGAGTCTACATCAAATGACTGTCTCACACAAATCATGTAAGATGTTACAAGGCGATTTTCACATGATCATATTTTGACTTTCGTCAAGAATATAAGATGAACTTGGTTAAAGAGAAAGCTTACCAACGCATATTTCGAAAACTATGTAAGCGAGTTACACTCAGCTTGAAATATCAAATGTGTATAATCGAAGTCTATATAGATATACAACTTTTGTCTCAAATAGGAGATAGAGTAGATAGACTTTTGAGTGATAGATGAGTTCAAGTCTCCACATACATTTTGTTGATGAAGTTCCACAAGCTCCCCTTAGTAGTTCTTCGTCTTCAATCAATGAACGCCGTGAAGTCTAATGCTCAATTACACTTTCTATCCTAATCCGAGACTTAGCTATAAGTAGACTAGAAATCAAGAATTATAGTTTTGGCAACTAAACTTAACAACAAGCTTGAGATAACAACGCTTGCAAGTTCGACCGAGCAGTGCTCTAAAAATTACCATATACATACCCGATGTTCTCGCCCAAGTGAAGTTTGAGATGTCAAATATCAGATTTGATGGTTCCTGAGTGGATTTTCAACCTATTATGGAACTCTGCTTGCAAGATTACCACATACAAACCCGATGTTCTCGTCAAGGTGAGGTTTGAGATGTCAAATATCAGATTTGATGGATCCTGAGTGGATTCTGCAACCTATTCTGGAACATATCTTGCAAGATTGCCATATACATACCTGATGTTCTTGTCAAGGTGAGGTTTGAGAGGTCAAATATCAGATCGGATGGATCCTGAATGGATTCTGCAACCTATTATGGAACTCAACTTGCAAGATTACCATATACAGACCCGATGTTCTCGTCCAGGTGAAGTTTGAGATGTCAAATATCAAATTTGATGTTTCCTGAGTGGATTCTGCAACCTATTATGGAACCCAGCTTGCAAGATTACCATATACAAACCCGATGTTCTCGTCCAGGTAAGGTTTGAGATGTCAAATATCAGATCAGATGGATCTTGAGTGGATTCTGCAACTTATTATGGAACTCTGCTTGCAAGATTACCATATGCAGACCCGATGTTCTCGTCAAGGTGAGGTTTGAGATGTCAAATATCATATTTGATGGTTCATGAGTGGATTCTGCAACCTATTATGGAACCCATCTTGCAATATTGCCATATACAAACCCGATGTTCTCGTCCAGGTGAAGTTTGAGATGACAAATATCAGATCGGGTAGATCCTGAGTGGATTCTGCAACCTATTATGGAATCCAGATAGCAATATTACCATAGACAGGCCTGGTGTTCTCATCCAGGTGAGGTTTGAGATGTCAAATATCAGATCGGATGGATCCTGAGTGGATACTGCAACCTATTATGGAACTAAGCTTGCAAGATTACCATATATAGACCCGATGTTCTCGTCCAGGTGATGTTTGAGATGTCACATATCAGATCGGATTGATCTTGAATTGATTCTGCAACCTATTATGGAACCCATCTTGCAAGATTACCATATACAACCCCGATTTTCTCGTCTAGGTGAGGTTTGAGATGTCAAATATAAGATCGGATGGATCCTGAGTGGATTCGGCAACCTTTATGGAACTCAGATTGCAAGATTACCATATACAGACCTGATGTTTTCGTCCAGGTGAGGTTTAAGATGTCAAATATCAGAATGGATGGATTCTGAGTGGATTATGCAACCTATTATGGAACTCAGTTTGTAAGATTACCATATACAGACCCGATGTTCTCGTCCAAGTTAGGTTTGAGATGTCAAATATCAAATTTGATGGTTCCTGAGTGGATTCTGTAACCTATTATGGAACTCTTATTGCAAGATTACCATATACAGACCCGTTGTTCTCGTCCAGGTGAGGTTTGAGTTGTCAAATATCAGATTTGATGGATCCTAAGTGGATTCTGCAACCTATTATAGAACTCAGCTTTTAAGATTACAATATATAGACCTGATATTCTCGTCCAGGTGAGGTTTAAGATGTCAAATATAAGATTTGATGTTTCCTTAGTGGATTCTGCAACATGGAACCCAGGTTGCAAGATTACCATATACAGACCCGATATTCTCGTTCAGGTGAGGTTGAGATGTCAAATATCAGATTGGATGGATCCTGAGTGGATTATGCAACCTATTATGGAACTCAGCTTGCAAGATTACCATATATAGACCCGATGGTCTCGTCCAGGTGAGGTTGAGATGTCAAATATCAGAATGGATGGTTCCTAAGTGGATTCTGCAACCTATTATGGCGACAGTTAAATTAAATTTTCCGGCGACAGTGAAAGCAAATTTTTCCGGCGACAGTGAAAATGACCTCATCGAAAGCAATTTTTCCGGCGACAGTGAAAACAAATTTTTCGGGTATGGTGGACCTCAGCGAAAGCAAATTTTCCGGCGACGGTGAAAGTGACCAAATTACCTCGCCGGCAGCAAATTTTTGGACGACTGTGAAAATGACCAAAGTTCCTTTTATAGGCGTTTATTACTCTTCATAGTAGGGGTACTGTTACAAATTGCCCGGTCAAGTTTTCAACCACAAAACCATCTGAATTCAGACCAAAATTGGCGGTTATTATTGTCAGGTGATATTACCAATTAAAACTTTCTCTAGGGAATAGACGTGAGCCTGCAAGAATTTATAGTTTATTCCTGTTATGAACTGTTGTGTCTTTTAAGTTAGACTAGTTTATAAGGGGATTAACAGGGGAAACCAATGGGTCAGAGAGTAAATAATTTCAGAGAGAAAATTTGTAGAGGGAGATAACTATTCTCTAAAAAAAAATTCTGAATCAAATCAATCAAAATGGTTGGTGATGATGATCGACGTTGACGAAAGGGCAAAGCCCCCATGACTGAAGAGCAACAATTGAAAGAGTTGGAAGAGAGGGAAAGACGAGAAAGGTTATATGTCACTATGCAGATGATTGGGCAGATGACCAAGTATGATCTCCAAAAAGTACAAAATAGAGTAAGTGTCTTTTTGAGTGCAGTTGAACTCGATCCTCTCTGGGAAGAAATGCATGCTGCGGAAAATAAGTAGAAGAGAAATCGGTAGAGATTTTTCCATAGAAGCGTCTTCTTGATCCCTTCATGGATGAAGAAGATAAAAAAAAGCTCTATGCAGTGCAGGAGAAAAAGGATGATGTTGGAGGAAATGGTGGAGATCAAGGCGGCAAGGAGAAAAGAATATGGGCCGCGCAATAGTGATGCAAGTGCTACCGAAGATGAAGCCAGTTGTTGTTGTTGGGCATGACAGTGATACACCCACTACAGATTTAGACGAAGCTGCATATGAACTAGAAGGGACACTTGAGGATTTTCGCAAAGATGAGATTCTTGGGGTTAATGTCGAATTGTTGGCCCAAAAGACCGATTCCGAAGCGGACGCGTCAGATGAAGATGAGGAGGAAGAGGGGTATGGTGAGGAAGAAGAGGGGTCTGATGAGTAGGAAGAGTGTTCTGATAAATCGGAATCTGATGTTTCCGATTCCGATTCCGAGTGATGGGTATAACGAGTAAGTCTCTGAATCATGTTTTCTTTTTTGGTTGTGGCTATGGAGAATGAAAATGCAGGAGATGATACAGGGGAAAGTTGTGTTTATTTTTCTTTTTTCTTTTTGGTACTTGGATGTGTGTAACTGGATATGAACATGTAACAAGATATAAAATGATAGTGTTGCTGCTAAATGTTGCTCAACACTGAATGAACAGAAAGGTTGTAACTTTTTGAAATGCAATATGATGAAGTCAGTTTATTTATATTGTCCGATGATTGTGTGTCGATAATGTTGGAGATGCAGGTTGTAATCTAGAAACTAAAACTACAATGCAAAGAACTGTAACATGTACAAGACTAAAATGTAATGAAAACAAATGCATACTGAAAAAAAGTCACTTTAGTGTTTCTTAATAGTTGCCCTGCAATACTCTGGGTTCGCATAAGGTACATCATGTTTGAAATTGCATCTTTGATTCTCTATCCAATCTAATTCACTTGATGGAGAGGCATATACACACCTAGTCTTAATCTACAATCTAGCGAAGGGACAAATTACGAACATCTATATATGTTTGATGTTTATATCTTTGATATTTATATCTTCTGTCAATACATGACTAACAAAAATTGGCTTGTGTTGGTTGCGTCATATTCGACTTGCACATAATTGACACAAACCCTACTTGGTGGAGTCTTATGCACACCTAATTTAATTATACAATCTGACAATGAAAACAAATCACAAAGATTCATGAGATGTTGATTCTCAAAACAGAATACAAGCTTTATTCACCAATGCTGACATCCTATAACCAAATAGTATGTCTGAGTCTAAGATCATATGTGAACTGACATATAAAACCACTTGGTGGAGGCATAAAGCATGCAATTGAGATGTTCATAATCACCAAAACATTCTCAAAACAGGATACAATTCGCAGCAACATAAAAATAAACCTAAAATCTAAAAGATAGAGATGTTCATACTTCATAATCACCATCAGAAATTGTACCATTCAAAATTAAGAGTGTGTAACCTCCAATTTGTAAAACCATTAAACCCCCAAATGAATGAATGAGAAATACCTTAGATGAAGATGACCAAGATTTGCATTTCCAAAATTATGAATCACTATCAATACTTCTATGAGATATCAATTAAACTAAAATCTAGGCTTGAATCGATGTTTCATAGAAGAATCGATTGATTCATTGTTGTTGATGAAGTTTTCTGCAGCTGAATCTCCAAGAAACCCCCAAACGAATGAATGAGAAATACCTTCGATGAAGATAACCAAGATTTGCATTTCCAAGATTCGTCAATACTTCTATGAGAGATCGATTAAACTTAAATCTATCCTTCAATCGAAGTTTCACTGAAGAATTGATTGATTCATTCATTATTGTTGCTGAAGTTTTATGCATCTCAAATCAATGGAATTAGATGAAATGAAAATGAGTTATGTCTTAGGAGTTGTTCCGGACATATGTTGGTAGATTTTTGTGGATCATTTGAGTTATTCGTCAGGGACCAGGGTATTGAGATATGGCATGATGCTTGAGCCAACCCATGCTGCAGTTCAAGATATGGCCCATCTATACACAAGTGTGCTGATTTTATTTTTCTTGTCCTATTTTGTTTGACATTAGTTGATTTTAGTTGTTGGTCAGGGACCAGGGTATTGAGATATGGCTTGATGCCTGAGCCAAACCATATGTTGCAGTTCAAGATATGGCCCATCTATACACAAGTATGCTGATTTTATTTTTCTTGACCTATTTTGTTTGAGCTATTTTTTTTTGACATTAGTTGATTTGAGTTGTTGGTCAGGGACCAAGATATTGAGATATGGCATGATGCCTGAGCCAAACCATGCTGCAGTTCAAGATATGGCCCATCTTTTAACTAATTAACAAATCAAATAATTATGTCAAATACATACAAGTGTGCTGATTTTATTTTGCTTGACCTATGTTTGACCATGTTTGTTTGACATTAGTTCATCTTAGACCTTCGGTATAGATATTCCGCCTGGTTAATCGGAGATTAGGACCCACTATAATTTAGTACACCGAACAAATTTCATGAATGTTAAGTCATTACAGGTGTGAACACTGCCATTATAGATGCAGTACACCAGCGCCATATAATGCCTCTCAACAGGTGCTGGCTCTTCAATATATACAAAAAATCAAATATGATAATTAGTGCTTGGTTGAACTAAATATCAACCCCTTAATGGCAGTTATTAGCTATTAAGAGATCGGAAGAGTCTACAATTAGGCTAATGCGGGTGTACCAAATTAGTGGGGGGCGTACCAGCCCCAAGGCAATACCAGTTTTTCCTTATATTATTTTGGACCCCCCCCCCCCCCTCCCCCCCTCCTAATTTGGTACACCCTCATTAGCATTTTTGGAGTGCAGGAGTTAAGGAGGAGTTATGATGGGTTTAGGACTTGTTGCGCATGCCTTTGAATAGGCGTGAATTGATAAGGGACGAGACGTTCCACCAATTGCCTATTAATGGCATCTTCTCTTCAAAAGGAAATTAAACAGAAAATTTCCAAAATATACAAAAAACATCCCAAAAGAGTCAAGGAAATTAAGAAAAACATAGATTAGAGATAATGGGTGATCAAGGAGGAAACAATGCCAATGGAAATAATCATCCTTCTGTATCTTTTAACTTCGCCAAGACAGTTTCCAAGACTCTATGTACTAGAGAGTTGGAGAATGTGAAGGTTTTTCTGCAGCAAGAGATTAACAAGAGAAATCGTCAGATTGAGTACGAAAGAGTTCGTCAGGAAAATGTTCCAGAATATGAATTAAGGAAGAGGAAGAGAATTGCAAGAGATGTGAGGAAAGCTAGAGAAAGAGATGAGGGGAGACGATTTGTTTGGAGAAAGACCCGCAGTGCAACCGAAAGTGAGTCTGAAGAGGAAGAGAATGATTTTGAGAGAAGTGATAATCATGAGAGAAATTCTGAGACAGAGGAACAAAGGAGGAAGAGAGAAAAGAAGTCCGAGGATGCATGGTATGAAAGATACTTAGCTGAAAAAGCAATCCCTCGGCTTTTTGCAAGAACCATGAATGAGAGACTGAATGTTGATTCTGATGGAGAAACAATTGATGGTCTTGATGAGAATGGTGAACCAGTTGAGGTTGGAGATTTGAAGGAAGAGAATGAAGATGACGAAGGAAGTGAATATGCAGGTGATGGAGGTTATGGAAGTGCAACTGAAACAGGCAGTCAGTATAGCAATGAGTATAGCGATGAGATGGGCAGCGACGACGGTGATAATAGTGCAACTGAAACTGCAGGCAGTCAGTATAGCAATGAGTACATCGATGAGATGGGCAACGACGATGGTGATGATTCTGAATAATCATCCATGGAACATCAACAAGATTTAAATGGGAAAGCTTCGATTTTTTGAAATCGGACTAAGAGCTTCTTCGTGAAAATTCATAGGAATGTTATAATTGTTTGCTGATCATTTTGCTTATATTGTTGAAGCTGCTGATAGAATAGGTATTGGTTTTCTTGTGGTTATTTTGCATTCTCGGATGTTTTTCTTTTTTTTGAACATATGGGTTTGTTTTGATACTGTTATGCAGATGGTAAATGCTAACAATTTTAGTAGTATGTGTTTAAGGTGTTTGCAGGGGGGTTGGAACAGTCTAGTTTTTCCTGGTATGAATAGTTAATCTCTCAGATGTTTGAGGGAATTACAGACTGGGTTTTTGGGTCATGTTTTGATGTTGATCTTGTGAATGGGTTTGATTGTTGAACTGGTATTTCATTATTCCTTTGGTGCTGGACGTAAAAAAGGTTGTAATGGAACTACTTAGTAATTAGGGGTCTGGTCTGTAATAGTGATGGTGTTTATAAATGTGGTTAATAAAATTGCAATTTCGGTTTCTTTTTGTGTCGATTTGAATACAGTGGGTTACATTTGGTATGTTGGAGATGTCTTGGTGATTCATAATGAAAGGAACAATGGTATGTTAAATTGTGGTATGTTGAAATGTATTATATGATCTATGAATTTACTAAAACATTATCTGAATTCTATCAAGAACTAGAATCCTAGTACAAGGTAAGGGAACATATTACGAATCCTAATTCTCTCCGGTTTTCATCTAAAGTGCAGAAACTGCTTCTCAAAACATAATACAATCTTGATTCACTAATGGTAACAATATCCTAAACCCAAACACTATAACTGAGTCTAAGTTTATCGACAAAAGGTATAACAATCTGTAGATCATCTGTCAAAGTCGTAATAACTTGACTCAAGATTGAGTCCTGTGAAACCTACATGATTTCACTGACCCACAAAACTACTTGGTGTTGGTGGAGGCATATACATACCTAATTCTAATCTACAATGTATTCTCACCACTGACCCAAGAAACTACTTTGGCAATGAATTCAAATCATAAAGAACTAGAAACTGACTAGGAAAAGGGAACAAATTATGAATAATAACTTCTCTTTGGTTTTCATCTAAATTGCAGAAACTGGTTGGGATTCTCACTAGAGCCACTGCTTCAATACACAATTGATTGATTCACCCATCTACAAACAAATGGAGATATCCTATAAACAAATTGTGACATCCTACAAACAAGTAAAATACTATGTCTGACTCAGTCTAATTATCAACTAAACCTACAAAGTACACTGAGATATTCTTACAACATAATACAATGTACTGCAACATCCACAATTGCATATACAAATCTTCTTAATCACACTCAACAAACACAAAAACCATAAACTTAAAATCTACAATCACATAGAAATCTAAAAGATGTAGATGTTCATGAACACCATCAGAAATTGCATGATTCAAATTCAAAATCAATAGTTTCTATCCTCCAATTTGTAAAATTATTAAACCCCCAAATGTTGAAAAAACTACGATTCAGAAAAAAACGAATAAATGGAATACTTTAGATGATGATAACCCATATTTTCATTTCCAAGATTGTGAATCAGTGTCAAAACTTCTATGAGAGATCGATTCAACATAAATCTAGGGTTACATCGATAATTCACAAAAAAATTGACTGATTCGTGTTGTTAATGAAGTTCTCTGCAGCTGCATCTCAATGTTTCCGAATCTCAAATCGATGGAGTAAAATGGACGGAGAGGAAAAGGGAAATGGGTGGAGATATGTCTCAGGCTCTCAGTTGTTCTCGACATATTTATTCTCTTTTAATTTTCGCACAAATTAAAAAAAAAAATGAAAAACTAATTTCATTGATTTTAGTTTTGTTTTCTGATTTTTGGTAATTAAAGTGAAAAGTTATAATGGGAAAAAATGTTGGAGAAAAAAATGAGAATCGTTGGGATGCTGGGTAGCCCTTGAGTGTGAGATGAAATTGGGAGATGATAGTAGTAATAGAGGCGCTAATAGTAGTAATGGAGGGTAAAAAGGTAACTTGGCAATTTAAGTTGAGGATAGGAATGTAATTACCCACAACCCTCCCGAAACTCTATAACAGATACCAATTATTGCAACGATTATCCAACGTTACAAAGTTACCAACGTCGATACGACATTACTTAAAAAATATCCGTTACAAAATCGGGCGTTACAAATTCCCTGATTTCGTATAGTGCATTATATATTTTGTGACCTAAATTTACTTAATTATTTAGAGTTATGAAATAATAATTTAATTCTCGCGAGTCTGTGATAAAAATTACTTTATGATCCTAAATCTACACAATAGTTCAGAATCTACGGTTTTGATCTAAAACATGTGAAGCAAACCAAAGCTTACTGAGTGAAATCTGCTTGGTATAGCTAAAATTTGTCATGGTGACAGGGTATTGGATGCGAGCGACCTCACCAGGTCTAGATAGGTTTTGGGGTAAAGTATGTTTTGGCAAAGACGGAATGTCGAGCTTTGACAACGGTCGGAAGGTAACAGTGGTAGTTCAGGTTTAGTTAATGTAAGTTTAGGAGTCTCGGCACAGTTGGTGCCGTTTGATAGATAACTAGCTGCTTGAACCATCATCACATGATTGCCGTTGATGAGAGACGAAATTGGTCATGATGAACATCTGAGAGAAGGTATAAGAAAGTTTCAATGAAGTAGGAGAAACTTTATTATTTTATTTACTTTTTTTTTTTTCACAATGTAAACATGGCCAAATTGGGGTATAACCAGATTAATTGTGATATACCTAATGAGACAAAACCCAGGTCATTATGAAGTAAAATACAACACCTCTTAGCCTTTTATTTTCAAAATGGCTAACATACCCTTGTTTAATTAACACTAAAAAAATCTGATTAGGTTAATTAATTGAGTTTAGATTAATTAATTGAGTAGATTAAAACTTCTAAAATTATGAATTTAAGTTATGAAATTTAGTTTTTGATTGAACTTATGTGGGAAGATTTTTGATGAAAAAAAATTGTTTTGAAAATATCTATTGTAACTGAAATGAAAGCACACTACCCAAACCAGGGTCGTTCCTGAAAAATATTTGCCCCGAAGCAAAAATTATTTTGTGCCCCCAATATTTTTTTTACACGATTCTAATATTGAAAGATAACTATACTTTTACATTGATATCTAAATATAAATCTTACAAATTTGTTGAAATATTTCCACCCTTCGTGTATTATTTGACGCAAACTCTCTAATAATATAATTTTAATCTATATTTGAAATTCAGTAAGAATAATCTAGCCTAATCATGGTGCATACCCTAATTCAAACCACCCAAAGTTAATTAATCATAAAATTACAATTACACCAAAACCCCCAAAACTTTAACCCTAAAATTCTAATCTTCCGGAGGTTTAACAGTTAAAAAACCAAAATCAACCGATTGAACACCCTCAATAAAGCTATCCCTAAATAATTGTTGAATTAATTAGGCGAACATTATTGGGTCGATAAAAAAAACCCAATTTCTTCTAAACTAAACTATAAACCCTAACTATTCTCTATATACATGTGTTTTAGAATTAGAGAAAGGGGGAAATGAAATCATTTTTTTTATATTTTTTCCTGAAGGAAACAAAAATCATATTATATGTTTATTCTGATCCTCCTAATTGTATTGTACAGTACCTCAATTATAGTGAGGCTTAATTTCAGTGAAAGATCATCTTATCTTCGGTCAATGATTTAAATTCATAGAGTACAAGTTCACAGTCAATAACGGGAAGAACACAAGTTTTTTGGGGGGAAAGTTGGTGTACTCAAACTCCTTTGAAGGACAAATATCCACAACTCTGGAAGATTAGTAGAGTGAAAGAAATAACTATCAATCAAGCTATCGAATGGGCAAATTCTAACTCTGCATGGAATGTAAATTTCAAGCGTCATCTTACAGATTTAGAACTTCTGCAGGCAATTAATTTTTTGGAGTATATTGTCAATCCAGATCTAATAGAGGGACAAGAAGACGACAGGTCTTGGTTACCTACGACTTCAGGCAACTTCTCCACCAAATCGTGCTACGAGATTCAGATGGTGGACCGAGACTCTGATGTATCTGACTTCACCAAACCCAAATTTATTTGAAATGAAGTAGTTCCAACCAAGGTTTCATTTTTCTTATGGTCTGCTCTTTGGAACTCCACTCCAACTCTGGATAATCTAGCTAGAAGAGGAGTTCAGTTATCCTCACAGCAGTGTGTTTTGTGTAGACTAGAGGATGAGACGATTCATCATGTCCTCATTCATTGCAAATTATCTACTGTGGTGTGGGGCTATTTTCTGAATTTATGTGGTATTCAATTTGCGATGCCAATAATGACGGAAGGATGCATTAAAGCATGGAAGAAAAGATTACCAAATGACATGCATAACTTCATATGGAATTACCTCCCATACGCGGTGTGGTGGGCGTTGTGGCTCGAACGGAATAGAAGAACCTTCCACAACAAGGACCAACCGGAAGCCAAGATCATCATAGCTGTTAAAGATTTCTTATATCAATGGGGGCTCCCCTCGCAAACTTTTAAGGTCTTATTCTTTGATGATCTAGTAGAGAGATGGGATGGGAAAGTATACAATTTTCATAATATGTAATCTTTTGTTTGTTTTTCTTCCGATCTGCCATGTTGTAGCTCTTGCTCTTCAGGTTTTTAAGTCTTGAGGATTGTTGTTTTCTTGTGCCTTCTTGGCACTCTGTTATCAATCTTAATCTTCTTCAAAACAAAAAAAAAAATCATAGAGTCCAGGAGGGTAAAGATCACCTTTCACCTGTGGTCGTTGAAAACTCGAAAAAAATTAACTGAGTTTAAACAAGAATCGTCACCAAGTCCCCAGACATTTATATCAATTAAATGTCTGCCCCAAACATTTATACAGTTTCTTTAATATGTCCCTAAGGATACTTTATTTTTAAATATACCCCTAATGTCAAACCAGGCTTTTGCTGCCCCTGGGTCTTGCTGCCCCAAACTGGGCCTTTCCATGATTCCCCTATGGGGCCGGCCCTGCCCAAACACTTCTAAAAAGGGGATTGCAAAGCTGTTGAATGAAATCATATTCAAAATTAAAGAAGAAATCAACACTTTCAATTCTGAAATTATGAAAAGTCGGCAAGGTCGACAAATTAAGAAGATAGCGACTAACTTTAGTCGGCAGGGTCGATAACTATAATCTATGCCGACTAAACAATACTCGGCACGGTCGTATTCAAATACCATGTCGGCTTATAACAAAACGGAACACAGGAAATACAAATGATTTTCCATACAATTAGTCGGCAGGGTCTATAATCCATACAGTGCCGACTAATACACAGCCGGCAAGGTGGTATTCAAATACCATGCTGACTTTATAACTATATGGACTCAGAAACACAAACATTTTCAAAGCATTAGTCGGAAGGGTAAAAATTCCTTAACCAACGACTTAACCAACGACTGCTAAAAACACATTTGGTCGGCATGGTATTAAGGTTGAATATCGTGCCGACCCTGTAAATGGCATTTCCAGATATGAAAAGCCGGCATGGTATTCAACCTAGGAAGACAACGACTACATCTAAACATGAAAAGTCGGCAAGGTCGTGGAACAAACACCTTGCCGACGTCACAACTGCAGATTCACAAATTCGATTTTTCTAACCTAATTTGACATGCAAACATAAAATTGAAGTATTAAATAGTGTTTTAAAGAAATTAATTAACAATGAAAAATTATGATCGACGATTTTTTTTTCATTTGAAAACGATAAAAAATGGAGAAGAATAAAGGAATTGATCATTAGATTGACGAAGAAGAAATAGGAAAAGAATAAGGTTTGGATCTAAAACAAAAATGGGTAATTTTAGTTATTATTAAGGGAAGGATAATTAGGTAACTTCATATATATTAGACACCCCTTAACCCACTATTATGGTTGGGAACAAAATGGGTATACCCCAATTAGTTTGGGTATACCCGAATTTGGCCAGGAAAGTAAAGTAAAGGTAAACAAGCTCTTGATCAGGTTTATGACCAAACAAGCTCGGCAGCTGTAGCACCTGACCAGTTAGGTTCAATCCAAGTACAATATAAATATTTTTTGGTGCTGTAAAAATCTGAAGAAGAGCATTCATCACTGCCAGTTAGGAAGAGTGCGGACTTCTCCGATGCTTGTCTCCAGGGTGGCAAAACAAGATGAAGTGCTCAATTTGTCGGTTATCATTGTCAGGATCCTTCACTATAGCAAGGAGGAAGAAAACCGTGGAACCATTGTCGACAGTTGGATTAATTGTTGGAGGTGCAGATAATAGACCACATCTCACAAAAACTCTACCCTCAGGATTATTACTAATCCAGCTTTGGATAGAAGGTAGGGAATATTGGGGATATGCCCAAAATCGATTGCCATCTTGAGGATATGCTCCAGGATTTCAGTTTTCGAGAATATGCCCCAGCCGTCCAAAATTCAATCCAAAACCGTTAAGTAGTCAATATTCGCACACACTTAGGATTATATATGCGAATTAAAAAACAGATATACTATATAGTAACTCCTTTACAAGGTTCAGGAACATATTCAAATAGAAAAAACCTCGAAGAAATTAGAGAGAAAGTTCCGACACATTTACGGTAAATTGACTATTTAACGGTTTTGACGGAAACCGTTACTTTGGGGCATATTCCCAAAAACTAGAATCCTGGGACATATCCCCAAAATGATAGTCGATTTTGGGACATATCCCCAAGTTTCCCTCGAAGGTAACCATATTTTCTGCAATGATACGGGATTCCACAAAAAGCAATCCCTATATTTCAACCTCCATAATACTGGATATTGCTCAAGATGACAATATACAAGCAACCATCCTTGATGAGATGGTGACTGAAAATAGCGAAACCACCGACTCATCTCTGGTATGTTTCTCTTGTGTATTTTATTGTATGGTCGTTCACAAATATTGTAGAAAAGTTGTTCTGTTATACCTCCTCCTTCTCTATCAGTAAACACAAGCCATGGGGCTGCCATAGGAACAGGTGGAAGCTGATATACACTCTAACTACTTCTAGATTGGCTAAATTTTCATCCATGAAAAACTTCTTGTATAAGGACGAAAAGGAAAGCAAAGGCGAAGAACAAGAACCGAAAGAATAAAAGGAGAAAAAGGTTTCGTAAAAGGAGAAGGGAATGGAAAGAAGAGGACTAATCCCCACAAAAGAGGATTTCACCATGAGAACTGAGAAATTCACGACTTCGACGTACAGTTTGATGAGATCTGTAAGTAGGGTTGGTATTTAAATAAAGAGGGAATTGAAAAATCAGAAAACAAAAGAGTTTAGGTTAGAAAATTTATAGTCCTAGTCATATGAGGATTACATAACCGTTAAAACATGGAATTCAAGACAAGTTAGTGTACCCTTTTTCTTGTCTTAACTTTTCAGCCTGTAGTGCTCGTGGTGGCATAGCATTTTAAAGTGCTGGTAATACTATTAACGACCAAGAGAGAATATATGAAGTTGCGAGGTTTTGGACTGACGGATGTATACCACCTGCTGCTCTCTGTGTCAGCGCCACATCCTAAACTTTGTTAGTCAGTCAAGCAATAAAGATGGCGATATCGAATGTTACGGGACCTTTAATAAGCTGTTCCAGACCTGCCGATGACTCAATGCGAGAACAAAGAATAATGGGCCTAGATTAAGAGTATCGAGAAATTGTACACATATCATTTTCCATGAAAATCCGCTTAACAAGGGTATAAACTGGTTCCCAAGCCTAATGCTCGAACACAACAAGAGATTATCTCACGGAGTACTAAGAAAGGGGCTAATGCCAGAGGGACTCTTGCAGGTAGCAAGAAGCTCAAGAAATGAAGCCCGTTCTTCTGAAATTCCCATGATTCTGATCAAGTTATGAACTCAAAAGAGGGAGTGTCCTTGAGAATTTCAAACCCAATACTTCTTGTTATAACTTTTCAGACTATATGGCTGGTGGGAATCGTGGGATAGCATTTTAAAAGTGCCTATAACCCACCATGCTGTCAACGATAAAAAAAAAAACAGACAAAATCAGGGAGAACTTGTGAAGTTCCAAGGGATTAGACCGCCTGATGTATACAGCCTGCTTTCTGCATCAACACCGGTTAGTCAACAAATGAAGATGGCAGTTTACAACTCTGATGGTTCTGTAGCTTTCATGTATCAAGCAAATTGGTCTAGGTAGAGCAAACAAAATGGTACTCATCCGTCAAACAAACCAAAGGATATATAAGATATATACATATATATTCACAATTATACCATAATAGAGGTTCTTCACAAATTCTTTCCTTTTCACAGAGAGAGATTAAATATATTTTGCAGATTGAAAATAGGAAAAAACAACCTTAGCCTTGAGGACCCCTTTTAAAACTTGAACTTATAATGCTTTGTACAGTACTAGTTACCTAAAGCTATACAAGGAACTTATGTTTTAACAAGCCCGAAGTTCAGGTAAGCGATCAGAGACTGTGGAGCTACCAGCAGAAACTTTCAACGCTGCAAAAAGGCAAGATAACCGAGCTATCATGGGCTTACCTTTCTTTGGCTTACGAACAATACTCAACTGTTTCTTACTATCATCATCATCACAACAGTTGTGATACCCTTCAAGATCTGCCTTTGTTATCAAAACCCCGTCACTTGAAGACAAATTTCTAGCAATATCTAGGCGGTACCTTTGGTAATCTTGAACTGCCTGCAGAAAAAAACACGGATTGGAAAAGAATGTCAACTGTCACATTACTCCTGAAAGTATAAATGGACGAAAACAGTATTCAAGAATGTTAAGTAAGAAAATGAACCACAATTACTAAACTAGACACGATTAGACATGACATGACAGACTTGCTTGTTTTTGCAGTATCAGCATAGATGAAGGGGTTTCCAGAATCAAAATCCGAGGAAATAAAATAACACAAGTTATTATCAACATTAGGAGAGGATTTCTGAGTACCTTCCATTGTGACGGAGCCAAGAGTACTCGTGGTCTTCTGAACCGTACATATTCAAATGCAGCACTAGGTGTCATCTGCTTGTAGTGCACCTACAACAATTAAACAAGAAAATGATGTTTTAGCATTGAAGACATTGGGCAATGACCCTAGGTAAGCAAAAGTCTATAGATAACAGCGCTCCAAAAAGAAGAAAACTGATAGAAACAGAACCTTCGTACACTGAAGAAATACTAGTTATCTAGAATTGCACATGAGCAAAGTAGTTTTACCAAATAGCAGAGAACAATGGTGGTACTCCTACCACGCCCAGCTTTGCAGTGAACATAAGTAACTTTTCCACAGGATGCATTCTCTGGATAAGAAAAATAACTCACTTCATTTTAACAATAACAAATCAAGTTAACAGTATATAACGGCTCTTAATGAGGCCAAAGAAACCAAAATTACAAATGATAGCTGCAAAATCCAAATACATTTTGCAAGGAAACGTCACTCACAACCTAAGCAGCAAACTTGATATAAACATCACTCACCATGAATGAAGTCCACAGCTCGACTAATATCCACAAAAGAAGGGGCAAAGAGGTAGTCTCTCGTAGGTATTACCAGGTGATCGATCTTATAAGACTGAAATCAAATAGAATTAGCAAAAGCGATAAGGATTACTTCAACAACTTCTTCAACTTGACACAATCAGTTCTCAATTAAAACATGTAAAGAGATCCAATATAAGTCATGCACACTTAGTACCACCAACTAATTCACCGAAGAAGAAAAAAAAAAAAACATATGAATTTAATCTTTACTTCCTAACTATTGCTTCACAAAAATGACAAAACCCTTTCAACATGCCCATCCCTCACACAAGAAGACTTATACTCACATAATATAAAGACGAATCAACCAATGTCTCATAAGGTTCATTAAGAGTTATAACACCCCCAACTCCAAGTTGCTTCAATTGAGGTACATGTTTAGGAAATGGAACAGCACCCAATAACAAAAACTGCACACACACACACACACAAAACCAGATCAAAATTCTGCCCTAATCAAACCCTTTTAAGCAATACAAAAAAATCAAAATTTCATACTAATCACAAAACAAATCAGATTAAAAGTTAAGAAAAAGAACAAGACCTGATCAATTTTGTCCCACCAATGGAATTCAGACTCAAGTTTGTTCCGAAAGACATTGTACAGAAGTGTTGGATAGAACAAAACCCTAGCACCAGCTCCAACTAATACTCTCTTAGCATCAATTCCAACTATAGCTCTCTTAGCATCAACTAGAACAATCATTCTTTTAGATGCATATTCTTCGTCTTCATCATCTAATTGTTTGATCTTCATCTTAAACCAAATTCAAACCCTAAAATCAAAAAGCAACAACCTTTCTATACCCCCACGATCGAAAACTTAAAGATCAAGTGAAAGAAACCGTGATTAACAAATTTTCTCCCAGAAATAGTGAACAGAGACTACTCAAATTCTGAACCGCATTCAACAAAAGATAGCTTAATCGAGAGAGCGAGATCTTGATTAACTGATTGTGAATGGTAGATAACCCATCTTTGATGATTGAACCCTAAATTGATTGATATAGTGAGAGAGTGATCGGAAAGGGGTGGAATTATTGGTGTGAAATATGAAGTTTTGACTTGGAATGGTTAACAGCTTGACTTTCAGGTGGTTATGTGATAAAGAAGATAAGTTGGAATAAACTTGTTTTGGAGAGGGTAAAAAGAAGAATATTCTTAGCGGATAATAATAATAATAACGCGGGGGCCATGATTATTTAGCGGGTTGCCGATGTTCTTTACCTAGTTGGTAAGTCGGTGAACATACGCGCATTTTATACGCATTTTTACAACAGCCGATCTTATTTGTGATTTTTTCTAACGGCATTACGGCCATTAGGCTTAGTCATATGGTGTGCTAATCTAGCAGTTAGATTAGCGTTTCATGTCAGTAAGGACACCCTTTTAAGTTTTATGATAGTTCTAATCTAACATGCTAGTCGCAGAATAAAACAGCATTGGGCGCTGAACAGTACCGTGCAAAAACCTAGCACCGGATGGAACAACGCTTGACCAGTCAACCAGGTTGACTGCACTAAACCAAACAGCGCTGCCAAAAGTGTATTCAAAAGAAGAAGAAAAAAGAAGAACAGACAGTTAATGAAGTTCAAGAAGAAGAAGATCTAATCAATCAATACCCATTTCATTAATCAAATAGCTAAATGGGATTGAAATCATGTGAAGAATCAAGAGCTTGTGTCAGCGACAATTCACAATTTCACTGAGATGTACAAGATGCAAACTTAGGGTATCTGATGGAGGGAGATTTATGGAAACCAAATCCATTGTTTTCTTATTATTATTTGTATTTTATTAAAATTCAGATTTATTAATTAGGGTAATTTTAGAATAGTATAGAAGTTTATTTTAGGAGTTTTAATAAGTTAGGAAAGTTGCCTAAGGGTTTGTTTAGGGGGGGTTATATATATAAGGAGCCCCAAAAACGAAAATTATGAGACTCTTTTGATTAATTAAATTATGTTTTTGATGTTAAACCTTGTTTAACTTTATTTTGATTTTTATTTATAGTCGGGTTAATCTTGAGGTCTAAATAATCATCTTATCCCTAGTTGTGATTTACGACATGGTACCGGCAAGATTCGAGGACGAATCTTCTCCAACACCGGTAGAATGATGGAGGGAGATTTATGGAAACTAAATTTATTGTTTTCTTATTATTATTTGTATTTTATTAATGATAATTTTAGTAGAAAAACAATTAAAATTCGGATTTATTAATTAAGGTAATTTTAGAATAGTCTAATAATTTGGGAAAGTTGCCTAAAGGTAGTAGATACCTTGGGAAACAAGTTTTTGATATTTCTGTTAAGTTTAGGTTTTGTTTAAGGGAGGTTATCTATATAAGGAATTCCAGAAACAAAAATTATGAGACTCTTTTGATTAATTAAATTATGTTTTTGATGTTAAACTTTATTTTGATTTTTATTTATAGACGGGTTAATCTTGAGGTCTAAATAATCATCTTATCCATAGTTGTGTTTCTTTGGAATTGTGGGGTCTGGATTACTCGTTCACAGTCGTTATTCGTAAGAATAATTTGAGGTCTGAACAATTTATCGGTCACTTATAAATTTTATTCCGCTGCACAATTTTATCTTTATTTAAACGTTTCCGATTTGCATCAGTATCTATCTCTTAAACCCAATCAACATGCATCATTCTGTATTTATTAAAAATGAATCAAACAAAAAAATTTATTATTTGATACGGCTAAAAGAGAACACATATGAATTTACCACCACCATAGATATATACGCCATCATCACTCGAAAACATGGTCTGTAAGTTCCATCACCATTGATTTTGTTGATGCCCACTTCGATTTTCGTTGATTAAATTCTATAAAAACAAAAAAGAATCCCCAAACTCTGAGATATGTTCTTTGGTAATTCTCTGCTTCCATCTAGAATTTAAACTAGACTTTGAATCTAAGATCAATTTTGCAACCAGTGATTCTTATTATTCATACCGATAGATTTTTTGAAATCAATAAACCCAAATTTCCTTTGATGTTCCATTCGATTGCTTGGGCTCTTATTAAGCACAACTGATTCAACTCTAAAAGTATGAATACAAATTAATATGTGGATCATTACTAGTAACTTTTGTGAAGACTAATATGAAAATAGTATCCTCCTGAGCATCTGCCATAAATTGAAGAAAGAGAAAAAAAGAAATCAGTTTATTCTGGAAAAAAAAGGTCAAACATCTTATGTTTTCTCAAATTCTTTGCGATGAATGGTTCCGCGAAAAGGTGATTTTGGATACGTTGAACCATTCAGCGCAATTATCTCGCTACTAGTTCACATGCGATCAAATGTTACGAGAGAGAACTAGTGTTAACAAATAGAAAACACTTTTTTTTTTGAACTGCAACGCTTTTTGGCTAATCTAGCAGCCAAATCTAGCCCATAGGACTTAGTATTAAGAGGTCAACTACATGGTTTAAGATGGCTGATACTGGCATAGTTATATCACATCTTCAGTTTGCTGATGATACTCTATTTTTCATTGATACAAAGGAGGGGGAGGTTACAAGACTTTTTATCATTCTTACTATTTTTGAATCAATAACTGGAAGGGTATATTTATTAAATAACCCTAGTTTTAACACCCAACAAATATACCCTTATACAACAATAAATATACCCCTATCATTCAAAAACCTTATCCATTTAAAATTAAATTACCTTAACACCCTTACTCACATAATATATTTGTTTATTCCACAATACAAAAAAAAAAAATTCCACCACTTCACTGCAGCCCCCGCCATACCACCACCACTATCACCACCAACATTCAACCACCACCTACCAACCGTCACCACCACTCCACCACCACCTACCAACCGCCACCACCGGAACACCGCCACCGTCCCCACCACCATCGCCGCCGCCGCTACCAGTCCACCGCTGCCACCAGCAGTCCACCACCATCGATAGTGGTGTCAACAACCTAAGTTGACATCATGATATGGTGTCAACAACTGAAATTGATCCCAAAAATAAAAATAAATAAATAATATAGTGTCAACAACCAAAGTTGATCCCCAAAACAAAAATCAGAAAATAAAAAGAAATAAATGATATGTTGTCAACAATCGAAGTTGATCCCCAAAACAAAAATCAGAAAATAAGAAGAAAAAAATAATATGGTGTCAACAACCGAAGTTGATCCCAAAATCTGGGTCAACAACCGAAGTTGATCCCCAAAACAAAAATCAGAAAATAAGAAGAAGAAAATAATATGGTGTCAACAACCGAAGTTGATCCCAAAATCTGGGTCAACAACCGAAGTTGATCCCAAAAACAAAAATCAAAAAATAAGAATAAAAAAATAATATGGTGTCAACAACCGAAGTTGATCCCAAAATCTGGGCCAACAACCGAAGTTGATCACAAAAATAATGTACTAAAATCAGTGAGCGTGGCGTGAATCGAACACGCATCTTCTGACGTAGAGTCAGTTGTGCTACCATTGCACCGCAAATTCAATATTTAAAGAAAACAAGGGTAGAAATGAACACTACCAGCTAATACTTTCACACTATTCAGACAAATGAAATGGCTGAATCAACAGATGCATCAAGAGAGAATAATCAGCTCCTTTCATTATTCTCGTTAAGCCTATAAAAACATATCATTTATAAATCCAAAAAGAACTGAGTATCCAAGAAAAAATCTACAAATTTTCCCCCCTTCGGCTAGAATTAAATCTTGGTATGAGCTGAGAAATACACCATTAGAAATTACCTTTACTAAGCTTGGGATGCTCCACTGGACAATGTTGCGGACAACACCAATAACATTTAAATTTCTGAAAGATTTGGACCACCTACACAAACGGATTCATTGTAATTACAAAATAACAGAGAAAAAAATTGGAAGCTAAAAAAAAAAAAAAATACAGCTACATGAGCATCGGAGAGAATATCTATAAAAAGGATACAATGTAACATCATAGGTTTCACTACATACAATTAGCCATGGAATTTTAACTCACCCTTTGAATAGAAACAAGAGAAATGCAAGTGCTTGTTGAATTGGGGTCTAACCAACGAATTAAAATTAAACTGCCACATTAGCAAGTGAATAAGACATCTAAGGAATATCACATGTTCACAATACGGCATCATACAAACTTGTTAAAACTTTAAACCACTAAAGGTATTTAACTCCGATAGTTTATTCTTACTAATTTCAGAACTAAAACAAATCATGGATTGTGAAAGCACCAACTTTAACTAGTTGTATAAGAATATGTAATGCTTTGACTGACAAAAGCATCATTTAGTCGGTTCAGACAACACTTCCAATTAATTAGGTAACAAGGTTAGCACATACTAGATTTTTATCATTTTGATACACAGACCTCTGACAAAACACTCCGTCAACTCAGCTATCCATTAGTATGCACCAATTTTTTTGTTCAAATTCACATTTTCACCACTCAAGTAACTAAACATTCAAGGACACATTTTCATCAATCAAGCAACACATATAGCTCACAGATTCAATGTTCATCTATATACTATATTAAATCCTTACCATTAAATGCTTACCAATTAACCTGTATATAATGTATGAATTCCTAATGGGCATTCTTCACAATCCAGTAAATCATTAACACCCTTATATATTTTCTCTACAATTAAAATCCCAAATTTCAACTACTTCAACAAAAATGTCAGCAAATCATAAATATATATAGAAGTTCAAGAGAAGCTCAAATTGATTAGGGAATGAACCTGGAAATTCATATTACCACAACCATCTTCAATATTAGCACAAAATAAATCAACTTTTGATCTAATTTCTTCGAAACTAGTTGTTGCTGTATGAAATGGGTCTAAAATTGGAGTTTGTTGCTATATATATTGAGAAGAAGAAGAAATTTTAATTGAAAACCAAACCCATTAAATCTGTAACAGACATCAAAAGTGGAGTAGAAATACTTCCATTGTTGTTGTTATAAGCTTGCATAACATCTTTCATACCTTGTAATAAAACATGAACCCTAAATTCCTCTTGATCTTCCATTACATTTTAGTCTTTCAAACAAATCAGATCCCGATCTCTCTGATTTTGAAAATTAATCTTTAAAGAAGAATAAGAAAAATAAGAAGGAAAGGATTAAAGAAGGTCGAAGCGACGACAGTGGTAGTGACATAGGTGGTGCAACTGGCAGAGGTGGTGATGGTGGTGGCGTCTGGAAGAGGTGGAGAGGATTTTTCAAATCTGAAATATAAAGTGAATTAAAGATTTTCTTATTATTATTACTACCGAAAGGGTATCCATGGAACTAAAAATTAAATGGATTCCCTTGTAAAAGGTGAGGGGCATAATTGTTGATGGATAAGGGCATTTGTGAATCCCATGAGAAAGAGGGATATTTATATAATTTCCCCTAACTGGAATGAAGTTAAATATGGAGAAAAGTATTATGATAAATATTGGTGCATATGAGGTGATGGATGTCTTGGCTAAGGACCTAGGATGCAAAACACATAAACTACTTATAAAATATTTAGGCCTCCTTATTGGTGCTAGTTCAAGGAATATTTCTATTTGGGATGCTGTCTTAGAAAGAAAGGAATTAAGACTAGCTGCTTGGAAGAAGGAATTTCTCAACAAAGCAGGCATGCTGGTACTCATCAAAAGTCACTTATCAAGTTTGTCAATTTATTGTTTATCTTTTTTTCATCTACTTGTTTGTGTTGAGAAGAAGATGATTAAGCTGATGAGGAATTTATGGGGAGTTGTAGAAGGGAAAATGAAGACGGCTTGGT
The DNA here is from genome assembly GCA_023531105.1 of Papaver atlanticum. Classification (NCBI taxonomy): domain Eukaryota; kingdom Viridiplantae; phylum Streptophyta; class Magnoliopsida; order Ranunculales; family Papaveraceae; genus Papaver; species Papaver atlanticum. The sequence goes on from JAJJMB010010439.1 coordinate 1,198,282, forward strand.
TTGGATGGACAAAGGTTTGCACTTCTAAGAATAATTGAGGCTTAGGAGTGAAGAATTTGAGAAGAACCAATAAATCTCTGCTTGCAAAAATGGGTTTGGAGATTTACTAAGAATATGACATCCTATTGGAGGAAGATTGTTCAGCGAAAAAGTAAAGCAAAAGAGAGCATAGCAATGCCAGTGGATGATTCTACTTCTCAGTGCAGGAGTTTGTGGGAAAATGTTACAAGAATGGGACCAAAAGTTCAACAATTTGTTTCTTTCACGGTAAAAACTGGGAAATGCATCAGGCGTGGGGAAGATAAGTGTGTAGACAGGATGTTTGAAGGATCTGTTTTCTGCAATTTATAAAGTGCATGTAGACAGAAACAAGCATTTATTGGAGACAAGATAAATGAAGGAAGATGGGAAGGAGTTTTTAGGAAAAATCTGGATGTTAATGAGAAAATAGAGTGGGATTTACTTAGAAGAGATCTAAGAACTGTTCCAGTTGTTGTGGAAGAGGATGAACAAGTTACATTTGTGGATAACTTCTGTGCAAAGACTTGTTACAATGTAATGGAAGGTAATTCTGTGGAGTGTAAGTACAAAAAGTTTCTCTAGATAAAGAATATTCCTAATAAAATGAGTTTCATACTGTGCTATCTTTAATGACTCACTTCCTACAAGATACATGCTCAGGCACATAGGAGTTGCGCTGGATAGTCAGAATTGTGTTATGCAACTCTGAGATAGAAACTGCAGATAATCTTCTTCTACATTGTAGTTTTTCTTTTAAAGTATGGGATTACTTTATTAAATCTTTTCATATATCTTGGCCTCTCTGTTCTACGGTTATCAATCTTTTCGCAGCTTGGAATTGGAATGTGATCAAAGGAAGATGCACGGTGCATGGTTTAGGGAATCATTCACTATGTCATTATCTGGACCATCTGGAACGAGCATAATGGAAGGGTGCATGGAGCTAGACACAAAACTGAGGAGGAGATTATTGATTATCTGGACCATCTGGAACGAGCATAATGGAAGGGTGCATGGAGCTAGACACAAAACTGAGGAGGAGATTATTTATCAAGTCAAGCAAACTATTGTCCTTTGGACATTTGATATGGAAACTTTTAAATTTCTGTGTTGCAATCAAGTCTTGCATTAATGTGAGCTAGTATTGCACATGAGTTTGAGTCTGTATCTATGTTTGTTTAGTATTCTGCTTTAGATATTTTCAGTAGTCAGGGAGACTCTTGTACTTGGATTTCCCTTTTTATTTTAATACAACCTTTTTGTTCTTAAAAAAAAATCAACCATCATTTCAACCACGTTTTATGGTGATTCCACCCAATTCATCATATCCTTTTATATATACATTTTTGTTCGTGATTATGTACTTTACACGATATACAATAAGAAATCATAATAATAGCATTCAAATGATTTTTAATAAATGGTGATATTGAAAAATATATTTTTGTAGTAAAACATACGCCAAATTTTACGGGCCGAATTGAGATATCTTAAACGCATTGTACACAAATTTATGCATTTTCGCATTTTTTCCGAATCACGCATAACTGGCTGAATATTTGACCCAACTAATATCTCATCTAGCCAAATAATGCGTGCATTTTTTACCGATCCGAATTTTTACCCCTCGACGAATTGATAACTTTAATTGATTTTATTTACAACTTTGACGGGAAAAATTCCAACATTACTAAAGATGGGTTCCCATGGAGGAGCCGTGTTTTGAAGAATGGGTGAGTAAGACATCAATAAACACATATTAAGGAGCTCCAAATAAGCTAAAATGACTAAAAATATGCTAGAATAGCTTAAATTGGGCTTAGGAGCTCAGGAATACAACTGTATACCTAGTATTCAACGTGGTTTTTCCCCTATGGATACCAACATTAGTGGAACCGATACCATTGAGTGATCCTACTGTTAGAATCGGTTTAAACTTTTTTGCTTTATATGAAATGGTATTGTTGATGTAGGTATCCTCCTTTAGCAATCATGTTTTGCTCGTATATGTGTATTATCACAGGAAGTCTAATAAAATATTACAATTCTTCTTCTAGATCGAATAAAAAATTGCTCAGAAACCATGTGCTCTAAAAAGGGGAATGCATAACCTATTTTGGAGCAGCCATTTGAATTTGAACGTCATGGAAACAAAAATAAAAAATAAAAAATCTTATTCTTTTCTTTTATAAGAAAGAATGTATTGTCATTAAATTTAAATAGAGATCACAGAGTTTTGAAGGAAATGGGGAGGATCATCCTCAATCCACTCTCCAGCTACATTGAGAGATTTGTTATGTTTGGCAACTAAGTCTGCCAATCCATTCAGGTTTCTTTTTAAGTATTCAAACCTAATATATTAAAACCTCTAGTTCAGAATAATATTTGGACCATATAATTTTTTTTTTTTTTTTTTTTTGTAAGTAAGATATTTCATTAAAAAGAACTAAGACTCGAAATGAGTCCCTGATACAAAGGGAGTAGAGCCATCTAATCTGGGATGATGAGAGTTCCCAATATTAGATTTATCTATTAAGAGTTGCTTTAAGCTCCAAATGGGAGGAGAGGTTTCCCATTCTAGAATTGAGTTCAAAGGTCTAGCAAATTTGGCTAAGATATCCGCCACTTGGTTTCCTAATCTAGAAACAAAATAAAATCCCAAAAAATTATAACAAAGATAAGCTATTCAGGTTGCCTCATTGAGACGCGCTTTGGCACGCCAGGAAACGTCTGAATTTCGACCATGAAAGAAGTTTAAAATACTTTCACAATCCCCTTCTATACTAAAATTTTGCAATTGCTTCTCTTTGGCCCATCTTGCTGCCTGCAACACTCCTACAGCTTCTACCTCTTGTGGGTCTGTGCATATTGATTGCCCTGCTCTTCCTCCTTCAGAGTTTCCTGCACCATTTCTCAAAATTAGAGCATAACTGGCTAGTACTAACTCTGAAATCCATGTTGCATCAACATTGATTTTAGGGTATCTTTGCTTGGAGCCTTCCATGTATGAGTTGTTTTCTTCTTTTGTGCATGTTTAGGATTAACAGTTTTTCGTTTTCTTGTAGCCCAAAAAACAAAATGTCTCTGAATGTCCCCACCTAGGTTAGTAGCAGATTTAAATTTAACTTCAAAGATCCTATCACATATTTCTTTCCAAATAAACCACATTTTAGTAAGAAGTAATTCAACATATATATATCTATTCTAGGGCTAGCAATCCATTCCTTACATAGATCCAAAATTGTTTTAGAGGTATCCAATGATAAGGAGACAGGGTTAGGAGATGAGTTCCAAACTTGTTTAGCACAAGGACAGTGAAAAAGAAGATGTTCAGTTGTTTCAAGTTCTACTTTGCATAGAGTACAATTAGGGATGACATCTTTAACTTTTCCATAAAGTTTAACATTAGTGGGTAGTGCATTTTGTAAGCATTTCCATAAAAAGAGCTTGATTCTCTCTGAGATATTTAGGCTCCAAAAGGATTTCCAGAATGACTCTGGCATAGATAAACTAACAATGCAAGTCCTATTTCATTCAATTTATTGTACATAGATTTAACTGTGAAGTCTCCTGATCTAGTTAATGTCCAACGGATCCTAAGAGTTTGGTCTTTTTCCTTAAATAGGTTTATCTGACTAATTTTAAGCACTATATCAGTAGGCAGAACAGATCTGAGTAATGGGAGATTCCATGAGCAAGTTTCTAGGTTTATTAAGTCCGAGACCCAAACTACATGATTGTTGTTAGTGTTAATGATGTTACTAATAGTATCTTCTAGTCCCGGTATCCATTTATCATTCCAAATATTGATGTTATGTCCATTGCCTACTTCCCATTTGTTGTATTTTTGAACAAGTTCCAAACCTTGCCTAATACCTTTCCAAGTCCAAGAGCTCATTGTTGAGTGTTTAGATCTAAATGGAGATTTATTTCTAAAATATTTTGTTCCTATTGTTTTTGCCCACAGGGCATTAGGTTCCTTAATCAATCTCAAGCCATTTCTTGTAGTGTAAACCTCCATTAAGGATTAATTTACAAAGGTTTGGCCAGGCCTTTGGGTAATAGCCTTTGCCTCCTGCATCCTTCCCCCACCAAAAATCTCTCTGAATTGCATTTATCTTATTGGTTATTTGTTTAGGTAACAGAAAACATCTCATCTGATAAGATGGGATACTAGAAAGAACAACTTTATTAAGTACTGACCTATTTGGTTGAGAGAGCACTAATCCTTTCCAACCTTTGGATTTAGTTTCCATTCTTTCAAGAATAGGGGAAAAAGTTTTAATCTTTGACTTTTCCATGAAAAGTGGTGCTCCTAAACAGGGATCTTTAAGGTTTATATGCTTAAATTTTAACATTTTAGACATCATTCTTTGATGTTTTGGTTCTACCTTCTTACTAAAGAAATCACCCGACTTATCAAAGTTTATTAGTTGGCCAGAGGCCTTGCTGAAAACTGCTATAGTGTTTAGTAAATTCCTAAATTCTATTAAATCAGCTTTAACGAAAAGCAAACAATCGTCTGTAAAGAAAATATGGGAAATGGGTTCACTTTTAGGTGTTATCTTAACACCATGTAAAAGAATTTTTGTTCTTGGGAGAGAAGCAGCCTAGAAAAAATTTCCATACATATTATAAATAAGTATGGTGAAAGAGGATTGCCATGACGAAGTCCCCTAGATGGTTTGAAAGAATCACCAGGTGTTCCATTTAATAAGACAGAGATTGATGCTGTACAGTACATTGTTCTATGAGCTTGCACACTTCAATATCAAATCCAAAGGTTTTTAAGGTAGTTAGTAAGAAATTCCAGTTTACTCTATCGAAAGCTTTAGCATATCTATTTTTATTCCTAACCCTCCTGTTCTAGCTTTTTTCTTCTTGAAAGAGTGAATGATTTCGTGTGCCACTATTATATTATTGGAGATTTGTCTAGAGGATAGAAAAGCTGATTGGAAGGGAGAAATTAGTTTTTCTAAGAAAGGTTTAATTCTATTAGGTAAGATTTTTTCTATTACTTTATAGACTGTGTTACGAAGACCTATAGGTCTAAATTGACTAGGATTCTTAGGTTGTTTTATCTTAGGAATCAGGAAAAGATGGGTCTTATTTAAGTCAGGGTTTAAAGATTTATTTTATAAGAAATTCTGCACTGTGTCAGTTACTTGAGTTCCTACTAATTCCCAGTTATGTAAAAAGAAACTAACTGGAAATCCATCTGGTCTAGGAGATTTGTTGGGTTTCATATTCTTTAGTACTAAGTGTATCTCCTCCCTAGAGGGAATTTTAAGAATGCTGGAATTATCATCAGAAATAATGACAGGAAAAATATTTTCAAAAATAAGATTTGAACTATTTAGGTCAGTAGAGGATTCAGTAAAGACAGATTGAAAATAACAGGTTAAAATATTACTAATTTCCTTTCTATCTCTAGTTGCTACATTCTGGTCATTTATCAGACTTTCTATATTGTTCCATTTCCTTCTTCTTAGAGTAACAGTGTAAAATTATTTGGTATTACTTTCACCTAATTCAATTATATTGTCTCTGGATTACTGCTTAGTTATGGCTTCCTGAGTATCATAAAGTGTCTCTAATTCTTGTAATTTTTCCTTCAGTTTTTTCTGTTGATAGTCAGTTATTCTTCTTGCTTTCAATCTTTCTATTTCTATTCAAAGCTTATTAATATTTTTAAAAGGAAAACCAAAAACTTTTTTTTTCCAGTATAATAAGTTTAGTCCCACAGATTTTAAGTTATGTACTAAACTAGTAGAAGCTTCTTCTTTAGGGAAAGATTTCCAGGTTTCTTTTATAACTTGAATACAAGTTCTTTCAACCAAGTGTCATAAAATTAAAATACCCATTCTTATTTTGAGATCTTAGTTTCTAAGTTAAGAAGAATAGGACTATGGTCTGATCCTACTGCTACCATAATGTGTCAAGGAGGCATTTTAAAATTGTAAGTGTCATTCTGTATTGATTACTGCTATGTCAAGTCTCTCCTGTATGTTTTGGTTGCCTTTTTTATGATTGTCCCAAGTGAAGTCATAACCAGTGTAGCCTAGATCATGTAAACCAACTCTTTCTAATATTTTGTAGTAGTAATCACTATATGCCTAATTAAAAGGAAGACCCCCTAGTTTCTCTGATTGACTGAAAAATCATGTTGAAGTCTCCTATGACTATCGAAGGCATGTTTTTTTGGGAAATTTTTATACTAATCTCTTCTAAAAGATCCCAAGCTAGATTTCTATTTGAGGGGTTGTTGATGGTGGATTTTCGACAAATGCTAAAATCGTAAAATCATGATACTGCACGTTTCTGACCCGGCTTCAGAAATGTATGTGAAACTCATATTTTATGATTCGTGAACCATTTCACGATCTATAACTGAGCGAACATCCTCTCAGAGTTATGGTGAATATGTTCCTCGAAAAGCCTCTCAGCTGAGCTTTCAACACTATTGCACATTCAATCATCACCTCTACGTAGAATCAAAATGATTGGACGGCTCCTAGACATATTGCATGCTGGTATAGAGCGTTAACGTCTTCAGGACGTCACACTATTTGTTTTTCCCTAACTATGTAGAGAGAACGTGTATAGAATCTCTTAACGATTGGACGGCTCCTAGACATATTGCATGCTAGTATAGAGCGCTAACGTCTTCAGGACGTCACACTATTTGTTGTTCCCTGACTATACACCCCAGTATTCAGAATGAGTATGATGCTTCCATTATCTCATACCTCGATTCTCGAATAAACCTGCTCCTAGACATATCACATGCTAGTGTAGAGCAATTCATAGATTAATTCTAGCATGTAATTCATCAACTGAATTCCTATAAAATAATCTATTTATCTCATTACTCCGTTCACTGGCTGATCCTCAGCTGGATTCCATAGATTAGTAATAGATAATCATTCCATCTCATTACTTCGTTTCCTGGATGATTCTCATCTGAATTCCATGGATTAGTAATAGATACTCAACTTATTATATTACTCCGTTTCATGACTGATTCTCAGCTGAATTCCATGAATTAGTAATAAATATTTACTGATCGGGCATCTGGGCCACCACCGAGTAAACCCCGAGAAAATTGTGTGAGTGTACTTAGCAATAATGCACGAACGAGCACTCAAAAATATGGAAAAACGAGGAAAGCTATGCAAAATAAGGAAGAAAAATAATATAAATAAAATAATGAAGAGGCGCCCAAGGGGACGTGGCCCACCGGCCGTCCGGTCATGCCGCCATGGCCGGACACATGCCTCTTCCTTTTATTTTACCTTATTTTATTATTTTTCCTAATCTCATGAAAACTCCTTCATTTGAGCAAAACTCTTAGTTTCCCTATATTTCCTTCACACGATGAAAAATAATTAAAAATAGGGAAAGGTGTCACTGGACTGGGACTGCTAGCTAGCTAGCCATCCCTAGCCGTGGACGGTCCCACACCTTAAGATCCCTTATTTTCTTATTGTTATTATTTCCTTCATCTCATGAAACTCCTTCGTTTGAGCAAAAACCCTAGTTTTTCATATTTTCTCAAATATTGCTCAAACCATCAAAAGGCCAAAAGTAAAATGGTCACATGACCGACTAGGATACTCTCGGAAAATATTAAAATATTATTTTTTTAATATTCTCAAAATATTGGTCGCACGAGCAAAGTTCTACTTGCTCATTCGAGCAAAATCGAGAGTTTCAGTTAAGATCAAACTCTTCTGGAAATCCAAAATATTGCTCAAACGTGCACCAGAAAATACCGAAATTCTCAGGACTGGGACACGGACACTATGGTGACATGGGCATGTCACCTTGTCTGACCAAGGTCGGCCCTTAGTATTGCAAGGAGTCGGTCCCACACTCTTTCATAATTTTGACCTAATTAATCTTCTACAGTTCATAGTTGGGTTCAAACTCTTTCCAACCAACTTGGAACTTGTTCAATTGACTACCAGCTGGTCCCACGACCACCAAGGGCCGGTTTCATAACCCTTGGTCGGTCCCTCGTCTCTCCATAATTAGGTTTTTTGCCTAATGCTCAGACGAGCATTATTTCAATAAATGATTAAACCAACATTTAATCATCCTTTCACAAACTGGTCTACAAAGAACTTTGGTGCATGCTCACTCGAGCACCTAGGTGTTATATGATCGGCCATCATCCCATGTATCCGGTCCCTCCCTCACTCAGTGATTGATTTTCAGTAAATCATCAATTGATCAACAATCGATCAAAATTAGGTTTTTGAACTAAACGCTCTGCATATCCTAGTTCTGAGCAAGTTCAGACAATAATAATTTTATGTTGATCCAGCAATCAACGCATTGATTAATTATATAATATTTGGTCCAGCTGCCAATATTTTAACTTAATATTTTATTTAGTCATGCTACCAATAATTGTTCAAGTGAGCAATACTTTCTCAAACGAGAAATATTTGCTCAGACTATCAATATTGATTCAACTATAAATATTCAGTAATCCATCAAATGAGCAAGCTCAGACGGAACTAGTAATATTATTTAATTAGCAATCATTAATCGAGCAATATTCGCTCAGACGAGCAATATTTGCTCAGGCTATCAATATTCATCATGTTGATTCAATTATTAACATGCGTTCGAGAACTATTCATATGTCCCAGCATACATGTTCAATCCATGTATCATAGAACATTCGTTAATCATGCTCGATTCAACAAAACTTAGACTCATCGTCTAATCAAGTCAACAACTGACTAATTAAATACACGTCTGCCTTACAGACTCCACATTCTTGAGACACCAATCACGTCACACGGGGGATATTAATTAGGGTTTTGGTCTGGCGGCCTACGACATGTGTGTTCATCCACGATGAGAAATGTTAGTAAGTCGTGCAAGCAATTGAGGGAGTTAGCAAAGTAGTGGGTGGAAAATCAACCAAGTTTCCGCACGACCTGGAACTGGTTTAACCACGATTTCCCACTTTCCCATTCTTTCACTCGAATAACCGTCACATTTACTGAGATCAATGTGTCTACTATTCTTGCAATATAAATAAGTTTCTGAATCCACGATTGGACAATCTCAGGAAAACCGATAACCATCATTTACAGAAGAATTCTCATCTGAGCAATCACTGTCAAGAATTCAATCAATCAATCAGAACTAATTCGAACCCAGCAGTTCATTTGCAGAACTTACAACACACTCACAATCCTTGATCACCATTGATCTCACACACTTCTCATCTTCCCTCCTACAGTCGACCCTCTTCCCTCTTTGTGACCGAATTTACTCTGGAACGGCCATTGTCTTGGTTTAGGCAGGAGTCCTACAGATTGATCTCTCAAACTCAAAGCACTCCCGTGCAGTGCATCTATTTGAGGTTAATAAATTTTTTCGATCGAGGAGTCCCCATTCGCACGGTCGTCTTTTCACTTTCCTAAAAAATTAGCAAATCGTTTTGCCCCATTAACAGATTGGCGAGCATAGTGGGAGATTAATCTCTTGGTTGCAATCTCAATTTTCACAAAAATGGTCGGTCTAAGGTCTGATTCAACTACCCCAGATTCTGGTCAGAGGCTTTCGAATGGTGACTCCCCTCATGTTCATTCGAACGACTCTGGTAATATTCATCATTCCTACTTTACTACTCCCTTCCTCTCTGTCGATGCATTCGATAGAGAAATTCCATCATTGGTTGAACTGGCACGGAGGCAAGAAATTTTGGAAAGAAATGTAAATCGATTGAAAAGAGCAATCGATAACCTATTCACTTGCATGGTGGATTTGACAAGAGTTTTGGGAGCCGAAGTGGTGGAACGTCCAGACTCTACCAGTGATGCTCGTCCTCAAACCAACAGTTTCACTACTTATGAGAAACCAGTAGAGCAAGAAGTCACACACCTGATCGAGAATATCTGTGAACTCTTGCACTTCTCTAGAGATCAACGTACAAACACATTTTTTGCACTCGACCAAATATCATCTGACGTGTAACTAACTCTGTCGTCTCTAGCAGTCGAGGAAATATACATGGTGTCTGAATATTCAATTAACAATATCACTTTCAGTGAAAGACCGAATATCGGAAGAAGGACATAATCGAGCCTTGTATGTAACTGCTTTTATCAAGGACTCTGAACTCAGGAGAGCTCTCGTCGATACATGTGCTTCTACCAACCTTATTTCTCCCAATATTCTCATAGCATCCAAGGTCCCACAAAGCAAGATTGTTCGTCATCCAATTTTGATGACGGGTTTCGAAGGAAGCTAGAGCCGTACACACGGGTATGCATATGTGGACCTGAAGGTAAGATCTATTCAATCAACGGTCAAATTTCACGTGATTGAGAAAGAGCCTGACTATCACATGATACTCGGACGACCGTGGCTCCATGATAACAAGGTTGTTCCCTCGACATACCATCAATGCATGAAATCTCTACTCAATAACAAGATTGTTCGTACCGCAGCCTCATCATCTCCTTATGCTCCGGTCTATGATGTTGAGTTCCTCGAACCTCAAAAAAGCATCCCTGAACCTCCGAGCAAGATCTACAGCACTCTACTCCCAAGATGGAAGTCCATTGAGAAAGCTGCTAACAAACCATCATCTTCAACGATCGAAGTAATATCCTCCAAGTCATCTGCAACACCGCTCAAGCGTCACCAGGATCAGGGCTCGACTCACGAGGGATCTCATTTTATAACCAGCTGTGATGCGGAAGGAAGGATTAGTTAACTCCAACGTAGATATTAACAATTAACAGGGGAGGTCGACGAAAAGTCTCCCAGCCCCGAAGAATCATGTCAGAACGAACGATCGCCTGACGAAGAAATTCAAGATGCTCCACGGAAATTGCAAGATGGCACTAACTCCACTACTGATGATCTTGAAACAATCAACATCGGAACGGAGGAAGATCCAAGACCAATCTTGATTAGTTCTGCACTGTCATCAGAGGAACAAATGGGATTGATAAGCCTGCTGAAGGAGTATCAAGATATTTTTGCTTGGACGTACGAGGAAATGCCCGGTCTGGATGACCAATTGGTCACGCATCACTTGCACATAACTTCCGGCTCCAAACCTGTCAAACAACCGCCCAGGCAGTTTAGGCATGAAGTCGAGGAACAAATTAAAGTGGAGGTTCAGAAACTACTAGCAGCCGGATTCATCAAAACCATTCAACACCCGACGTGACTGGCGAATGTTGTCCCGGTCAAGAAGAAAATTTGTCAGATCCGATGCTGTCTAGATTTCAGAAACCTGGATAAATGTTGCCCGAAGGATGATTTTTCCTTACCTAACATCGAAATACTCATAGATGCGACCAGTGGTCATGGCATGTTCTAATTTATGAATGGATCTAGTGGCTAAAACCAGATCAAGATGTATGAACATGATGCTAGCAAAACTTCATTCCGAACACCCATCGGTAATTTTCACTAAACTGTCATGCCTTTCGGATTGAATAATGCAGGTGCTACCTATCAACGAGCAATGACTGCTATCTTTCACGACATGATGCATAAACAAGTAGAAGACTATGTCGACGATGTGGTATTTAAATCAAAAACTCGATCATCTCACCTAGATGTTTTGAGACAAGTCTTCGAAAGATGCAGAGAGTATAAATTGAAGATGAATCCAATGAAATGTGCATTTGGTGTTTCTTCTGGGAAGTTTCTAGGATTCCAAGTCACGGCAGAAGGGATCAAAGTCGACCCAGACAATACAAAAGTTATTACCACCATGTCGCCTCCACATATTATGAAAGAGCTTTAGAGATTTATGGGCAAGGTATATTACATCCGACATTTCATTCCGGGATTGGCTCAACTTATTGCTTCATTCACTCCTCTGCTAAAGAATAGAGAAAATTTTGTATGGACGACTGTCCAACAAGATGCTTTTCAAAGGATCCAGCAGATACTATTATGGTTCCCTATCATGAGGTCCTCGGTGCAAGGAAGACCGTTGATACTATACACAGCTTCCAGTGATGTTGCTGTTGGGGCTCTCCTTGCTCAGGAAGATGAAGAAAGCGTTGAACGTCCGATCTACTACTTTAGCCGTACGATAAGAGACGCTGAACTCCGGTACCCTAAAGTTGAAAGAGCGTGCCTAGCATTGGTTCATGCGATCCATAAGTTCAGACATTATTTACTGTCCAACAGAGTCGTACTCGTTGCTAAAGCTGATCTTGTAAAATTCTTACTATCAAAGCCAACCTTGATAGGGAGACCTGCAAAATGGTTACTTCAGATGTCAGAGTTCGACATAGCGTGTGTCTCACCCAAAGCAATCAAGGGCCAAGCGGTTGCAGACTTACTTGCTTCCTTTCCATGGGAAGACATCACAATGCTACATGAAGATGTGCCGGGTGAGTTTCCAGAAATTTCAGTCATTAAAGAAGAAACATGGTTACTATACTTTGATGGATCATCTACTCCTAGCAATGATACTGGCGGAGCGGGCGTGTTATTGGTATCCCCGTCCGGTGAAATCTTCTCACACTCATTCAAGCTAGATTTCCACTGCACCAACAATTCTGCAGAATACGAAGCTTTCTTGTTAGGACTGTCCTTGGCCAAGCAAGCAGGGGCAATGCACCTGGAGATAAGAGGAGACTCAAACCTATTGGTCAATCAGATGAATGATGTATACTTTCTCAAAGAAGTAACACTTTCTCCATTCAGAGCTGAAGCACAACGACTATTAGCCCATTTTGCTGATGCAACAATTATCCATACTGATCGTACCAACAATAGGCATGCTAACCGTTTGGAAACTCTTGCTTCCAAACTACAATTCGAAGGAGCGGAAAAGTATATCACTGTATAAAGACGTTCCGTATCATCCACCTGGCTTACTCAAATTGAAGATGCTCAAGCAAGCGACTGGCAGGCACCTATCATTCACAAATTGAGCAGCTCTCTTATAAAAGGGAAAATTAGTCTCAAAGAATTAAAAAACTTTTTTCTGTTACATGGAGCATTGTATTATCGCAACCCTGATATGTCTTTGTCACGATGCCTCAGAGACGAAGAAGCGAACGAGCAACTCAAACGCATACATGAGGAAATATGCGGACAAACATTGGTAGTGACGCTTTACATGAGACTCCAAAGACTCGGGTATTATTGGCCCTCCATGGAAGCTCAGTCGAGAATGTTACAAGGATCTTGTCCCAATTGTCAAACACCGCCTCATCATTTGGAAGCTCTAACAATCTACCACACCGGGACTGGAGGGAACCTTACATCAAGTACCTCCGAGACAATGATTTTCCATCAGAGAAGAAAGCAGTTTCCAGAGGGCTAAACGGTTTGTCTATCTGGAAGGAATTTTATATCACAAAAGTTTTGGTGGGAACCTGCTAAGGTGCTTGGACGAACAAGAAATTCCAACGATCCTAAAAAAATGCACGAAGGAGAACATCAAGGAAAGAGGAAATTATTTCTCCAGATCCATGAGAAATATTATTGGCCGACCATGGAGGACGATGCAGCTGCCTACGTTCAGAAATTTCATCAGTGTCAGATCCATGGTAACCTCATTCACACTCCTTGTCTCCCATTACATTCTGTAAGCAATCCATGTCCTTTATACAGCTGGGGACTGGATATCATCGGAAAAATCAATCCAGCATCTTCAAAGAAGCATGAATACATCATCACAGCAAATGAGTATTTCACCAAATGGGTTGAAGATATCCCTCTTCGAAGCACCACTGAAGTCACGATTGCAGCCTTCATCAAAGAATACATCATATGTAGATTCGGCGTTCCTAAACATATCATCACAGATAATGGAACTCCTTTTTCTAACTGACATGTGGAAGAACTTCTCAAGGGATATGGTGTCAAACAAATTTTCTCTACACCGTACTATCCCCAAGGAAACGGACAAGTGGAGAGTACCAACAAGACTTTGATCCGGATTCTCAGTCGAACGGTTCATAATAATCCTTGAACGTGGCATGAACAACTTCCTATGGATTAATGGCCTTATCGAACCGCTCCTAGAAGATCAATCGGGACCTCACCATATTCCCTCGTATATGGTGCTGATGTCATTCTCCAAGCCGAAATCAAGATTCCTTCAGCAAGGATTGCAATGGCCAGTGGAGTGCAATGGGACGAAGCCAAAGTGTCCAATTCAATAATTGCTGAACTGGACATGCTCGAGTCAAGGAGGGATAAGGTAGAGAAATATGTAGAGGCCTACAAACAAAGAATATCCAGAGCCTACAACAAAATGGTAAGACCCCGAACATTCCAAGTAGGAGATTTGGTATTAAAAACAGTAAAACACATTCAACAAGACATGTCTGCTCCCAAGTTCTCCCCGAAATGGGAAGGGCCATATGTAGTCATCAAGGAAGTATCCAGTGGGTATTACAAGATCTTGGATGTTAATAAAGGAGTGGAAGGAAATATAATTAACGGCAAATGGCTCAAAGCATATTACGCCTGATCAACAGAAAACAATCACTTTTTCATCATTCAAACATATTTCAAATGTAATTTATTTTCCTCCAAAGAGCGTACTAAATGCTCGTTTGCTCATCAAACACATTTCATCAATCGAACAAAATTTCTTCACATGATCAACTATTCTACCTTACTTAAAAGAAAAGCCTAAACCTACTCGATCAGCTTCAAACGCCCATCTAGAGCACACCATCCAACAACAGATAATTCCTGCTGGATATCATTTTGAGTCTCATCTGGAAGCTTTCAGTTATCACCCTCAGATCTTCGATTGCCTTATCAACCCTCACCGATTCCATAGCTAGTGGTGTTTCTTCCTCCATATTAGCGGTTGAAGAGGAAATCATGTTGGCAACAATGGATGCCCTTTCAATCTTGATGATCTCGAGACGATGATGAAGCCATCCCACGTTGAATCTCAGAGCCACACAGTTTGATATCATAGCATCCCATCGATGAAGTTCTCTATTTTTCACGTCTCTCATATTTTTCTTGTTCATCTCATCAATGATCGGAAACAGTCCAGTGACCGCGGTCAGAAGGGTTGATTGAAAATCCCTCCACACTTCAGTAGTGGAAATATTCCCGTATTTTCTCTAAATCCTGGTGTAAAGAGACGCGAAACACTTGGGAAGGATGAAACCACTGACAAGTTGATTATCCGGGCAACAATTCTCCATAGGGATATCAAATGGAAGTCCAACTATCAGGTACTCACAAATAGGAGCCCCAAGATCAGCATCTACAAGGTTGATTGAGTTATTGTCAGCACGATCATCATCATCATTAGCAGCAGCTACTGCCGGCTCTCTTTTCTTCTTCTTCACAGCTTCAACAACATGAACATGAACCTGAAAATAAAGCATTCAAGTTCAACAGGGATGTGGATAAGCATTCATTAAAAAAAAAAAAAAAAAAAAAACTCTACCGAAACTCATAGATGTTCCAGCATCCGCACGAGTAGGGATCTTAATAGTTCATTTAGGTCTCGAGTTATGTGGAGAAGAAGATGAAAGTCGGTCACCCTGATCCATCTGCAATAAACACTTTCTTTTTAATCAGCCATTATTAATTACACGAAAGAAAATAGAGGAAGAGTACTTCATACCAGGTTGGGTGCTCCAGTTCCCCGCTTTGACGTAAATACGCTTCGAGGAGATGAGCTACTGTCAGACATACTGATGTGAGGTATGATTTTGATTGAATTTTTCTTATGCACGACTAGATGCTAGAATGGAAGAAGATATATTGGTGTAAGTGAAAACCCTAAATCTAAAAGGTCAATACATAAGAAACGGTGGATACTTATCCTTTACATATAATCAAATCAGTTGCGATTTTTACTGAAGCCCTAAAATTCAAATGAGATTATGTCGGTGATGCGAAAGAAAAGTGATGATACTGCGGACTGACAGTCCATAGCCATGACCAGACGCGGTCAACAATCAGTACCTTGACTTGGAATTGATCATCTGAGCATATCACATGCTTTCCTAGCTCGCTCGTGCAATCACACTTCAGGGAATCATGATCAACTTTTGCACGCATGGACATTGGTCCACCTCATTTAATTGAAGGCATAAGAAAATTAAGCAAAAGATATAATAAAGGATTGTCAATCAAAAAATAATTCATGATGCAATATATATGCAGTCAAGTTGCTCAAATGATCAAAATAACATCTACTTCAACAAGAAATAAAATGATCAACTACTCAGGAAGATTGCAAGCAAGACTAATTATCATATTCATCGGATTCATCATCGTCTTCGCGATCATCATCCATGGAATCTTCTTCAAGTTCTTCCTCAGAGTCATCGTCAGAATCTTTACTGGGAACTTCTTCTAATTGGTCTTCAGGATCATCATACATTGCGTCTAAAGATTCATCTTCTTCATATTCGTCTCGGAGGTCAGCCTTGGCCAACCTCTCATCTCTCATACCTAGTGGATAGGGCTTAATTCTACGCTCAATAGGCTTCCAGACATATTCAATTTCCTCAGCGTCTGAATCAGAAGCTACGCCATCAGCACGTGGTCGAACTTCATCCTCAGTCGCTATCCTTGCTTGCTGAAGTCGGCGTCGTTTTTGCTGATAAGCTGCAAGCTTTTTATCTTCGTCTTTTCTCTTTGAAAAATTATCACGGACGACTCTCAGATGATCAAGGGACATACCACGTATCATCTTTTCGGAATTTCTCAAAGACTGATCTACCTCAGCACGCACATCTACAGAAGATTTCATCTTTGGCTTGGTAGTGTTGGAGTATTCCTTAGAAGAGCCAGAAGAATGGTCGCAACTGGAAATCACCATTATCTGGAGCTAGAAACATGGAGTCATGGATATGCCAATAACAAACACGCAACAAAAATGGTAACAATCCAACTCTTACCTGTTTACAATTTTACTAGCTATAATGATTATAACGCAAATAAATTTCGAGAATTTGTTCGCTCCTTCAAACCTACAAAGACGAGCAAAATTCATTATTCAAAATCATGACTTGATTTTTTCATAAAACTGTAAGCAATTCACGTAACCTTCACTGTGTGAGCAATTCACATAATTTTCACCATATGAGCAATTTACATAACCTCCACCGTGTGAACATTCACTGATTTTCTATTGTGTGTGCATACACTATGAAATCACAAAATTTACGGAAACATTATTTTATCAAGAATAATTGTTTTCTTTTAATAATTACTTAAAATCAAAATTTGGGTTCTACACAAAAAAATTACCGTGAATAATTCACGTATTTAAAAGAAAAAGTTACGTGAGTAAAAGAACTCACGGATTTTAAAGAATTTTTTTGTTGACGTGAGTTAGATTTTTTTTTTTTTTTTGCTCGAACGAGCATTCGTCTATGAAACGAGGGTCTTTCCTATTTTTGTGAAAATCTTCATACTAAAAATAAATAAAAAATCATGAAAGTTCATAGACAAAATTTTCTTCACTGCAATTGAATCATGTCTATTCAAAATAAATATCTTTCTCTCATGCCAGGGATTATTGTTCGTTTCTTAAACTAACGGACGGACGGATGTTTGTTTTCTAAAATGAACCTTTTATGAAAACCTATACATGCATATACACATATGGGGTTTTGTTTTATGAACGATTTATGAACTTCGGAAAAAAAAATCGACTTACCTTGTCAGCGCCGGAGTTGGCCGGAATTAGGCCGGCGGCGGTCGGCGACGGTCTGGCTCCGGCTTACAATTTTTTTCCCTGGCGTGAGGGAGATTAGAGAGATGAGAGGTGGTCGGTCAGGTCAAGAAGAGATAACCTAATTAAACAAACTTTATTTCCAAAACCTAATTAAACAAGAATTTCCTTTTTGGACCCGGGCCCGTAAACGCTAACCGACCAAAATTGGATATCCGACCACTCGAACTAGCGGTGCTTCATCTCTCCGTGCTCACGGGATGACACTCTATCATACCACCAGAGTCCTTATCCAGGCATTTGCTTGTACATGACATCATTGGAGCAAATCGGGGATTCTGGAAATGCCTTTTACGACCAAGTTCAACTACTTATCTCGTCTACGGGAAAATCACCATCCAGTGCTTACTGCGAAACATGACTTTCATTCACTAAGCAGGGGACTTAATGTTGATGGTGGATTTTCGACAAAGGCTAAAATCATAAAATCATGATACTGCATGTTTCTAACCCAACTTCATAAATGTATTTGAAACTCATATTTTATGATCCGTGAACCATTTCACGATCTCTGACTGAGAAAACATCCTCTCAGAGCTATGATGAATATGTTTCTCGAAAAGCCTCTCAGCTGATATTTCGGCACTATTGCACATTTTATCATCACCTCTACGTAGAATCACAATGATTGGACGGCTCCTAGACATATTGCATGCTAGTATAGAGCGTTAACGTCTTCAGGACGTCACACTATTTGTTGTTCCCTGACTATGTAGAGAGAAAGTGTATAGAATTTCTTAACGATTGGACGGCTCCTAGACATATTGCATGCTAGTATAGAGCGCTACCGTCTTCAGGACGTCACACTGTTTGTTGTTCCCTGACTACACCCCCCCAATATTCAGAACGAGTATGATGCTTCCATTATCTCATACCTCGATTCTCGAATAAACCTTCTCCTAGACATATCACATGCTAGTGTAGAGCAATTCATAGATTAATTCTAGCATGTCATTCATCAACTGAATTCCTAGAAAATAATATATTTATCTCATTACTCCGTTCCATGGCTGATCCTAAGCTGGATTCCATGGATTAGTAATAGATAATCATTCTATCTCATTACTCCGTTTCATGGATGATTCTCAGCTGAATTCCATGGATTAGTAATAGATACTCAACTTATTATATTACCCAATTTCATGACTGATTCTCAGCTGAATTCCATGAATTAGTAATAAATATTCACTGATCGGGCATCTGTGCCACTACCGAGTAAGCCCCGAAAAAATGGTGTGACTGTACTTAGCAATAATGCACGAACGAGCACTCAAAAATATGGACAAACGAGGAAACCTATGTAAAATAGGGAAGAAAAATAATATTAATAAAATAATAAAGAGGCGCCCAAGGGGACCAGGCCCACCGGCCGACAGGTCATGCCGTCGTGGCCGATCCCATGCCTCTTACTTTTATTTTACCTTATTTTATTATTTTTCCTAATCTCATGAAAACTCCTTCATTTGAGCAAACTCCCTCGTTTGAGCAAAACTCTCAGTTTCCCCATATTTCCTTCACACGATGAAAAATAATTAAAAATAGGGAAAGATGTCACGGGACCGGGCCTACTAGCTGGCTAGCCATCCCTAGCCGTGGACGGTCCCATACCTTATGATCCCTTATTTTCTTCTTATTATTATTATTTCCTTCTTCTCATGAAACTCATTCATTTGAGCAAAAACCCTAGTTTTTCTTATTTTCTCAAATATTGCTCAAACCATCAAAAGGCCAAAAGTCAAATGGTCACATGACCGACTAGGATACTCACAGCAAATATTAGAATATTATTATTTTAATATTCTCAAAATATTGGTCGCACGAGCAAAGTTTTACTTGCTCTTTCGAGCAAAATCGAGAGTTTCAGTCAAGATCAAACTTTTCTGAAAATCCAAAATATTGCTCAAACGTGCACTAGAAAATACCAAAATTCTCAGGACTGGGACACGAAAACTATGGTGACATGGGCATGCCACCTTGACCGACCAAGGTCGGTCCTTAGGCTTGCAAGGATCCGGTCCCACACTCTTTTACAATTTTGACCTAATTAATCTTCTACAGTTCATAATTGGGTTCAAACTCTTTCCAACCAACTTGGATCTTGTTCAATCGACCACCAGCTGGTCCCACAACCACCAAGGGACGGTTTCATTCCCCTTGGTCGGTCCATCATCTCTCCATAATTAGGTTTTATTGCCTAATGCTCAGACGAGCATTATTTCAATAAATGATTAAACCAGCATTTAATCATCCTTTCACCAACTAGTCTACAAAGGACTTTGGTGCATGCTCACTCGAGCACCTGGGTGTTACATGGTCGGCCATCATCCCATGTAGCCGGTCCCTCTCTCACTCAGTGATTGATTTTCAGTAAATCATCAATTGATCAACAGTCGATCAAAATTAGGGTTTTTAACTGAACGCTCTGCAAATCCTAGTTCTGAGCAAGTTCAAACACTAATAATTTTATGTTGATCCAGCAATCAACGCATTGATTAATTATATAATATTCGGTCCAGCTGCCAATATTTTCAATTAATATTTTATTTGGTCATGCGACCAATAATTGCTCAGACGAACAATATTTGCTCAGACAATCAATATTGATTCAACTATCAATATTCAGTAATCCATCAAATGAGCAATATTTTCTCAGACGGAACTAGTAATATTATTCAATTATCAATCATTAATCGAGCAATATTCGCTCAAGCGAGCAATATTCGTTCAGACGAGCAATATTAACTCAGGCTATCAATATTCATCATGTTGATTCAATTATTAACATGCGTTCGAGAACTATACATATGTCCCAGCAGACATGTTCAATCCATGTATCATAGAGCATTCGTCAATCATGCTCGATTCAACAAAACTTAGACTCATCGTTTAATCAAGTCAACAACTGACTAATTAAATACACGTCTTCCTTGCAGACTCCACGTTCGTGAGACATCAATCACGTAACATGGGGGATATTAATTAGGTTTTTGGTCTGGAAGCCTATGGCATATGTGTTCATCCACGATGACAAATGTGAGTAAGTCGTGCAAGCAGTTGAGAGAGTTAGCAAAGTAGTGGGTGGACAATTAACCGAGTCTCCACACGACGTGGAACTTGTTTAACCACAATTTCCCACTTTCCCACTCTTTCACTCGAGCAACCGTCACACTTACTGGGATCAATGTGTCTACTATCCTTGCAATATAAATAAGTTTCTGAATCCACGATTGGAAAATCTCAAAAAAATCGAGAACCATCATTTACAGAAGAATTCCCATCTGAGCAATCACTCTCAAGAATTCAATCAATCGATCAGAACTTATTCGAACCCAGCAGTTCATTTCAGAACTTACAACATACTCATAATCCTTGATTACCATTGATCTCACACACTTCTCAGCTTCCCTCCTACAGATCAACCCTCTTCCCTCTTTGTGACCGAATTGACTATGGAATGACCATTGTCTTGGTTTAGGACGGAGTCCTACAGATTAATCTCTCGAACTCAAAGCACTCCCGTGCAGTGCATCTGTTTGAGGTTAAGTAATTTGCTCGGTCGAGGAGTCCCCGTCCGCACGGTCGTCTCTTCACTTTCCCAAAAAACCAGCAAATCGTTTTTCCCCATCAACAAGGGTATGAGCTATCATAAAAACAGGTTAATTCCCATTGTTTATTGTCGAAGGAAGTATTCACAATTATGTTTATCATGTTAATATTCCAGTATACTACTTCAAAGTGAAAACCTTCAATCCAAGTTAATACCAGACCTCATGCTACTCCTATAGGATCAACAATGTGATAATTTGGGAAAAAGGATACTAATTTCTTAACTAAGGGCCTCTGGTTTTTTGTCTCAGAGAGAAAAAGAATTTCAGGTTTTTCTTTACTAATTAGGTTTGTCAAATGATTTTGGGTCAAAGGATTTCTGCATCCTTGCACATTCCAAGCTAAGATTTTCATTTCAAGATAAGGAGGTAGAACTAACGAACAAGTGACATGAAGTGTAACAAACAAATTATTGGTCCTAAATTGCAAGTCAAACTATTTAGGTTGAAAGCAAGATTATCAAACAAACAGAGATTTGTTTAGAAACACTAAGCAAAATCAAGTAGTTGTAAAATTTAAATTATACATAATGGTTAGAAAGGGAAATGAAGTATCAGGATGATTAAGATATGCAAATAATATTAAGTGATTGAAACTAATTCAAGAAGAAAATCAAGTAAAAAGTTTTGAATTTTATGAGAAGTACTTGTGTCTCCTCCTGTTGCTTCAAAGGGGTTAGACCTGGGAATGAAATTGGAAGATAGGCACTTAACTGAGCTTTATTGTCTAGGATGTTGGACCCATGTTGATCAATTTGCAAAAGATCTCCATCCACCGATGGAATGGAGCAGAGAATTTTTGATGAAGAAGAAGATAAAAAATCTGAAACTGATATTTTGAAAGATGATTTTGGCTGAGTTAATGGAGTTTGAAAATTGGATGAAATGCAAAATTGTTCCTCATGATTAGGTGAAGGAGAAGTTACTGAATTTTCAGGTGATGAGAAAAACGGTGAAATTGGGGATTTGAATGAATCCCTAGCATTTCCAAAGGATGAAAATAAAAGTCTTCTTCCCACCAGAGGAGGAGAACTTATCCTAATTTGCTGAGACGGATTATAAACATCCTGTAAAAAAGATCAGATCCATTCTGAAGCACCGATTCAGACGATATTGCCTCAACGATTACTCTGAACGTTTCCGAGTTAGCAGATCGGAACGATTCTTCCTCTGATTTGGGTAGAGGAATATAGTTTTCAGGCAAGTTGAAAGGGAAAGTCATCTTTCTTAGCACCGCATATGATGCTTGAGGCATATCTTCTTCAATGACAAAGGGTCATATAACTTTATAGGATTGATGATTATCCTGAAAGGCGGGTTCTTCTTCTACATAAGTTTTAAATATGTTAGTGAAGGTTTCACGGATAAGTCTCAACTGGTATTGTCTTCCCATGGCAATCAAAATTATCTTTTGGGTTCCAAATTTGAACGAGCTCATCGTTCAACTAGTTCATGTCATCACTTAGATAGGGCGAGTCGACTGAGGTATCATAAATATCTTCCAAAGGTCTACCATTGAGAACATCACAATTTCCTACTTTGTGCCCAAAGCGCAGACAATGAGAACAAAACTTAGAAGGAAGATTCAAGTAGTTGAAATAGATAGAAGTGACTGGGTATTTTCCCACTTTGACTAACAGATGACCTATAAGGGGTTTTTTGATGTTTACCCAAACTAAAACTCTAGGCTGGCAATCAGATGTTTCACTACCTTTGCATACTCTTGAAACTTGTCCAATCTTACTGGCAATCAATCCTAACATTTCATGACTTATATGCTCATGTTTAGTGTTTGAGATGGTAGGCCATATCGGTATTTCTATAACTTTGTCAGTTGAAATACCCATTCCCTGGTAAGCAGTTGTTGTAGCAAGAACATTACCAAATGGATACCATGGACCATTTGTCGAAATCCAAATGAAATCATCTTCTATCCTAAAGGTGATAATGAAGAGGTTCGGATTTACTTCCCTTATTTGAAAACCTAAATGCACACCCCAGAAGTTATTCAAAGCTCTTCTAACCTCCCATTGTTTCAGAATAAAAGTTGAAAAAACCCTAGCTAAGATACTAAATGGTTTAATGCCATAATCTCTAATAAAAGTAGGGTTGTAGGAAGAAGACTAGTGTTACTGTGGTTTGCGAAATGATGTGCTAATGAGAGTCCACTGAGGTGTTTGTAGAGATTTAAGTGATCTCCCATTGAGAAAGAAGTTAGAATTCAAGAAGGAAGCAGATTTTTGTTAACTATACGTTATAACAATGGTTTGTATAAAGAGAGTGAAGGTAGATTTTAAATGAATAACTTATAAGAATTATTATGTTATAGAACCCGTGAATAGTGATAAGTTCGAGAAGAAGATTATCTTATATCACAGCCAATCAATAATCGACAACTTCAAAATTCAAATTTAAACTGATAGGAATGGTACCTTAAGGAGAAGTTATCATGAAGCCTTTGACTAAACTATATGTTGGGATATGTATTATCCTAGGAACATAGTCCAAAAATATGAGGTAGGGTGATAATGACTTTTCTATGTTTTCTTATTAGAGCAATGCATAGAAAAGGGAAAACGATATCTGGAAGGCTTGAAAGTAAGATAGCAGGACAAGCTAAGGATACAATGCAAAGAAAGTCTTATTCTTATTCAATTTCTTGGGTTGAGAGACCCTGAGAATGCGTGACAAGAAAAGTAGTATTTATTAAGCTCTTAAACTTTTTCTTAAAATTCCTCTGAGATACGACTTAGCAAGACAAAAGAAAGGAGTACTCACAGAACATAAAAAGAAAACTATTCTTTAGAAATGTTCCAAACCCATGGTTTGAACAAATTTGATAATTTGATCATGGTCCAAAAGAAAGAGATAAGCCAAATTGAATATAGGATGATCCTTCCTAAGCAGGGACAATGAGTTTAGATATAAGAGGTAGTCCTATCATTTTCAGTCCCCACGAAATAAGCTACAAATATTTCTAAGTATCCCCAAATTTCCAATACTACCTTACTCTATTACATTCTAAAGATTGAGAATAAAACTATGAACTGATGGCTCAAAGACCATAGATTGGGAAACTTATAAATCAGTCCTATTAGTACAGGGCAAAGGCATAAGGTGTTATTGTTAGCCTAATAAGTACTGACAAATCCTTTGGGAAAGCATTCTGTCACTTATACTAAGAAGGAAAGATGTAGAAGGTGTTAGAGCACTGCTCGGTCGAACTCGCAAGCATTGCTATCTCAAGATTGTTTGTCAAGTTTAGGTGATCAAAACTATAAGTCTTGATTTCTAGTCTACTTATAGCTATGTCTCGGATTAGGATAGAATGTGTAGTTGAGCTTTAGACTTCACGGCGTTCATCGATTGAATACGAAGATCTACTGAGGGGAGCTTAGAGGAACTTCATTAACAAAAGGCATGTGGAGACTAAAACTTATCTATCACTAAGAAGTCTATTATATTTTATCCCCTAATGAGACTAAGTCGTATAGCTATATAGACTTTTATATTATACACATTTGATATTTCGAGCCGAGTTTATCTTGCTTATCTATTTCTCGAAATACGAGTTGGAAGCTTTTTGCTTTAGCTACGTTCATCATTATTCTTGACGAGTTTAGTTGGAAACAATTTATTTGTTGGAAACTAAATAATTAGTCAAAATATGATCATGTGAAAATTTCCTTGAAACATCTGAAATGATTTGTGTGAGACAGTCATTTGATGTCGACTCGGAAAGTTTCGTATTGATCATTCGATCACTTGAAAATTATTTATAAGCTAATAGTTTGTGTGAGACAGCTATTGTTGTCTTCTAAGGATGTTTCAATGATTGAAACAGGAGCTTAGAACAATTAACCTTTGTCTGGATACAACACAGTATGCAAACTGTTTTGGTATGATTTAGGTCCGGAAACCTTGTTTGCATACCATTATGCGGACGGTTTTAACTGTTAAAGTCTGGGAACCAAGTTTGCATACCAGTTTGAGAATGGTTCTACCTGAGTTAGGTCTGGGACGGATGTTTGCGTACCCATTTGCAAAAGGGTGGACAAGACCAAAGTCCGGAACTATAGTTTGTGTATCAATTTCCAAACTTAGTGGTTAAAGTTCTAAAATCGGTTAAGTATGTTTTCATGCTCATAAACAAATACATTAATACATTAAGGAATGCAATCTTTGCAAACCGTGGCTTAATGTTCATGAATTGATTTCGGTATAAGTACTTTGTACAATTACGAATCAATTCGATTTTGTTTCAATTGTTTCTTATATACTTCTATGAGATATATACAATTGAACAACTCTAACACAATTAGATTTATTTGATTATCTTTCATGATTGATTGATCATCATATTTGATCTAGAAGTGTTAGATGAATGTGGTTAAGACAAAAATGTCCATATGGCTAACTTAGGTTAACTATTGTTGAGCCAACTCAATATACACGTTTAGGTACGGTTACCCATATCTAAATGAATGTATATTTCATTTGTGTGTAACAAGCTTAGACCATCTGACGGTGGAGAGATATTGCTTTGGTTTTAAACAAACTTATCTTGAATCTTAAATTAGGTTTTCATCTAACGGTGAATATTGAATGCTTTGTTTCTAAGCTAACTTACCTTTGATTGTAAGCAAACCATGATTTGAAAGTCTATATAAGGGAGAACTCTAGCAACTGGAACTGTGTCCTAGTTGCGACTAGAGTCAATTCTCCTTTAACCTAGGGTTTTCCAAAACCTTTATAGGTTAACGGCTTGAAGACTTCATTTGGGATTCATGAAGCCAGATCCAACTATTTTCTCTGTAGTTGTGTGTTCTGATCTTACCCATTCTATCGTATTGAGTACTATCTTCTTTAAGATTTGCTCGAGATTTATCTCCGATGGGTAAGATATAAAAAGTAATCACAAAGCTCTTCGTCTCATTCTTTGTGATTCCACAATAACTTCTTCTACTAACATATAGTTAAGTTATTGTGAGGTGATTGATATTTCTAGGTTGTTCTTCGGGAATATAAGACCGGAGTATCAATTGGTTCCGGAGCAAAGAAATTATCTATATTAATATTAGATAGAGATAGGATTTGCATCAGAAAGATTGATAGGAAGCACCTAAATTGTGATTTAGAAGAAAGATCAATTTCTAATGGCTTGCAGTCACAAAGAAGCTCCCAATAATGTTCCAATCTCAACTACCAGAGTAATGCGGTGCAGAGACAATCATTTGCATCAAATCCAATACTATCTGTGTGCTAGATGTGGAAGTGAAGCTTTTCTACATCCTAATCAGGCACAATGGTTGGTCTACTGTAACTTAAGGAAAGAAGAGAAGGATAAGTTACATATTAGTGCTAAAAGAAGAATTCAGATGAACATGGATAGAGGCCAGTCTCTTGATGCCATTGTTTATTATAAGGAGATGTCCCTTGGATTCGTCTATGAGTACATTATAAGAAGAGAGGCCAGATATCTCCGGAAAAGAGGGAAAGGGAATTATGAGGAAATGAAGAGAATAAATGTTGCTGAAGAGATGGAGGTAGAGGATTAAAACTTGTCCTATGTTTGATTTCGATGCTAAGGATTGTATGTTGCTTCTATTACTTAAGATTTGTGTATTGGAATGTTGATCTCGTTTCTAAGATATCTTATTTGAGTATTCTCAATCTATTTTCCTAATGTTCGATCTAGTTATCCTTGATACTGATGTTAATAGAGGACTAATAGCAAAACCCAGAGACTAAATTTGATTCAAGTAACAACTTGATTCACCTTAGATGGTGAAAGCGTTGCAAAACTAACATCCTTTCGGATTTCTTAAACCTTAAAGTATTACAAGTTTTTATAAAAATCTAAAACTACTACAACTAGAACAAATGTAGAATGCATTACAGATTTAACTCAGAATATTAGTTAAAAGGAAGAGGTTCATTTTGAAAAGGATTTTTTAAGATGAAGCTGGGGATTTTCTGTTAAAAAGAGAAGATGAGGAATCAAATGAGTTATAAGAAGGAAAGAAGAAGAAAAAACACATAGTTGAAAAGCATTCTAAGTTTCAGTTTGGAAAACTAAACAGGTTTTGAAATAAATTGATTTTGAAAAATTGGATCTTCATTTACTGATTGCCCATCGAACCATTCCCATTCCTTTACCCCTTGTAGCTAAGGATTTGACACAAGCTGGGATATCTACTCCCTGGCCATTACAGTTTCATGAAGAAATTTTGGAAAGATGGATGAAGAAAACTAGCCGTTAGAGAGGAGAGAGGGGAGAGCGCCTAATTTTGGAAAGATGTTGATCTCTATCTCATTCGTTTTTTTTGTGTTTGCCAATTATTAATTTATTGCTACTTAATAAAATTATTCTTCTATGGAGGTAATTATAACAAAGATTAAGAAAAGTTGGGACCAAAATATTCTATTCATATATAGAGTTTATCCCTTTACAGAGTATTCTCACACAGGGGTTTGAGATAACAAACTTTTCTTTTTTGACAAAAAAAGATCTTCTTCGGGTGACGGTTCATAAGTAGTTTTTTATACCCGATTAAAATTTGTGATGGACAACATCAACACAATCCCAAACTTAAAGGAGAGAGAGTGTCCGAAAATTATGGTGAGAAAAAGTTCGAGTTTTGCTAATGGAGTTTTTTCTGAAACTTCACAGGCTAATCGGATTAGAAAACTTAAGATAGATTCAGGGATTGTGCTTAATCATGGGATTTTAGTGAATAGGGACAGTGGAAGCCGGGAGCAGCGGATCTTTGCAGAGCAGAAGAGCAGTGATCAAGAGTTCAGGGTTAGACAAGGTAGCGGTTTGGAGAAGACACAGAAGAAAACATGGGTAGAGGCGGTTCGTGGTTATTCATCAGATACTGATTTTGATTCCGATTGGAATTTGGTTTCCAGATCTAGAATTTTCAAACCTATCTCAGTTAGTATCGACTGTGAGTATAAATCTTTTGTTCTCACGAATGAAGGAAACAAAAGAAGAAGGGGTGTTACTGTGAAGGAGATTACAAGGAATTCAAAAAACGATTCAAGTTTTTTTCTATCAAAAGCTAGAGCTGATTGGCTTTTGTCAATAATGAAGAAAGAATCTAAGAAACGTTTTTATGGGGATTGGTTTTGGAACCATGGAAAGGATGATCATAAAATTAATCTATTTCATTCTACTAATAGATTTGGAGAATTTTTAAAGTTAACTATTCCTGTTGATGACAGATCATCTCATCGAGTGGTTTTTCCAGTTGCTGACAATGTAACTTTGTGGAAAAGATTTATTGAAGGTTATGAGTCTTTTATTTCATGTCAAAAAACACCAGGTTCTTCTAGTGCTTCAGAATTTCCTGAGAAGGTTTCAGTGGAGAAGGTACATGCATCAGATTGTAGAGATATTGCTTCATTGGAAAAGTTTTGGGAGAATGTTATAGTAGTGGATTCTTCTACTTCTGCAAATCTTTGGCCAAGGATTAGTAAGGAGATCGCTACTAGATTTGAGCTGAATGATTCTTTTAGTCTTTATCCTTTTGATTATCATAGAGCACTAATCTTTGCTCCATCACAAAAGATTAAGGAATTAATGCTTGCTAATGGTTTTTGGTCCTATAATTCAAATACTCTTCGTTTATATCCTTGGTGGTCAGTTGTTAGTGCTGTGGAGTTTCTTCCATCAACAATAGATGAGGGTGATTGGATTGAGGTTAAAGGAGTTCCATTTAATTTATGGAATTCTACAGTTTATGAGGCCTTGGTCAATCGGTGTGGTGGACTAATGGAAGTACATCCAAGTACAGACAATTTGGAAGATTTGTCAGCTATCAGAATTAAGGTCAAGAATATGATTCCAGGAAAATCACTTTTTACTATCAATGGTGTTTCTTTTCCAATATCGATCAACACTATGATCTTCATCAATGGAGATGCGGATCCAGTCAACAACAGAATCATAATTCTTCCTTCAGAGAAAGCGCCGTTAATTTTGGGGAATGACTCAAGATCCGAAAAAACAGATTCTTCTTCAGATTTTTCTGCTGTTAATAACGAAATTTTGGAGACTGAAGCTAGGTGTGAAAAATCAGCTATTGTGCCAGCTGGGGAGAATTCAAATTTGATTTTTTGCGAATAATAATTCGAAATCGGTTTCGGGTTCTAGAATTAATACCACATTGAATATGGGTGTGGCAACGGAGTCTATTTTAGGCCCTATACCAGTTTGCCCACCAGAACCGATTCTTCAATTAGAACCAAATAGAGAACTGGTTCCGAGTCATTCTGGAGAGAACTTAATTGGGAATCAAATTACTAAAGGTGGAGCTATCTTGAATAATGAAGAAGATGTATGTCACTTTGTTACTGAAGCTGTGTCAATTCCAAATCTGGTTCAGCTGGATGAGGTACTTGCACTGGAAGCAACACCAGAAACCAATTCTTCTTCTTCAACGTCGATAAGTATTTCTCATTTGGGTCCTACTTTCAAGTCAAGATGGAGTACTCTTCGACATAAAGTAAATCCAAAGACACGAGAACAATTTGATTCAATTTTAATTCTAATTAATGAAGTAGCACCAAAATTGGGTCTGTACTTTGATCGAAGAGAACATGATACTAGTGATTTGATTCTGGAATCAGTTAAACGACATCTCATCAATTTTGACAAAGAAAAACAGTAAGTGTTTTGGTTTTTTCTGAAGTTGTTTTTTCTTGTTAATGGATAAAAACTTCATCTGTTGGATTGTACGTGGTTTGAATGATATTCATAGAAGAGATATTATTAGGAGAAAAGTTAAGAGAATGGAAGCCAACAATTTTGGTTTTATCAGAAACTAAACTTCAAGAGTGTTCTGATTCTATTGTAGCTCAAGTTTGGGGTAACACTAATGTGAAGTGGGTTGATGCACCATCAGAAGGTAATTCAGGAGGGATTTTATGTATGTGGGATGAATCTAAAGTTAATGTTATTGACACTTTAATAGGTATTCATTCTATCTCTCTTCATTGTAATTTGATCTCAAGCAATTTTGAATGGGTTTTCACTGGTGTTTATGCTCCTACAAATCCAACTGAGAAGAAGTTTTTCTGGAGAGAATTGGAGGAGACAAGATGTTATTGGCCTTTACCATCGGTTGTTGGTGGTGATTTTAATGAAATTAGATTTTCTTATGAGAGGTCTTCTGGAGGTGTTTCTACAAATGGAATGGCAAGATTTCACAGGTTCATTGCCACTCATGAACGCATTGATTTGCCACTTATGGGAGCAACTTACACTTGGAATAACAGTCAAATTCAGAATATAAGAAGTAGAATAGACAGATTTCTTGTTTCTCCAGATTGGGAAACTGTTTATCCTACTGTCACTCAATTGGCCTTGTCTAGATCACTGTCCACTTGCTTTGCTTTGTGAAGGTGTTGTTGGTGGACCTGGACCTTTTCGCTTTGAGGTATATTGGTTAACTCATCCTATGTTTTTAACTTTAATGAAAACTTGGTGGGACTCTTTCACTTTTGATGGTTGTGCAGGTTTCATTCTTTGTAAGAAGTTACAAGCTCTCAAAGACAAGTTAAAAATTTGGAGCAAGGAAGAATTTGGTCAGGTGGACAGGCAGCTTGAAGATTTGGATGAGATTTTTACTCAACTGGATGCAGAAGAAGATGCAAATAATGGTTTAACAGTAGCTCAATGGGATCAAAGACTGAAGGAAATACAAGACTATTGTAACTTAGTCATTCTTGAAGCTGAGAAATGGAGAAGCAGGGCAAAAGTACAGAACATGAAAGGTATGGATAAAAACACAAAAAAAAATCAAAAAATTGCTTCAAATAGGAGGAGGAGAAATCACATAGCTAAGATTAAAGTGAATGGTCAGATGACAATGGATCAAGATGAAATAAAAGGTGGCATTGTTGATTATTTCAAGAATATTTTTCAGGATCAATCTTACTCTAGACCTCAAATGGATGATTTATTCTTTAATTCTATTCCTTCTGATTTGAGTGCTTGGCTTGAAAGGGAGATTGAGGAAGAAGAAGTGCTAAATGCTATTAAGCGTCTTGGAAAGAACAAGGCACCTGGGTCAGATGGGTATCCTATTGAATTCTACCAGAAGACTTGGAGCATTATAAGAACTGGAGTTTTGAATGTTTTTAAAGAGTTGCAGGAGAAAGGTTTTTTGGATTGGAGGTTGAAAAACACCTTTATTGCTCTTATTCCAAAGAAGAATGTAATTGAAGAAATCAAGGACTTGAGGCCTATAAGTCTTGTTAATGGTGTTTATAAAATTTTATCTAAAGTTCTGGCAGAAAGATTCAAATTATCTCTTCCTCATGTTATTTCTCAGCAACAATCAACTTTCATCAAACAAAGACAGATTTTGGATGGGGTTCTTATTGCTAATGAGCTAATTGACTCAAGAATTAAGAGTGGAGTTCCAGGTTTACTTTGTAAAATTGATTTTGAAAAGGCTTTTGAGCATGTTAATTGGAACTTTATTGATAAGGCTTTACAGAAGATGGGGTATGGCTTGAAGTGGAGAAGATGGATCCAATGTTGTGTTGAGCATGTAAGGTTTTCAGTTCTTATTAATGGTTCTTTTGAGGGGTATTTCAAGAGCAAAAAGGGAATCAGACAAGGTGATCCTTTGTCACCTTTCTTATTTTTAATTGTTGGAGAAGCTTTAACTGCAATGATGAAGAAAGCACAAGAATATGGTTTTATTAATGGCTTTCAAGTTTCAAATTCAGGTACAAAGGTTAGTCATCTTCAGTTTGTTGATGACACCCTAATTTTCTTGGATGCTTCTGTGGATCAAGTTAAGTTTCTTAGAATTCTCTTACTGTGTTTTGAATTACTCACTGGTTTAAGGATTAATTTTGCAAAAAGCCATTTATTTGCAGTGGGTTATAATGGTGACATGAATGAGTTTACTTCTCTTTTAGGCTGCTACAACTCAGTTCTGCCAACAATTTATCTGGGGCTTCCTTTGGGTGATAAGTATAAAGGCATTCACAAGTGAAATAGGATAATTGACATGTTTAATGCAAAGCTTGCAGGGTGGAAAAACCCTTATCTTACAAGAGCTGGTAAAATTGCACTGATTAATAGTGTTCTTTCAAGTCTACCTGTTTACTTTATGTCTTTGTTTGATATGCCTAAATCAGTGGAGCTCAAACTGGAAAGAATAATGAGGAATTTTTTGTGGAATGATATCAAAGGACACAGGAAGCTGCATTTGGTTAAATGGGATGTGATCTGTAGAAGGAAGAGAAATGGAGGATTGGGAGTTAAAAAATTGAGAATTATGAATTATGCTCTTTTGGTTAAATGGTTATGGAGATTTGCAAATGAGTCGGAAGCTTTATGGAGGAGAATTGTTGAAGAAAAGTATGGTACTGATGGTTTAGATTGGCTTTCTAAGCAGCCAAAAGGTACATATGGTGTTTCTGTTTGGAGGGGTATTATGCAGAGAAAGGAATTCTTCTTACAAAATTTTAAGTTCAAAGTTAACAATGGTCACAAAACTAGATTCTGGGAAGATAGGTGGCTACTGGATGATCCTCTTTGTAATGTTTTTCCTCATCTTTATGCAGCATCAAGGTTTAAGTCTCAATCTGTTGCTACAGTCTGCTCAGGTACTCTATCTGATCTTTTTGAAAATTTAAAACTCCCTAGAAGGTTATCAGTAGAAGCTAATGGAGAATTTGATATTATTCATGAAAGTCTGACAAACTTCAGTTTAAATCCAAACCGTGAAGATATCTTTCAATGGGCTCTTACAACAAAAAAGATTTTTTCAGTAAAATCTTGCTATAACAAGATACTGGCAACAGTTGAAGCTCCAGGTGAAGACATATTTCAATTTCTCTGGCAGCAAAAATATCCTCCAAAAGTGGCTTTTTTCATCTGGTGTTTAAGTCACTTCAGATTTCCAACTAGAGACTCTCTCATCCGTAAAGGTATTGCTACACCATCAACCTGTCTGTTCTGCAATAATGATGAAACATCTTCTCATCTTTTCTTACAGTGTGAGTTTGTAGTTGGTATATGGCAACACTTTATGGGAAAATTGAATGTTTGTTTTACAATGCCACCTACTGTTCCAGCAGCTCTCTTAGCTTGGCAACTAAATTTTGAAACTGTACAAAAGAAATTACTCTGGAATCTCTTAGCAGCAGCAATTCTTTGGTGTACCTGGAAGGAAAGAAATGCAAGGGTTTTCACAAACAAAGCTCACAATAAGGCTCGTGTTATTCATATGGTAAAGTACAGCTTGTTTGAATGGGCTTTGGCTATCAAGGAATTTGAAGATGTTTCTTTTAGAACGATTTTTTGGGCACTACTCTAAAATGAAGGGGACTACTAAGTGATAAGAATGTCTACCCTATACTTATAAGGGGTGTCCCAAAGTGTGGAATTGACTAACCTACCCTTAACCTAATTAAAATTAAAATTAATTTAATAAATATGCATATACCTAATCTAAATCATTAACAAAACAAAATCAAAAATCAAAATCAAGATCAAAATTATAACAAATCCATTACTTTTAATTTTTCACAAATCCGTTACTATTAGAGGGTTCATTTTCTTCTCTTCTTTCCGCTTCATCGTCTCGAGTCACAGAAATTTCCACAAACCCATTACTTGTGATTCGTTTTTGGTTGAAAAAATGAGTAGTAATTATCAAAATGAGTTGAAAACTGAAGTTGCAGTGAGAAGTTCGGTTAGAAATTATGTGAAACAGTTTGTCGAACTAGCCGAACTCAGCTTTAATGGAGTTTTTTCTTTCATAAAAAAATTCGGTTACCTTCTTAAAAAAAAATCCCAACCGAACTTTTAGTTCGGTTACGTCGCAATTTTTTTCTCCTAACCGAACTTTTCTCTGAAAACATACATATTGAGTTCGGTTACGTCGATTTTTTTTCCCAGCCGAACTTTTAGATCGGTTACGTCGCAACTTTTTTTCTTTTTTTTTTCCCCGCCGAAATTTTAGTTCGGTTACGTCGCAATTTTTTCTCCTAACCGAACTTTTCTCTGAAAAAAAACTCCATTAAAGATGAGTTCGACTACCTGTGTTTTCAGAAACATTAGCCGAACTACACTTGCAGATGAGTTCGGCTACCTGTTCTTCAGATGTCATAACGGAACTTTATTTCCATGGTCGAAATCAGTTTATAAATTTTTCATTTTTTCGAAAGTTTTGGCCAATTCAAGCAACATTAACTAAATTTGAAGTATACCAAAGTACCCGAAACCCTCATTTCGAAATCAACCATCTTAAAAAAAAAAAAAAAAAAAAACCCTCTTCTTCTTCTCAAAAATTATTCTTCTAAAAACACCCGACTAATTAATCTAACCTCACTAATCACTAATTAATTTAACTTAATTATTTAACTAATCCTTACACTAACTAATCATTACCCTAACTAATTTAACTAAGAAGGGTAAGTTTGGTATTAACATAAATACTTAGATAAGGAGTGACCCAAAATTACTCCAAATATCCACCAAAAAAAGAAGAGTAGTCCCCCTCCGGTTTTGAGTAGTGCCCTAAAAATCGTTCTTATTTTAATTCAGTTGTTGAGAATTGGGTTAATGTGTATTTCCCACCTTAATCTGTTTTTAGGGTTTTTTTGGTTTTTAGACTTGCTTTATCAAGTTTTTCCCTTCTTTCTTTTTCTTTTCCCCTAGGCGATTCAAGCCTCTGGTACCCCTTCTCTGATCAATAAATTTCTTTCTTTATCGATCAAAAAAAAATAAAAAATTGATGCCTTATACTGTTGTCGGAGTGAGGAATGAGATAAAAACATTTATAAATCTGAAACACCAAATAGCCTGACGTTGGGCGAAAAGTGACTAGTTTTTCCCTCACGGGGTCATTAGATTTTATTTTATTTTTTTGCTTTTTTGACACGATCAGCACGGGAATTGATATAGGTTGGGAGCCCAACCCCTGACCAACTGGCCTAACACCAGTTGGTTTTCATCGTATCTCTTCGGCATGCACTTAACTAAACAGTTGGTAGTATCCGCGGCGAAACTAGGATTTCGGAGAACACTATGTCTACATTTTCTTTTTTATTAGAGGATTTTCCAGTGCAACCGTGGAGACGAGAGTTGGCATAAATAATAATTTCATCCCTAATTGCCACCTAAAAATATTAGGCTTATCCATGGCACAAGATTTCTAGCTCCGCAACCGGTCAAAGTGACTTGTCAGTAGGAATAAATTGAAAACAAAAAGATAGATTGTATGTCTTGTTGCACAAAGCCACAAACCCTTTTCTTGTGGAGCCGTTAGTATTCTGGTCATGAAAAATGAGTGTTTTTTTTATATCACAAGTAGGGAAGCAGCTAATAACGCTGAATAGGTTAGTTTCATGTTGTTGGAATTCCATTGTGATTTTATTGGAATTGAGTTGTAGAACAATTGGAAGGTTTCCCGTCTTCGGTGTAGTCTCCGGTCTGTGTCCGGTATCACTGTAGGTTATTGTGTTTAAAAATTTTGATTTTTTCAATATTTAAAAAAAAATCAAAGTTCAGAAAAATTTATAATAAATTTAAGAAAAATAACATAAAAAGAGAAATGAAAAGAAGGTAACGGATTAGGGTTGGTGAGGTCGGTGTGACGTGTAACAACTTGTTCTGAGCTATAGTCAAGGCGATTAGTCGTGCGACGTTGACTTAGTCAACTCTAAATTTTCATCCATCTTCTTCGACAGATTTCAATCCGTTGATCAACTTTTCTAGTTTCAAATGTTCTTCTAAGTTTCAAATTGATCTCCATGCTTGTTAATTCTTAAGCTATTTAAAAAAAATTGATTTTATCTTTGGTTTTATCTTAAAAACCCTAACTTCTGTTTTTAAAGTTTTCATGGTTTAATCAATTAGGGTTTCAACTTTGAAGCTTTTAAAATCAAATTTCTATAAAATGTTTAAACTCCTATTTGTAATCTAAAAAACTTCAATTATCTTGATTTTGTTAAACCCTGTGACTAAATGTTAAAGCTTTTCCTTTTTTGTTTTTCTCAGATTAGGTCATGAGCTGAAGGAGGTAGCGTGCATAGGGTCATGGTATTTTCACCATCATGATATTAGTAAGTGAAAGAAGATGCGGAGATTATGGTTTATGTTGCTGCTGGGTATAATTTTTTAGTCTCGACTAGTTTGAATCTCATAATATTGGATTTCGTCAGTGTTACTCATCTTTGTCAGAATTGATCAGAGAAGAATAGTCTTAAATTGGATTGCTTTTGAGCATCATGAGATCCTACTTAGGTGGGGATTTGTTATATTACCAAGAATTCTGTTCTTATTCAAGAAATTTCAAGTTTCATAGTATATTAATCCATTTTTATAAGTATTAGAGTTGTTTTGTGCAATTCATACTTTGAATCATGATTGCCTACTTTCTTAGACTCTATAAGCTGATCTATGTTTATGGCAAGTGGTGGTTACTTGTGGAATTTTTTTAGACTGGATTGTGTGCTAATGTAAGCTTTTTGCTTCTCCCAATCACTAAATGGATTTTTTTACGTTTTGGGTTCTTATCAGAAGATTTGCTGTCAAAGGAATTTTTTATATCTGATGAATTATAAATGCAAATTTAATAAATTATAGTGGATTATTAGCAAAACCTTTATTACACTTGGCATTAATCTTTTCTAAGCACGAGTCTGTTCATATTTCTTAGGTGATAAGTACCTTCCTGTTGAGTATCTAAGAAGTTTTTTTCTCTTACTATCTCTTGTCACTTCTCTTCTGTTTTATTTATCCTTTGATCTTCCTCTTCAACTTATTCTATGTCTGCATAACTTGAGAAACATTCAGTTTTTTCTTTTCATTAAGTCTTTTTTACCTTCTTTCTCACTTTCAAGTTAGTCTTTACTCTTTTCCGAATATGGCTGTTGCTGAAGATCATGTTAAGGTTCTAGATTTGGATGAAGATATTGAAGATTTCCCTTTTAGACTTGCTGATCAGTATAGGAACTATTACAAAACTTCAGTCAAGCATCACCTCAATAGGGTCTGGACTATCAAATCTGCTGATTTTAAGTTAGCAAAGCCTTATATTCAAGGAATGCAGATTCAGAATTTTCTTAACCTCTTTATAATCATGTTTAAGCACAAGAAAGATCTTGATCTAGCAGTTGCTGCTAGACCAACTTTACTTTTTGGTCAGTTATTTTCTATCCAGCCTTTGGGAGATTTAGAATCTGTCTTTGACTTAGAATGGAATACCACCTTAATGCCTGTGCAGATCACTATCCCAACTACTCTTATCAACACTGGCAAAGCTGGAGAGATCATTGAGAAGATTGGTACACCAGTGGCAGTGGATACTCCTATGGGTAATTTTTATGAAGCAAAAGTGATGGTTCCTTTGAACTCACCATTGACAAAGAAAGTGGTTTTCAATACTGCTAGGAAAACATACTATATGTCTGCCTTTTATCCTAAACTACCATTTCATGCATGTACTCATTGCTTTATTCTTAACCATGATGCTGATAAATGCAAGGATATACAAAGTAGGATTCTAGTTAAGGCATTACCTGCACCAAGTCCAAAGAGTACGCATGTTTCTGTTACAAAGACTGCAGCTGTATTGGAGAAAGGTGAAAGCTCTGGTACATCTAAAGCTGCTGCTAGTGGAGATCTTAATTCTCAGCCTTCGGATTTTTCTGCCAGTCTTCAACCTGCTGGTAGTTTGAAAGGAACAGGTTCTACTTCTCTGCCTGTTACTGCTTCTGTTGTACCTGCAATAACTTCTTTAATCTTTAAGGATCCATCTTCATCTAGTTTTTATAGCCCTGTGGCACCTCCAAGTCATGTGGGATCATCTTTTCCTGTTTTAGCTCCTTTTGAAGAAAGGTTTTCATTTGATCATGCTTCTTTATTGCATGATAGAAAGGGAAAAAGGTCTCGAACCTCTTTTGAATCAGCTTTTATAGAAAATAGTTCCTTTAATGCACCTCAACTTTTATACCAACTCCTCGATGGCCTTCAATGAAAACTTATCTTTCATTCTCTCCTCCTGTTGGCTCCTCCTTCAATCTAGGAATTAATGAAAATACCAGTTTTGGTAATGAGGGTGCTAGTGTAGTTTGGTCAGCATCCTGTACTTCTGTATCACAAATTGTTTTTACATCTTCTAGTGTGATCTTCAATACTTCTACAGAGATAAACTATTCTTCAGATGTTTATGTAAATCGGTTTTCTGACATTGCTATGATGAGTAATCCAACTGTTGAAGATTGTTTAGATAAAGCAGTTGTTCTTGAACCAACCCCAATTGCTACTCTTCCTCCATAACCTATTGTAACTGATGAAGACTTTGATAAGGAGGTTAATCTCATGATGGTGGATACTATGGACTCTATGGATGCAGAGCCTTCTTCGGCTCATGACCTTGTAAGTCCATTAATCTCTTTAAAGCTTTGATATTTAATTTTTTAAGTTATTTTTATTTTTGTTTTTCTTTTATTCAGTTTTCTTTCCTCTTAATTATGAAGTTTATATGCTGGAATATGAATGGATGTTGCTCAGATAAAAATGGTTGCACTTGTTAAATATGTATAGAAAATATAGGCCACATGTTGTTTGTCTTATGGAAACAATGGTAGATAATGACACTGTCAAAAAATATAGTCACCATCTTCCTTTTGATTCATGGTTTGTAGTGCCATCTATTGGTAAATCAGGTGGTTTAGCTCTAGGTTATTTTGCTAGATCAAATATAGAGGTAATCAGTAGTTTGTTTAATATGATGTAAAACCTAGTATAGAAAACTGTATGGTATCTTTTGTTTACGGAGCTTTAAGTATTTCTGGCATGAAAAATCAATGGAATTTCTTGAGTCACATGAATGAGGATGATCCTAGACCATGGTTGCTTTTAGGTGACTTTAACTTTATTCTTCATACTTCTGAAAAGCAGGGAGGAAATCCTGATACTTCATTGGCCCCGGCTTTCATTAGAAATAAATTAGTATAGTTAAGATTGAATGAGGTTTTCTCTTTTGGTAATCCCTTTACTTGGTGTAATAGAAGATTAAAAATCCTTTGGAGCTGATTTTTAAAAAACTTGATAGAGGTTTTATGAATGATGATTGGGTCAGTGTTCTTCCTCAAACTCGTATTACTAATCTAGCTAGAGTCTATTCTGATCACAGTCCAATTCTGCTCAAGTGTTTCCATAATGAACAGAATTTGTACATCCCTTATAAATTTTTTAAGTGTTGGCAGATAAGAGAGTCAAGGGTTCACCTAGTTTCATTGTGGCAGGAAAGCTTAAAAATATTAAAACTGATCTTAGTAAATGGAATATTGAAACTTTTGGTCATGTTAAAAATACTATCAGCAAACTAAATGTTGAGATTGAGAAGTTGCAAGGGTTGCCGTATACTACTGATATTGGGGATTAGAGCAGTTCCTATGGAATGAACAAACGATCAAGTTTGTTCATTTTGCTCCCACTATGGACTCAAAAAACATGAAAAATGGATGTTCACACCAACAAATTTGTTGGTTTGTTCATTGAGTTGGATGATGTAGCGAGCGTTTGATGATAGGACGGGCGGGCTTGCCTCAAACACTGGCGTTGGAGACACAAGCGCTGGCGCTTTCCTGGGAAGCACGCATTCTATACTACATCACCAGAGCTCATTCTCCCAGCGCGCGTTTGTCATAGAATCGCCAACGGCTGAATCTGGACGGCTAGAAACTCTTGTGATCTAACGGCTATAATTTTAGAGTTCTATAAATACTCCTCATTTCAACTCCAAATTCACACATTCTATACATTCTTCACTCTCAAATCATCTACAAAAATGCCTCCCAGAGTTCGTGGTGTTAGATTCACTAAACAAGAGGATTTAGTTATTTGTAGAACCTTTGTTTTTCACACAGAAGATGCTGTCATGAGTAATGTAGCCGATTCGACGATGACTTTCTGGGAGAAAGTTTACAGAATGTTCACCGCTGAAACTAGGAACATCCATGGGCGTGATTCTCACGGATTGCAGCATCGTTTTAGTGTAATTAGTATGAATGTATTGGAGTTCGTCGCCCAACTAATGGCGAATCACCAAAATAAGCTCAACGGTGAAGCCGAACATGAAGTGTTGCCCAGAACTTTAGCGATGTGGCAAGCATCTCACCGCGGTCGTCCTTTCGACTTCCATGCTTGTTTCAACATTCTCAGGGTACTCAACAGATACGATCCCTATATCGCCCTAGGAATTCCACCACCCGCCGATAATTGACGCCTATGTAGTAGTTGTTTTAATTTAATTTATTTATTTTATTCTCATGTATGATGTGGTTGTTCAATGCAATATGTTTTTATTTATGAAATTGATGGTGCAATGTTTAATCGAGGAAAAAATTAAATTACTTATGACATTGATGGTTTTAGATAATAATCGTAATAACACAAAATAAACAGCAAACTAAATAACATAATACCATAGTGAATCGATTTGTCCTTCAACTTCAAAAACTTGCACTTCCCTCTTACAATTTTCAATCTTTTTAAAACTCCCACATATCTTAGAAACAACAGCTTCAAGTTTTGCATCGCAAAAAAGTGTGATCGCCTTTTCAGCCATTGAGAAATAGATTTTAGAAGAGAAAATTCAAGAGAAGTGAATTTTGGTGTGAGTGAATTGTTTGAAATTGATGGTAATTTATAGAGGTAAAAAGTGAATTTTTGAAATTTAAAAAACTACCCGTTGGCGTTTTTGCTACAAACGCCAGCGTCATATGTTAAAGCGCCGCGCTGAAGCTTTGAGCTCCAGCGCTTGTTCTACAACCGCCGGTGCTTTACCTACAAACTCCATCATTTGTCTCTCAGTCGCGCGCTTAGTTATCTAACACCCAGTGCTTTACCATAGTGGAAAAACCAGTTTGGCCATCCACCTGGCTCAACAAAGATATGGGTTTGTTCATTCCCGTAGGAATTACCCTTACATTTTAAACTACTCAAAACAATTAGACTACTGGTATGAGATTGAAAATTCCTTTTATAAACAAAAATAAAGGATTGACTATTTTACTCATTATGATAAGAATACTCAATTCTTTCATAACACAGTTAAACTCAGAAATATGTACAACACTATATACACTATTAAAGATAGTCAAGGAAACTGGTTAGAGAATAGAGATCAAGTACTTGCTTTTCTTTCTCAATATTACAAGAATATTTAGACTTCTTCGAATCCTAATAATAATGATATGGAAGAAGCTTTAAAAGATGTTAAACCTATTATCACAGAAGATATGAATTCTCTTTTGGTGGCTATTCCAACTGTTGAAGAAATTCATGCTACTGTTAATGACATGGCACCATGGAAATCGCCGGGTCCTGATGGATTTCCTGCTGGTTTCTTTAGGGACAACTGGCAAGAAATTTCGAAAGAAGTTATTGATCATGTTAAAAAAAAAATCGAACAAAATTTCTTCTCAAGCAGCTGAATCATTCTTTCATAGCTCTTATTCCAAAGGTAAATAATCCTTCTTCTCCTCAGGACTTTCGACCAATTTGTTTGTCAAACACAGTTTACAAAATCATTTCACAAAATTTAACAAATCTTCTCAAACCTTTGCTAGATTCCCTTATTTCTCCTTTTCGGTCTGCTTTTATTGCCAATTGACAAATTCATGATAATATTATTATTAGTCATGAAATCTTACACTCTTTTAAAAGAAAAAAGAAAACAACAAAAAATGGTTTTATGGCTATCAAGCTTGACCTTTCCAAAGCTTTTGATAGGCTGGAGTGGTCTTTCATTCTTACTATTTTTAAAAAACTAGGATTCTCAGATGATTGGTGTCAGATTATGAAATAACGCATTAGTATAGTGTCTTACTCTATTCTGGTAAATGGATCGCCTGGTGAAATGTTTTTTCCTACTAGGGGTATTAGGCAAGGTGATTGTCTATCACCTTACATTTACATAATCTGCATTGAAGTTTTGTCCCAACTTCTCTTGAAAGGTGAAGCTAATAACTTGATAAAAGGTGAAGCTGATAACTTGATACAAGGTTTCAAACTAAGAAAAGATAGCCCCTCAATATCGCATTTATTCTTCGCTGATGACTGCATGCTTTTCTCAAAAGCTTCTTTAATGTATGCTAGGAATTTGATGAAAATTATAAATGTGTTTACTAAGGCTTCTGGTCAGGCTATCAATTTTGAAAAGTCTGGTTTTTTTACTAGCTCTAAAATGCATCATAAGCATAAGAAACTTCTCTCAAAAAACTCTAGGGATAAAACATATGAGTTTTACTGAGAAGTACTTAGGCATTCCTCTTTTCGTTAATAGAGATAAAACTAAATCTTTTCAATTTTTAATAGATAAATTTTATTCTAGATTAGGAAACTCAAAAAAATCGAGTCTTAATGTAGCTGGTAGAACTGTGGTTACAAAACATGTTTTATCAAGTCTTGATGTTTATCATATGTCTTGTTTCCCTTTTCCTATGAAGATTACTTCAAAAATTGACACTATCCAAAGAGCTTTTTGGTGGTCTAAGAAAGACCCTAGACATGCTTCTTATTTTCGTTCTTGGGGATATATAGGAAAGGATAAAAGATGTGGTGGGATTGAAATTAGAAATACTTATGCTACTAACAGAGTGTTTATAGCAAAACTTGGTCGGAGAATTATTCAAAATCCCGATCACTTGGTTTCAATTTTTTTAAAAGACAAGTATTTCATTAATCTAAATATGTTAGAAATTGACAAAGCAGCTGACTCTAACTCTTGGATTTGGAAGGTTATTGTAAATAGTCTAGTTTTATTAAGATCTAATATTGTTTTTAAAATAAATGATGGTGCTTCTATAAGAATATGGGATTTAGTTTGGTTACCTGGTACTACTTTTCCACTCGTGTCTCGCAATCCAAATTATATCAATTATATTTATGTTAGTGAACTTATTGATATGAATACTGGTTCTTGGAATGTTGGTCTCCTAAATTCTTTATTCTTTCCTGAAGATGTTGTTAGAATCAGAAATATCAAGGTTAATCTTCATCTTAAAGATCAAGTTATGTGGGCTCATACCAAAGATGGAACTTATACTATTAAATCTTCTTACAAAGTTTATAAGAATGAAATTAGTAATGGGGAAGATGCTTTGTTTTTGAAAAAGGCATGGTCTCTGAATGTTTTACCTAAAATAAAAAAATTCATGTGGAAGATATTTGCTTATATGCTTCCAGTTGATACTTTGCTAAAAAACTATAACCCTGATGTAGATGAGTCTTGTCCTCTTTGCAATAATGATATAAAAACTGTTACACACCTTTTCTTCCAATATCCTTTGGCAGCGCATGTTTGGTTTGGTCTGTCGCTTCAACATTTAATTAGTTTTGATCTGGACTGGTCTGAGGACTTCTTTCTTGAATGGTTTGATGATAGATTAGGGCAGTCCCCTTTTGCGGTTAATTGGCCAAGTATAGGTGAAATAGTTATGTGGTGTATTTGGAAAATTAGATGTGAAGTGGTTTTCAGTAAAGTTTCTATAAATCTAGATAAAATTATACTTGACTCGAAAAGAATGATAAACTCTTATATAGCTCATCCTGTGAAGATTCGGAAGACTAATATGGAAGTTAAAATTCCTATTAATCTGGTGGACCATTATCTTTTTATTAATGGTTCTTTCAAGAATTTTAACATGGGTGTTGGCATGTTTCTGTGTGATAATGCAGGAACAATAATTCATTCGCATTCGGACTTTGGACTGGTTTCTGATGCAGTGTGTGCTGAGGCATCTGCTCTTTTTTTGGCTATCTCCTTGGCAAAGGAGATTAATCTTTCCAAAGTCTTGTTCATCAGTGACTGCCTTCAAGTAGTGGATTTTGTTAATGAAGGCAGCGTTAGTGTCGAGTGGAGATGCAAGGATATTTTGGTGGACTGCATATCTTTACTCCTATGTAGCAATAACTTTAAGGTTGTATATATTAAGCGTACCAAAAACAAACTAGCTGATCGGCTTGCTCGCCGAGCTAGAAAGTATTGTCTTAAGGAAGTCTGGGTCTCTTTTCCTTCTTTTTTGAACAATTTGGTCAGGAGAGAACCCTTGTTGAATGTTTGTAATTATCTTTTAAGTTAATGCATAGTTAGGGTGTTTTCCTAGCAAAAAAAAAGAGGTCGGTGTGACGCTCTCGGTAGTTTCGGGGTGACTAATCCCATTTTTCTTTTGAGAAATTTTATGGGCTTAGTTTTAAGGGCGTTTGTAATATTTTGGTTATGGGCTTTATTTGCATGGCTCATGTAGTTTGACTCTTTTTTTTCTCCTGCTCCCTCTCTCTTTTTTCGCATGAATTCAGTAAGTTCCATGTAGTTTTGGTTCTTAGTTAATTATCTTGGATATTGCATGATTTCATTTTATGAGTCCCCGTAAATGACTCTTATCACTCGATTAAACCCTGAAGACCCCACCATCCTAAATGGTACACTAAATTTGTTGACGATCAAAGAGCGTTAAGTAAATTT
Source organism: Papaver atlanticum (assembly GCA_023531105.1). Taxonomy (NCBI): domain Eukaryota; kingdom Viridiplantae; phylum Streptophyta; class Magnoliopsida; order Ranunculales; family Papaveraceae; genus Papaver; species Papaver atlanticum. Next base: position 1,243,155 of record JAJJMB010010439.1, read on the forward strand.
TCCAGCCCCGGTGAGTAACATTATATCAATTCTCTTTTATTCATATAATTTCGATCATTTCTTTTGTATTGATCTTCCAGATTATTTTCATCATCAATTACACCCAAGCTTAACAATTCAGCTTTTCACCTCCTTTGATAATGACCATCCTAGCTTGGAATTGTCAAGGAATAAACCAACCAGTAACTATACAACACCTACGAGGACTAGTTTCCCTTCACAAGCCCAACATCATATTCCTTTCTAAAACCTTAGCTAATCATCATCACATGCTAAGACTAGCTCAATCTTTATAGTTCCATAATCACTTCTCTGTCCCTAAAATTGGAAGGAGAGGTGGTCTTTTCCTAATGTAAGAAGATAACCTCAATATCCAAATTTTACTTCATTCACAAAACTAGCTACATCCATGCCTTGGTCACCCCATCACCCCCTGAGCAACCATGGCTATGTGTTAGAGCACTGCTCGGTCGAAATCGCAAGCGTTGCTATCTCAAGCTTGTTGTCAAGTTTAGTTGTCAAAACTACAAGTCTTGATTTCTAGACTACTTATAGCTAAGTCTCGGATTAGGATAGAAAGTGTAGTTGAGCATTAGACTTCACGGCGTTCATCGATTGAAGACGAAAAACTACTAAGGGGAGATTGTGAAACTTCATCAACAAAAGGTATATGGAGACTTGAACTCATCTATCACTCAAAAGTCTATCTACTTTATCTCCTATTTGAGACAAAAGTCGTATAACTATATAGACTTCAATTATACACATTTGATATTTCGAGCTGAGTTTAACTCACTTACATATTTATCGAAATATATGTTGGTAAGCTTTCGCTTTAACAAAGTTCATCTTATATTCTTGACGAAAGTCAAAATATGATCATGTGAAAATCGCCTGGTAACATCTTACTTGATTTGTGTGAGACAGTCATTTGATGTAGACTCAGAATGTTTCGTATTGATCATTCGATCACTTGAAAATTTCTTTGAAGCTAATAGTTTGTGTGAGACAGCTATTATCGTCTTCCGAGAATGTTTCAATGGTTGAAATGAGAGTTTATAACAATTGGATTTAAGCACAGCATGAGTACTTGCATATGTGTAATCCAAGTCCGGGAACCATGGTATGCATACCCGTATGCGTACTGTTTGGTTTAGTCAATGTCCGGGAACTAAGTACGCATACCGGTATGCGTACTGGCGTGAGGTTCAAGTTTCGGGACTTTAACTGAGTTTGTGGTATGCGTACCAGTTCGCATACTGGCGAACCCAAACTTAGTCCGGCCACTTAGGTATGCGTACCCGTTTGCATGCTTGAGTGGGTTATGTTCTAAAATCGGTTTGTTCATGAACTAATACATTTATATAATAAGGAATGCAATCTTTTGCAAACCGTGGCTATAATGTTCATGACTTGATTCGAGTGAATCAAAATCGATTTTGCTTCAATTGTGTCTTGTATACTTCTATGAGAATATAAATAATTGAACAACTCTAAAACTAGTTTCATTTGAGTTATTTGAACTAGTTATGGTCACTACACCAAAAATGGGGTTTTGCAACTGGCTCCCGCTGTTGCGAATCGGGGTCGCAACTGCACTTAGCTGTTGCGAAGGGGGCGACAAGAATTTTCGCAACGGAATTGTTGCTGTTGCGAATATGTGTTGCAACTGTTTTCGCAACAGTTTCCAGCAGTTGCGACTCAAAATATTAGCAACAGCTTCGCAGCAGTTGCGAAATTTTTACTATTAGTTGCTAAAATCTTGACTAAGTCAACGATGGCTGACCCAAAATTTTGCTGTAAAAATTTAGCAACATTATATACCTGTTGCGAACTTTTTGCAAAAAAAAAAAGAGTCAGTCTTTGTTGACCTAGTCAAAATCTTAACCCCATTTCCATTTTATCCCGCAACTACCCCATAACCCTGTAACTCTTGTGGTTCAATCAGTCAAATTATTCACCATTAATATTGATATTTTCAATGATACATATTTTTTAACATCAAAAACATCTTACAAAAGAAAGGGAAGGAAACAACTACGTTTATTATTTGTGACTACATTTCTTCTAGATTTAAATCAACACACTTAGTTTATTTTCTGAAATAAGAGAAGACACATATTCAAAGAATATAAGAAACTCCTACTTGTGAATCAGCAGTTTCCTTATCTCGATTCCTTGTTCTTTTTCAGCTTCCTCCCGTTTCTTCTTGATTTCCTTCTTCATTTAAGCTTCTTTCTCATGGAGGTTTTGCAGCATTAGACATGAAAACAGAATTAAACCAATTGCATTTATTTCATCGAAAAGCACAATGAAAGCCTTCTTTTAAGGGACCATCTACAAGAAATGGATGAAGCAAGGACAATTCAACGACCTGAAGCAAATATTAAAAATACAACTGGCTAAACACCAAAAATGGACTCGACCACTTAGAAGAGAAGAGGTTGAAAATGAATACTTCTGTTTCGTTGTTCTAGATCTCAGTCCTTGCCGTATCAAGCTGTAAAACTTCATCAACCTCCTGTTACATTGAGAGCCAAGAAAAAAAATTCATGTAAATGTTGACTGTAATACGCTTACTAATAACTAAGACTGTAAGAGTAATGGTTAAACTAGTGTATCATAATTTTCCTGCTGCTGGGATAACTAAGACTGTAAGAGTAATACACTTACTAATTACCTGCTGCTGTTAGCAAGACTTGATCACCTCCGGGATGATCGTCCCTGAATTCTGTCACATCATAGACCTGAAAATAGTTCGACCCTCATCTAGTTAATTGTAAAATTATATGTAAGAATCCCTGAGTATATAATTTTACTTTGCATATCGTTTTCAACGCATCTTTAGTATAGGGAGACTTCTGTCTTGGCTTTCGGATAATAAAAGAAGCTAATATTAAAGCTATTTTTGACTGTCTTGGTATCTTCTTTAACCTTCTTCCTAAAATAGAAAACATGATAATTATTAGAACGGGAGCATGATAAGCTCCAACCATCATTACTGAGATAACAAAATTCTTACATATCAAACAAATATTTTGATGCAGATGGTATGAACTAGTTTAGGGTATAAGGACAATGGTGGAACATGAGGGTTAATCTGATTGTGAAGGCTGTGGATTTAGGGGTCTTACCTAAATCCTACCAGAACTCAAAATCACCATTTCAAATCAAAGGATTAAGAACATTCCAATCCATTAAGGGTTATATCCGCAAGGTCTTGATTTTGGGGGTTTTATCTTCTTTTGAATGCAGTTATAAAGAAGAACTAAAGGAACATAGAGGAACAACTCAAGACTATATAAAATGTATAGTAGTTATTGATAACATGATCCCGTAAGTGTAATAATAATATAATAAAATGAGCTGAGGTCCAAGTGAATAAGAGCAATGAAAAACTGAAAATGTGTCCATGCCTTTGTGGTTCAACGTTTTAAGATATACTGAAATAGTTAAATTCCCATGTCCATGCATCAACACCTACATCCTATAGTAAGCAGAAATCTGGAGTATCTCGGTATGAGAAATAAAAACAGAACACCATAAGGGCAATGAGAAACTGAAAATATCTTCAATTCAACATGTCAAATTGTAGAAACCCAAGAACAAGTGCTTAAAGAGTAACCTACCGCAAGAGCTCCAAACACTTTTATCAAGAAGGAACCAACTGCCTTCAATTTCTCCAGGTTTTTCCCAAGTGAAGCCAACTCTCTATTAGCCTGTAACACATACTACAAAAAAAATTACAAATATTGAAAACAAAATCAATTACCATTTCAGCAAGCACCCTAATTTCATAAGCAACAGCATACAATGCTTCCATAGCTCAAGCAGATTCCCAACTCCTAAATTTCATAAGCAGATTTCTCAAGTGAACTATACACATCAAACAAAATTCCAAGATGATTCTGTATGTAGTAAAGGAGCAATGATTTCTCCAACTTACTGAGAAAATCTAACTGATTGTTTAATCAATCTATTAGCATCCTGTCATAATAAAAATCAAAACTGTGAATCAAAATCGAAAACCCAGAAAAAACACTAAGTTAATTTCTCAAAGAAAAAAAAAGGTAGATTAGACCTGAAAAAATTTAAGGGAACCACCAAAAAAAAAAGATGAAAACCTTCGATTTAATTAGAAGTTCATAAAATACTAAGATAATTGAATCAAAATCACAAAAACCCTTACCGATTTCGCCTCCAGATCTTCAATACGTTTAATGATATGAGAAACAGAAAATTATAAAAAATTGGTAGAGAAAGGTTATGAGAAGGTTTCATCTTTGATAAATCCACGAAGGTGGAGAATACGGAGGCCGTTATTTCTCAATCAAATGCTAACTAGTAATCAAACCCTAACTTTGAAGCTACCAAAATACACCATTAATCGATTTAAATAAAGAAATAAGAAGTAACATCATCTTCAACGGCGGAAGAGTTTCAATGACGGGAGAGTTTTTCTTCAGATCTGTTTCTGAGAGAGTGAGAGACAGTGACGAGTGGTTGTAATGACCGAGAGATATTTTTTCTCAGTCTAAAACCGTGTATGGAACACGAGAAATTGGCATGCCTGAAAACTGTTTGCAGGTGTTTTCTACCACACGCGTAACTGGCATGCGTGAAAAGAAAACAGTTGCGAATAGCAACTGAGTGGCAGCAGTTGCGAATATTTAGCAACAGAAATTGCAATTGAAAATTCAATCTTAGTTGCTATATCCTGAATTTGGTGTAGTGGGTTTAGATGAATAAGGTTGATATAAAAGTGTTCATATGGCTAACTTCGATTAACTATTGTTAATCGAACAAAGGTGCACACGTTTAGGTACAATTACTCATATCTAAATAACGTCACTTTTCATTTGTGTGTAACAAGCTAAGTTCGATCTAACGGTTGAAAGATATTAGCTTGAGTCTAATCAGGTTTTCATCTAACGGTGAATATTGAATGCTTTGTTACCAAGGTAAGATTGATTGCAAACCCTGATTTGAAGACTATATAAAGGAGAACTCTAGCAACTGGGAAACCTAATCCCCACACCTCTTGTGTGATACTAGTTGCGACTAGAGTCGATTCTCCTTTAACCTTAGGTTTTTCACAAAACCCTGTAGGTTAACGACTTGAAGACTTCATTGGGATTTTGAAGCCAGACCCAACTATTTTCTCTGTAGTTGCGTGTTCTGATCTTGTTGTTTTCTATCGTGATTGAGTATTATCTTCTCTAAGATTTGCTCGAGATTTAATCTCCGATAGGCAGGATAAAAAGTAGTCACAAACATATTCGTCTCATCGTTTGTGATTCCACAATATCTTGTTTCGCTACCATACGATTAAGATTATTATGAGGTGATTGATATTTCTAGGTTGTTCTTCTGGAATATAAGTCCGGTATATCAATTGGTTCCTGTTCACCTTGACTTATCAAAACACGAAACAAAACTCATAGGTTTATCTGTGGGAGACAAATTTATCTATTCAATAGACTTTTCTGTGTGAGACAGATTGGTTTATCAAGTCTTCGACTTTGGGTCGTAACAACTCTTAGTTGTGGGTGAGATCAGCTAAGGGAATCAAGTGCGTAGGATCCTACTGGGATTTAGAGACGTAAGGAGCGCAACTATACCTTGATCAGTGTGAGATTGGTTAGGGCTCAACTGCATTCCAGTTCGAAGTTAACTTGGAGTAGGCTAGTGTCTGTAGCGGCTTAATACAGTGTGGTGTTCAAATATGGACTAGGTCCCGGGGGTTTTCTGCATTTGCGGTTTCCTCATTAACAAAATTTCTGGTGTCTGTGTTATTTCTTTTCCGCATTATATTTGTTTATTTAATTGAAATATCACAGGTTGTGCGTAAGTTCAATCAATTGTGAATCCAACCTTTGGTTGTTGATTGAATTGATTGACACTTGGATATTGGTTTTTGATACCGTCCAAGTTGTTTCTTATATTAATCAGGCTCATGGATTTCTATCTGTTTGATTTGCTTATTACATCAAGAAACCGAGATATAACTCTTTGATATACTTTTCTTAAGATTGAGTCTGACTGTCTAGTTGATTCTCTTAAAAGTATATTGGAGTTAGTCCATACAGATTGCTAAGTGAAATATTGGGTGTGGTTGTTAGACCCCCGCTTTTTCACTATGCACAAGTACATATGGCCCAACACACCCATATATGAGGAAAATCTTATGGCAAGAATTCCCATCAATCTTCACCAGAATCAATCCAAACTATGTCATGGCTTTTTCTAGGAGATTTCAATGACGTTTTAGATCAATCAGAAAAAAGGGAAGGAAGACAAGTAACTTATGCTCAATCTCAACCTCTTCTCACAATGATAGACCAGATGGGATTTATAGATTTTGGCTTTCGAGGCGATCCCTATACTTGGACAAACAACCAAATCGGGCAAGACAACATTCTAGAGAGACTGGGTAGAGCACTGACAACTCAACATTGGCGTACTGCAAATCCATACGTAGCAGTTACTCACCTTACGAGAATTGCTTCTGATCATTCCCAAATCATATTACTAGGAAAAACAATAGATTGGCAGGGAACAAAAAGTTATAAGTTTAAACATTTATGGCTCTCTCATCCACAACTCAAGCAAGTGATTGATTCAGTTTGGATACAACAAAAAGATATTAAACCTACCCTAGACGTTCAATTAAAACTCATAACCACCGGTCAAACTCTCCTAGAATGAAACAAGGAAACTTTTGGGCACCTCCCAACTAAAATCAAAAAATCGACGGCAAAGATCAAAATGGCGCAACATCAATGTACTATTCAATCGGGGAATGAACTGGAATTCTGATTAGATCAAGAAAAACAACTAAGGAAGGATCATACCGAGCTGTTACAATGTCATGCAACTTACTGGCAACAAAGATCTATAATTCAATGGTTACAATCAGGAGATCTCAACACAACCTTCTTTCACACTAAAACAACCATTCATCTAGCCTGTAACAACATACAATAACTGCAAGATTCACAAAACAATTGGATTAATAAGAAAGAATATGTGATTTAACTCATTCTTAACCATTACTCTGAACAATCTACAGCTCAACCTACGGTCATAGATGAACAACTTTTCACAGATATCAATCCCAGATTATCTCCCAGACAAATGGACGTTCTTACTAAAGAGGTAACTACGACGGAAATCGAACAAGCCTTATTCTCCACAAATTCCGAGAGTGATCCAAGTCCAGATGGTTACACAAGTAAGTTCTTCAAAGTTTTTTGGGAAACAACTCATCCGCAATTGTTAGCTATGAATCAAAGTTTTTTCAAGGATCTTAATATACATCCACTCATGAATCATACAAACTTGACGATGATACCTAAAGTGGATCACCCATAAAAACCTTTTCAATTCAAACCCATAGGGATATGCAACGTCACTTACAAAATCATTGCAAAAATCCTAGTTAATCGAATTAGACCCTTACTCCCTTTTCTAATAAGCCCTTACCAAAGTGCCTTACGTACCACAAAGATCAATTCATTATAAATAGCAATCGCAGGAGAGTTGTTCCATCATATAAAAACCTCGAACCTCACCAAAGACCCTAAAATAGCTCTCAAGCTGGATATCAAAAAAGCCCATGACAACTTAGATTGGGAATTCATCAAAACCACATTCATCAAGCTAGGATTTCCAACAATCTTTATAGATTACATTATGTTATGTATCACAACAATTACATACTCAATCAACATAAACGGCACACCACATGGTTATATCAGCCCAACTAGAGGTATTAGACAAGGGGACCCACTATCTTCATACATCTTCATAATATGTGCGGAGATCTTGTCTACGAATTTGGGAATCCTACAAAATCAAAAGTTGATTAAAGGTCTTAGCATATCAAATAAAGCACCGCCCATTGTTCACTTAATGTATGTTGATGATCTTCTAATCACTTATAAAGCCTCTGATCAGAGCAATCTTCATCTTAAGAACCTGCTTCACTCTTATGGCACTTCGGCGGGCCAGGTAATTAATACTTCCAAATCAGTAATCATTCATCACCCGAGATTGGATCCAATCAAAGTTAGTAATCTTCAGCAAATCTTCGATATGTCGGCAACACCAAAACCTCGAATCTATCTAGGAGTCCAATTCAAGCAAGGAAGAGCATCTAACCACACCTTTGCGCCACTCCTATAAAGATTAGCTCGAAAAGTTAAAGAATGAATGACAAAATGCCTAAATCAAGTTGGAAGACTCGTACTCATTAAAACATCCCTAGTTCCCATCTCAAATCTCTTATGCAAACGCAAAACCTTCTCATCAATGTCCACAAATAAATAGATCGTATCAACAGAAATTTCTTCTGGGAACATGATTCAACAGTTACAAAGCTCCATCCTATAGGTTGGGACAATGTAACAAAATCAATATCTGAAGGAGGACTAGGAATCAGGAAAAGCAGTAATCATAACAAGGCTCTTCTCATGAAAAGAATTTGGAGTTTGCACGAACAACCTAATTCCATTTGTGGAAGTCTTTTCAACGAAAAATATCTCGATCAGCAACCAATTCCACAAGGCATTGATACCATACTATCTTCCTCCAGTCCCCAATGGAGACAATTGGCAGCAATCGTCCCTACCATGCAATAACTGATATTTCATCGTATTGGAAATGGGGTATCAACCCCAATAGAAACCAATTGGATTCCGCACTCACCAAACCTAGACCCAACTCAATGTTACCCGCGATCCGAAATGTATCAGATATCATTGATCCAATCTCTCATAACTGGAACCAAGATAAATTAAACACTCTACCCAATCATGTAGCCCAAAAAATCATAAACATCCACCTCCCCCAAGATATCCCCCAAGACAAAATTATCTGGCCACATTCAATATCGGGAAAATACACCACTTCATTGGGATACAAATGTCTAACCCATAATCAACCTAACCATACCCCACTACCGCCAACCAAATTCTTGTGGACCTTACCGTGTCCACCAAAATTCAGCTTTTCTTGTGGAAAGCAATCAATGAAGGGTTACCAACCTTCTCTCTTCTTCATCACATCCATTTAACCAACTCAAACATTTTCCCTAGATGCAATATTTATCTGGAATCAACAACTCACCTACTAATTCACTGTCCAACGACAACTACATCTTGGAACACATTAATCTATCAACCCTCAACCACACCAAACTCCAACAATGCCCCCGCAATTGTTTTAACACCACATACAACCATCTCTCAAATCCTACAACAACCAGCTCCAACATATGTCATCTCCACTTTTTGTTTTCTATTCTGGACCTTATGGCTAGCTAGGAATGAACTAGTATACCGTCAAAAACAAACAACAACAACAAAAATCTTAGCTTGGGCTCAAAAACAACAACAAGAATATTCGGCAGCTCTAGAGTCCTTACCTCCGGTCCTACCGGGAGATTCACCGATACTCAACCACTCAAGACGCCCCAAAAGGATCTCAACAATCTTTGTAGGATGGTCCACTCCGAACATGAACTGGATTAAGATTAGCACTGATGGAGCGGTCAGAGTTCATCCGGGTTTTGCGGGTGCAGGTTTCATTTGCAGGGACTTTGATGCACGAACGTTAATGGCTCTATCTCAACCTTTGGGCCTTAACTGCAGAAACTTGGGCTCTTCTTTTGGCTTCAAGAACAGTAGCTGAAAGGCAATGGCCAAAAGTTATCTTCGAGACAGACTCAGAGAACCTACTGCGCTTTATTACTTCCCCTACTCCCCCACCTTGGCATATCTCAAGGATGATTGAGGAAATAAAGAATAGGATACAACAGATTTCGTATGTTGCTATACGACACAACTACAGAGAAGGAAATCAAGCAGCTGATGGATTGGCCAATCATGCGGCAGATGGAAGCCAAATGAGAAATTTATTAACCAAAATTTGGGACCAGGCAATCCTTGTTTTTTTATTAGTCAAATTATACATCATGACTCCGTGGACACCACTTACCCATGCCAAATTATAATCTAATCTTTGTTTAATAAAATACATGTTTCAAAATAAAAATAAAAATACAAACTGGTTATAGAAAAGTCTTGAGGCCATGAGTCTATGGACTCATTCTGGTTACTCGTATTTCATTGGAAAACGCAGTCTTAGAATCATGGGCGCCATGTTCAAAGTTGAGACAACTTTAACAGAGAAATTACTTCATACATAAATGACTAAGAGCTAGCAAATAGCCATCTTACATCAATGTCTTCCTCCGGTGAAGATATTTACCAATCAGGAAAACCTTTACTTGAGTGAACGAGTAAACTAGAAGTTCTTGATCCCATGGAAAAATAAGAGGTCCCATAATTATTGACTTAGGCCTATACCTACATGACACGTAGGTGGTGGAAGGGAAGGGGTTGGGAGCTGCTCCATATCTACTGGTTTATAGACCGGATTTATACATCTCGCCACACATCTAGACCTTCGGATGAGAAATGATGAATCCATTGGGACCCGCGGTGGGTCTTGAGCGGAATGTGACCAGCACGATGGCAAGTATAAATGTAGAGAAGAAGTATTTTTTGCTAGAATGCCTATTTATAAACAAGTTCGGAGTCTAGAAGTATTTTCTGCTGCAGTCCTCCTGTGTACAGTTTCCAAGACACAAAAACAGCTAACACAGACTAGCACAGTCTAGAATAGTCAAAACCAATAGTCCGTCCACTTCACCAATAATTTTATCTTTTCGCATTAACTATATCAAAGATTTTTTTGTCCCTCCCGGAAAAAATGCATGGTTGATATTCCTTGGCCAATTGATAGCCTCCAATATTTTACTGCTTGAGCCTCAGACTAATCCTCATCTACGACACTCCTACTGCCCTACTGGGATCATGCATCGTGCTCCATGGCAAGAATAATTCACCCAACGCCATACCGGCAAAAAAAAAAAAAAAAAAGTGACAAGACATGTTTACAACAATAACAACAAAAAATGAAGAAAAAGATCAACCAATCACTAAGAATAATGATCATGTGCAATATAGGCAAGTATCTGCAAAGATACGCTGAGAAGGGAATGATATCTGTAACTACTGGAAATCCAGTAGTACATCCAAAAGACAAAATGATAAGATCTAAGACATAATTACTAAAGTAAGATCAAACTCTTCCTTTATAATTTCACACGAAATAGAAATTCTTTTATAAATAGTTGGGATGATAATTATACAATTATGAAGACTCACAAGAACCCTAACCTACTTTCTCTCAACATGATCTCTCCCAATCCCAAAAATCCCCCTTTTACAATGAACCAAGGTCCCTATTTATAGGCAAATTATGTAGTGGAATAAAACTCATTTTACTTCGCCAAGAGTCACACAATTCACGTGATTCTGCTTTCATACTTCGCCCAAGCCATTTTCAGTAAAGTTATCCCAATCTTTTCGCCTATAACATCGGAAAGTTGTCGGGACAGCTGTCTCGTTTCTTGCGCATCAATCCTATCTTCGTCTGAAGTTCCTTCGCCTTGCTATTTCTTCGCTAACTCTCAACTCGTGAAGTAGAGATTACCTCGCTTATTTACTACTTATTCTCATCTCATAGATTTAGCATCCAAGAGGGATTCATACTTCGCGGATCCAATATTTGTTAAAGTAGTTCTGACATTTGATTTGACTTATCACTGATATTTTTCCTTGGGATTGGTAAAGATCTTCCGTTTTAAGATTTACTTCGTGAGCTTCGTTTAATCTCATTCGGCCGCGTGGCGAGTAGGATTTCCGTACCTACAATATCTTTATGGGTTCTCTTGAATGGCAACATATAACTTCACAAAAACCACCCTTAGACCTTAGTGTTTCCAAGTTGGCCAATGCGATTAAAGCAAACACAGAATAAAACTGTTGATCCACACTCAAGTATAGTATATTTTATCATGTGGCCAGAAAAGATGGTTCACCAAACTGGTCCTCGTAAAGGAATAATATGGAATTGTCTTGTTACACACTGAGATTTCAAAAGATGGTCTCATCATTATGATACTCGAACCCTACTATAAGAAGTGGGAGACACTATTAAAAGCTCCCACTCAAGCTCAACTAAGGCATCCATGGACTACATGAGATGATTGACCATTCACCAGAATATCTATAAGTACACTCTCATTTCATCTCTTCTTTTTTTGTTCGAATAAATGTCGATCAGATCTTCCGATCTTGTATAGAAGTTTTCGGCGCCAATGAAGCTGGTTGCCATTAAACACCGCAGACTTGCATTGTTGCATTATCCACTATCTCGTTCTACTTTCACACCGACGTCGAAATAACCAACGAAGATTAAAAAAGAAATGTGTATGGGCCATGGCGCATGCGCTACTTTGAATATATTCCATTTGCCAACATTGGAGAAGAAGAAGAACATTGCATGTTACTTATCAAACTCAACTCGCCTGGAGTACATATACGATAGATGCAAAACAGTATTTGTGTAGCACTGAGACTCAAAAAGTCAACAAACAATGCATAGCATTTACTGACGAGAGTGAATGAATTCATAAAAGCTTGCACCCAATTCATAAATTTTGAGAGTAGACGATGGTCGTCTTTCTATGGATTCGAAGGATTAGGCCAATTACGATATGGATCCAATGATATGCGAACATAAACATACGGAGGTTACTTCATACCCGATCTAATGATTCAGGCTTTTGGAGACTAGCTAGTGCATGATTGACTGATTGTTATAAGATGCACAACCAAATGCAGTACCATATACACAGCGTGCATGGGTAAAAGGGGTTCACAAGTGGTCCTTATTTCACACTAGTGAAATTATTTGGTTTTCTGCTGCTATCACTTCTATCTGTCACTACTTTTCCGTATCGTGCTGAAGCACGAAAGCTAACTTATAGTAACAAAAATGTACTGAACTTGGTAACACCATACTGTGCTGAAACAAAAATAATACAATATACACCACTTACTCGCTGGTGGTTACATGACATATTTTCGACGATTTATTGTCTTAGTCAGGTAATTTAGCATGATAATTTTTCTGCTAAGAAATGAATTTTGGTGTCTACGCAGGGTCATGCAATCCGGAGCACCACTCCGTGGAGAAAATCATAACAATTAAATTAAAACATTGGAACAGTTATTGTTATAGATTATGGGAACTTAAAAATGGTCCTACGCTCTACTCATACCATATGGATTAGGGGCGGCACTACACTGGCCCTAGTGTCATCAAGACACCAACCACTTACCAACAGCAAAGATCACTAAATTTGTTGAAGCAGCCATTCTTCCATTCTGTCAGAAGAAAAAGAAGAAACTTTTTTTTTTACCAATAACCCTACGTACATTTTCCCTCTCTTTTTTCACCATTTAAAACATCATTTTCGTATCAGAATTTTACACCTGTACATCTTTTAAAAAAAAAAACTAAAAAAATAATTGAGAGAAAAACTCAGAAAAATAAATGCATAAGTAAAGCACATATCAAGAAATGAGTGAGAGAGATGACAGAGTAGTACTGACTGATACCCAACCCAACCCAACAACATTAACTTAGCTCAACCATTTTTTCCTTCTTGTTTAATCTTTTCTCATCAATGTTGGGTACCTCACTCAGACAAAACACAAATCACTCTTTCTTCCTCACTTGATCATCAATAATGGGTAAGTCACTGTTTCTGTCTCTTCTTCTTCATCTTCTCTTGCTAATCAGTCCAAGTAAAGCTGGTTTTGGTGTTGGTGTTGGTGGGGGTGGAGCAGGAAGAGGTGGTGGTGGAGGAGGAGGATATGGTAGTGGTGCAGGAGGAGGATATGGTAGTGGAGGAGGAAGTGGGGGTGGAGGTGGTGGTGGAGGAGGAGGTGGTGGTGGTGGTGGTGTTTGGGTTGGTGGTGGAGTTATAAATCCTACTCCTACTCCAACTACTACTCCAAATGCAAATGCAAACCCACCAGACCCAGCAGAATCATCAAATGCAAACCTGAAATTAGCTTACAATGTTCTACAAACATGGAAATCAGCAATCAACGATGACCCTTCAGGAATTTTAAAAACATGGGTTGGTTCTAATGTATGTTCATACAAAGGGATATTCTGTTCAGAAAATGGTGATGACTACCAAGGATACATCTCTAGTTCAACAAGCAGTCTTGTTGTTGCAGGAATAGATCTCAACCATGCTAATCTTCAGGGTTCATTAGTAAGAGAACTTTCTCAACTCTCTCAACTATCTCTTTTACATCTTAACAGTAATAGATTCTCAGGAAACATTCCTTACACTTTCAGAGATCTTTCATCACTTACAGAGTTGGATCTCAGTAATAATCAGTTCTCTGGTTCATTTCCTTCAATCATTCTTCAACTACCAAATCTTATTTACTTAGACTTGAGATTTAACTCGTTCTCAGGACCCATTCCTGAAGATCTTTTTAACAGAAATCTTGATGCAATATTTATCAACAACAATCAGTTCAGTGGTCAGATTCCGCAAAACTTAGGAAATTCTCCAGCTTCAGTTATAAATTTAGCAAATAATAAATTTACTGGAAATATACCTTCAAGTTTTGGTTACATGGGTCCTGGTTTGAAAGAAATCTTGTTCTTGAATAATCAATTAACGGGGTGTATACCAGAAGGTGTTGGATTATTAACAGACATGGAGGTGTTGGATTTGAGTTTCAATTCATTTACAGGACATTTGCCAAACTCCATGTCATGTTTAGAGGAAATTGAAGTGTTGAATTTTGCTCATAACAAATTCTCTGGTGTTCTACCTGATTTGGTTTGTTCTTTGAAGAGTTTGATTAATCTTACGGTTTCGTTTAATTTCTTCTCCGGGTTCGATCAAGAATGTAACAGGTTGTTTTATGGTGGTATTGGTTTTGATTTCTCTGGAAATTGTATACCAGGAAGAGAGTATCAGAGACCTCAGCCTCAGTGTGAGATTAATCCTGGTGGTTTTAATTGTATGAGAATTCCAGTATCAAGACCTTTGATGTGTCGATCAACAATGGAATTTCATACAAAAGAGAGCAGTAAAAAAGAGAGCAGTGCAAAAGAGAGTATTACAAAGCAGAGCCTCACAAAAGGAAGTAATTCAAAGATAACTAGTACAAAAAAGAGTATTACAAAGCAAGGTAATACAAAACAGAGTATTTCACATCCTTCTTCAAGTGTATCATCTCCTCCTCCATGAATGGAGCAAGACAGAAGGGACATTTTTCAGAGAGTGAAAGCAAAATTTAAGAGTAGAATGACATTTGCAAGATGGTCATACAACTGCAAGCAAGGTAGTTATGATTCAGAACTCTAGAATTTATTGTTTTTCATGGTACTGTATTTTCATAAACTTGCCTCCTATTATGAATTCTATTGGTACTGTATTTATGTGAGATACCAGAGTCAAAACTCAAAAAAGCAATGAGATTGACACTTTTGTAAGAGTTTATTAGGTATTCCTTAATCTAATTTATACAGAATTGACTAATTTTGCTTGAACTGCTTGTGCAATTGACTAGTAAAAAAGAGAGCAGTACAAAAGAGAGTACTTCAAAGCAGAAGACTCAAGGGGGGTCATGTGCCCCCATAGGATTTTGACATATATATTAGTTTTAAACAAATCTATAGAACTAAAAGTTCCTTAATTTTATTTTCAAGCAAGTTCTAATTTGTACTTACGAACTACTGTAGTATTTAAATTTACTTTTAGATTGGTGTATGACATTCTTTACTGTTATGTTGTAAGCCGCAATGGTCAGTTAGTTTAAGTTGTTACAGTTAAACGTGAGGAGATATCTGAAACACCTCAACAGGGTATTGGAAGTCAGACACCAGTTAACCGACCACAAACTCCACTAAACCCATATATGACTCATATGAGAGATTAAAGAGGAGAAACACCAATACATTATGGCATGTGGACGCCCATGCGCCATCAAGCTTGGAATCCTTATGCTATCTCAACTCCAGCAAGGGGAACCAGTCCACAATGTCAGCGGGGAAGTTCTCTTCCATGTACAAATAAAGCACTAGCACTGACCGCAGTTTCAGGTCGGGACTAGCTAGAGGTTATTGGACTGAAGCTGTATGAACACCAGTAAAAGTAAAGCAGAAGGGATGGCATCTAGTGGTATTCAGTAAAATTATGTAGTCTCGACATTTTGCTGTAATCTGAATTAGTGTTCTGTGACCTTACAGACATTAAATTACAACTTTAATTAGTCTGCTGCAAAATCTTCAAACTCACAATTCATTATATTCCTGCTAATTAGTTTCTTGTTTATCTGTCTATTGCCAAAATTCTAGGAAGCCAATTTCAGTTTCTTCCAGATTTGAGTTGTTTTGGTTGGTTCCTAGCTTTTCTATGAGTTTATGGCATCCCAACAACAGGGTAGCTATGCTGCACAACTTTTTCAACGGCAGCTATGAAATTCAATGCAATGTCTTGTGTTTTTTCTCATCTACCCCTTGTGAATTACAGTCATGAACATCATCTCAACACTCCACCTGAAAAGAGTGAGAAAAACTAAAATTACTTTGAATTTTGAACCTCATACCTCTCTCATATCTTCAATCCTAACTAGATTTGCCAGATGATGAGATATGTAATTCACAAAAGCTTTATGACAATTTTGCTAGAGCCCGAAAAACTCGAAGTCATTTGTTTCCTAATAATAAGCTCTTTATGGGCTACGAATTTCTGAACATTCTAGTTTTTACAGTGGTTCATGCCTTTGTGAAACATACGGTTTGTGCCGGTATGGGTTCACATGAAAATGATGCAAAAACTAACAATGTCTATTAGAAATTAATAGGCCTAAGATTCAATGAACCCCAAAATTTGACTCTGCATATCCTGCCTAGTTTCGAAGAAGCAATGAAAACAAGTTTCCAAATTCCAACAATAACACCACAATAAGTCTGATGCAAATATTTGAGCACAATCCAAGGGAAAAATAAAATAATACGAAGGTAATATATTATCATAATCATATACTTGTCTGTTACCTGACTCAAATGATTAACAAGTAATTTAATCACGCAATGTAATACATTGGATTAGGGAGTTTGAAGGATCTTTTTGCCCGAGAGAAACCTAGCAAATCACTCCACTGAGCTGCCTCCTCTCTGATCTGTACAATGTAGCATTTTTTTCCTATATCCGTATCGTCCCTGTTAAAATTTGCACAACAGATTAATACAAACATGAAATGCCTAAGTGCAACCACAGTCATGGCTAAAACTGCCGAATTTGGCAATTTATCCACCCCCAACCAGCAGAGGTAAAAAGTGGAAAAGTTATAAAGCTAAGAAGTGATGTCATCCAATTATAAATTTTGTCAAATATAGATGGGCGGAGATTATAACTGTTTCTGGACTCAAACGCAGTTTAAAACTGCATTTGAGCCTAGAAGCAGTTATAATCTTCTTCTGAACCTCAAATACATTTATAAGCTACGTCTAAATGAGGCATATATAGAAAGAATGGTTGATGAAACGTTAATTCTGTATCTGCTACTCTCCACTCCAGTCCTGACATGACATTTGGCAAATTCTATGAACAATAATGTGAGTTAGAAGTTAACAGCCCTAAGATCCAATGAACCCCGAACTTATATCAAGGATAATAACAATAAAGGATCATCTCACAGTAAACTCATCCAACGGAATAGACTGTGTGCATATCCTGCCTAGTTTTGAAAAAGGAATGAAAACAAGTTTCCAGCAATAACACCACAATAAGTTTGATGCAAATATTTGAGCACAACCCAAGGGAAGAAAGATATACAAAGGTAATACACTATCATCATAATCATCTAGTTGTCCGTTACCTGACTCGAATGGTTAACAAGTAATCTAATCACGCAATGTAATACATCGGATTAGGGAGTTTGAAGGATCTTGTTGCCCGAGCAAAACCTAGCAAATCACTCCACTGATCACCAGAGTTCCCATGAATTCTATATCCTTCTTCTTCCGCCAGCTGCCTCCTCTGCGATTTATATAATGTAGCATTTTTTCCTATGTCCGAATCATCCCTGTTAAGATTTGCACAACAGATCAACACCAACATTACAAAAGAATTAAATCTCGGTAAAAGGGACTAATACAAATTCTTTGCTTCCCAACATTTGAACAATTCTTTGCTTTCCCACATTTGAACAATGGTTTTCAGTGTGCCAAGAATTATTTATGCAATACAAGACTACAAACCTTAACAAGAGCTTCTCCCAATCATCGTAACCAGCAAACAAGAGATTTTTCTCCGTAGCGCTTCTTTGAAACTCCGAACGTCCTGTCAATAGAATGATCTTGAAACCTAAATGTTTAAGCTCATAGAACAACTTCAAACTTGCAGGTAGAGCTGGTGCCTCAGCTAAATCCACCCATTCATCGAATGATTTCTCATCAAACAGCCCCGACCTAAAACAACAAAAAGATTCAATCAGCGTCACAAACACATTTACAAATTCATAACCTCATTTCAACCATTCTTTCTCAAACAATTCTCCTATCAATTCATCTACTGAAGAACATCATTTGGTCAAACACAGTTAAAACATATTGACCATGGTTAAGCCAATAAAATAGTAACAAATAGCTCCCACCATTATCATGTTTTTGAACTAAATTTAACAACTGACTGAGAAAACAGAAACCAGTAACCCAGAATAAATCAAAGCCGTTGGATTAAATCATCACAGTACCAATAAAAACGATCCAACGGCTAAAAAATTACTAATCTCAATCATTCAGCTTACCCAAATCCATGGAGTTGATAATACGGAACATTTGATAACAATGTCTCATCGATATCAAAAACCCAAGCATCTTTACCATCACCAGCAATCTTAACATTTCTCGCAAACGATAATGAAGAATCTAAAACTCGATCTGAATCTGATGCATAACGTATACCTAACATATAATCACCAACAAATTTAACACATCTTTTTGGAATTCGACTCCAAATCCCTGCATCATTTGTTTCGACTGTGAATTTCCAGCTATCGCAGAAGATTTCATCATCGTCGGTTATATCTCTGATTAATGTTTTTCTATCAATAATTCGATTTTTTTTGAGTGGCGATTGAATAACTGATTGAGAATAAGTATGAGAAATTTGGATTGAAATGATTAGAATTATGAAAATTCGGGTGGGATAAGCCATGGCGCCTAAAATGAAAAACCCTAGAAATTGATGGATTTTTCTTCTGGTTGCCTTAATTTTCAGGGAGAAGAATGTTTGGTTTCATTTTTAACACCAACCGTGTTTTTTAATAGTTTTGTTTAACTAACTTTTAGCTAATAAGAACTTGACAACTGTCAAATAGTGGAATCTAATAGGAAGTTCGGACGGATAAGATTTGATTATACGAAGCTCCATCTTGATTAAACATGGACTGTGGTCCGTGGACATGGTATTTCTTTTCTATTTTGTTCTTTTGTTTTGTTTTTGAAAGGTAGGGACATGATTCCCATGGCTCATTTCTTCTGCCATAGTGGTGGCCGGTAGCTAAGCGTGAAAAATAGATGTATTTTATACCAACGGTAGGGGTAAAACAAATAAAGTAGTTTTACAGTGAATAATACAGAAAGATAAAGAACACAAAGAGAAGGATTTTCCATTGATTAGAGTTAGTCTGGTTACATTAATACAATATCCTTTATATAGAAAAGGAAAGACCAAACGACTTCCGATTAGGACCGCATATCCATAGGCCGAAGGCCCTGTAACACTCCCCCTTGTGCGGTTCAATAACAAAAATTTATACATAGTACTTCACATATAGTGTTTTGAATGTAGTTCTTCAAATGTCGTCCTCTCCTTAATGAATTTTGCTGAAATCAATTGCCTTACTAAAACTTTGACAAGGAAAAACCCAGTGGGATAAAACCTTGGTACAACTCTTCACATGTAGTACTTCAAATATTGTCTCATAATTTTCATGTAGTTCATCACATGCAATACGATCTTCAAAGACTGACAAGTCTAAGTTAATTGCCTCGTTAAAACTTCGTCAGGAAAACCCAGAGGGACAAAACCTGAACTAAAGAAAAAGAAAACAATATTAAGCAAACTTATAACATAGTTGGACTCGAATATGTTGCCTCATTAAAACTTTGACAAGGATAACCCAGTAGGACAAAATCTTGACGAAGGGAAAAGAGTACAACGTGACAGATGCAAGTAAAGGCGATCCGTTCCAGATGATCACTTTGCTCCGTTGAAGTTGACTAGTTTCTTCACAACTCCTAAGGCAGAAAATGCTCGTGGAAAAGACAATATCTTTAGCTAGGAAATTACTTCCCGGTTTTTGTTGTTGTCTCATTAAAAACCTTGCCGAGTAACAAAACCCTATGGGAAAAAGCAGTCTCGGTGAAGGAAAATAGTTCAACACACCATTCGATGCCCCCGCCCCCCCCCCTGATGTCATACAATTTATATTAGTCTAATGCAGTCAAAAGGAGTTTACCACACTTTAATTTGGTGACTTGAATGTTTATAAGACCCTGTTGTTGATTCTGGAAGTCACGTTGCTTAACAGACTATCGCATTTCATTTCTTTGATTCAGATATTTTCAGTAATATCAACGCGATCATTATGTCTTCAACGTTCAACATACTTGATGTTTTTAGTGTTGCCTCGCTAAAAACCTTGTCGAGTAACAAAACCCTTTGGGAAAAACTATTCTCGATCGAATGGAAAAAGAGTACAATACAGCTTCAATTTCGAAGTAAAATATGTCGACATCATATCCTTGGATCCTCCCCCTGATTACTTTCAGAGTTGTTCCAGACAGTTCCTTTAGTCATGTACTTTTCGAAACTGAATATCGGTAATGACCTAGAAAATAGTCTACCATATCTCCCACTGATTACTTTCGTTGGAGAAGTGATTATTGTTCCTTCATAATCAACAACCTTTGGATTGTAGTTCCTTTAGCATTCCTTTTTATGTCTTTACAGGGATAAAACAAACTCATGTCAATGGTTACTTTTAAGTACATGATTACATTCATTGTACCATTCCAATGACGTTGCGTTGGCGCTAAGCTATATCTAGCTAACAAGTTCTTTAAGGATGTAAAATTTTAATCGAGTACATTATTACACTAAGTACAACAATGCGTCTATTGTACTTAGATATGGGAATTTCATCTCCCAACACATCTTCGTCATCTTCCTTTAGACGAAATGGTCACTTACTTACATCTGAACCTCGACTAATCATGGGAGTGCTATCAGAATGCATGTCTTTGTTAAATTGCCTGACAACTTTAGACATATGCAAATTGGTGTAATAATATACCACAAGCTTAGTATTCGGTCGATCTTTCCTCAGATTTTTCATCTCAAATTCGGATTTCAAATAGCTTTTAAGGTCTCTTATTACATCAAGAGTACCCATCATGTCTGTACCATCGACATAGATAGCTATAATTCCAAATCAAGAACTTTCTTGTGAATACGCAAGGAAAAATAACTTACTTGTCTATCCCCTCCAAATCAAATAGCCACTTAGACGGGTATACCACATCCGCCTGATTGCTTCTATCTATAAGTGAGTGTTCTATCTAACTGTAAATGCACATTGTGGTTTAGAGTCACTTGATTTGGGTAACAAAAGGCTATCAAGTACTTTTGTAAATATCTTCTATCTCTTGATTCTTTCAGAGATACGTAACAACCACATACATATGTTGCATTTCAAGTCCTTTTGAAATTACCAAGCTAACCGAGTAGCGGAGCACTATAAAGTTTATTACAAGAGAACACTTCCAGGTCTTTGTGAGAAACCTCGCGCCACAAATCGAGTCTTTATACTTTAAGACTGCTTTCTTCTCATTATGCTTTGTGACAAATTAATTATGTATGTCCAATAGGCTTTACACTTGGTTGGTTAGCACTACCACACCAAATACCTGAATATTTGTCAAAGAACCAAGTTCTACCTGGATTGTATAGGCCAAGTATGCTATTCGTTGCAATTAAGCAATAAGGATCTTGGTTCGATCTCATCTTTCTCCATTTCCTTAAGCAAGTGTATATGAAATTAATCATAAATATGCTCGCATGATCTTTCCATTGAATCGTGCGCATTCTCACAACCCACTTGGGATGTTATTGTTCTCTGGAATCATTAAACTTCGGAGTGTCCTCCAGTTTGATTCATGGACATATTCAGAGACAATCTTATGAGATGATTTCTGATGATATAAATAAGTTGTGCCTTCCTCACCTAGTTCCTTTCTAGGTGAGGATTGATCGAACCAAGTGGTCTCTCCAACTTCCTTTATGGAGCCACGGCCTCAACCACACTTCCACTAAGTGTAGTTGCAACACCTTAGTCTATGACTTTATGGTGTATATCCCTTATTTAGGATTTGTAACCTTACAGGTAGGTTTGCAGCTGGTATGTGTGATCTCATCACTTTAGCGACATCAATGTACATTCTGAAAATCGATTATTCTTTCACTTCACATTTACATTTGTGGAGTACAAGAATCAATATGAGACACAGTGGGAACACACCACGACAATTCCTGTCGTTCCCTTAGAAAATACTTTTTCTTATCTCCCCCTAATGACGGGAAGACTGTCTCATTAAAGTGATAACCCGCAAATATAGTGGTAAGAGATCTCCTTCCAAAGGTTTTAAAATGCGGATAATTGTTGAGAGTAAATATCCAACAAAATTACTTAATCCATCATAGTACGATGTGGACTCGTAATGACACATATATAGTGTAACCAAAAATGCGTAAGAACACAAATGTCAGGCTTAAATTCAGTTACCAACTGGTATGCAGAAAAGGTTGACTAATATTGGGTTCTAAAACGTATTAAGTAAAGATGCGCGTAATATTGCATATCCCCAAAGCAATAAAAGGTAGGTTGATACGCATAACCTATTCCTTAGACACCATCTGTAACCTTTGATGGTAGCCTCTGCGAGACCATTGAGTATAAGATGCTCTATATTGATCCTATTAAACATGCAATATTCATCAAGTCCTTTTGATGAAAATTCTCTAGCATTAACAAGGGTGGTGAGCCTTTGCACTTTGCATTGTGTAATATGTGTTAGGAGTTTTACAAAAATTAAACGCATCGTTTGTTGTGAGAAATAACTGATTCAATGCGTCGAATCATCCACCAGAGCCATAAATCACTTGAAAGGTCCGCATTCTGCATGGATATATGTTCACTAACAACAGTTTATTTCTTTGAAGAATGAGTTATTTACCATTTGCATCTAAGTAAAATAGGATGGTCTCAATCATGTTTTACTAAAGAATGACTTTGTAAAATGAGTTACATGCTTTATTACATTAAAAGCATAATGGGAGGGGAGGTGGTGTTTCTAGTACTTTAGAAAGAGTTGATTGTGAAAGATGTCGTCACTTTGCATTCTTTCAAACTTTATAATTCCCATTTTCTTGTCCACTCAAATAAAAGGATGTCCATTTGAGTTCTTTCAAAACTGAACATCATATCACAACCAAAGTATCTTTATGGTTCAAAACCTGAATGAGTCAATTCCCAACATTACATTGTTGGTGACGATATGGATTCAATTATCTAAGTATTAGTGATTTACAATTCACTAGACTAATTGGCTCATTATTTTATCTAAAATGTGATTCCTTTCACATTCATTGGAGGTAATTTGTAGATGCATTCCCATTCTCACAGTTAGTTTTTATACAATAATTGTTTGCACAAACTTCGTAGAAACTTAACAAAGTGTGATTAGCTCTTTGTTCTTACAGAGCTCATGTAAGTTTTAATCTTTATACCAATTAGGCAACAAATATTGAGCATTTCTTCGCTCGACTATTACCGGTGATGATCCAATCATCGCATGGTATTATATAAGGAAACAATTCAACAAGCAGTTTAATATATTTCCTTAAGAGCTTCATGTAATAAGTGGTGTGGCCTTATTACGTAACAAAATAAAAGTTATATAATTTACTTCAGAGTGTTACAGTTCATGAAGATGATATACTTTTCATCATAATGTACGAATGATCTTTTTTAACTCAAGTACTTTTGAGTATATCTCAAGTGCTTTAGAGTATTTCAGACTCATGGAAATGATATACTTTTCATTCCATAAGTACAGATAATGAATTTAATTCTTCACAATTAGCTTTTAAAAAAATGTTTATTAAACTACCATACAATTAATAGTCCAGGATCAAATCATACAAAATTCAGTTGAACAAAGATAATTAATAAACCTATCAAAAGGTAAGTGTATTAACTGGACAAGTTTCTTATTTCCAATGAAGTTGACAAGCGGGGGTATGACCATCTTTTAATATATAGTGAGTTTGGTGTCCATTAAACTCTCTATATATCTTGTAGTTGGCTGCTACTATATGATACCTGCATTCCATCGCTTGTACCATACTCGATAAATGTTTATACCAAGTGTCCAACTCTCATTCAAATGAGTCAGAAGTACATCTCTGTCTCATGCTTAGTAAATACATTTCATGATGGAATTATAGCCCTTGTAGATACAATTGACTTATGTATCAGAGGCTCTTTAATGACGCTCAAGTACTTCTGAGTCCAAAAGGTCAAATTTTAATCGAGTTGGTTTAATCAAAACCCAATCAACGGATTAGTCAAAGCCCGTTCCATTGGTTTGACTAGGTCATGGTTAACAAAAGTTCACATATATGGTTTATTATATATGAAGTACTCAATCCCATTGATAATAAATTTGAAAATATTATCATATTGGTCCAAATATATTGTTGACCCTAAAATTGGAAATTTCATCATCCAACTCTAGTGATCGGAAACCAATTGTAGACATTCCCTATGATGATGAAATTTCTACAGTATATTCATCATAATGTTTCGACAAACATAATAAAATTTCAAAGAAATCCAACGGCTAGATAAAAATATATTCATGACGCCGTACGACTGTTCCAATTAACGTTTCTGTGGATACATCAGGAAATATCACGTACTTTGGAGTACTTTCCATGGTTGGATATTTATGAAATTTTTACTATATCTCAGTGAAAATAATATGTCTTCCCTCTTAAAGACCTTGAAAAAATAAGCTTCCACGTTAACCGGTGATGAAACCCTCACTTCCTATTGGCCGAAATAGGCCTTTTCTAATGCAAAAGCTATGGAAAGGACACTTGGCGAAACTTTATTGGTCAAAATATTAAAATTTAGGTTACACTTTGTTTACATCAAGTATTTAACCGGCCGTTAGTAACACCGTCTTCCTAACAGTGGGTAGACAATACTTTCGTCAAAGTTTACACTTAACTAATTTGGTTACACCAAATATTTAGCTGAACGTTAGTGACGCGGTTTGATGTAGACAATACTTACGTCAAAATCTGAACCTAAAACTAACCGAGTTACCGAGTAAGGAAACTAGATGCCGTGTTAGTAAATATAGTAGGAGTATACGATTCTTTTTATGGATAGGATTCCAAGTTCAACTATAAACAGTACTGAATAATCTATACATATTCGGAACCAATGGAAATTCCAAAAAATTGGTAAAAACGGAATTATGAAAACATGGAAAGCCTCCTCTCTTTTCCTCTTTCCGTCTCTTTATTTCTTAAGGTTTCTTCTTGGTTCATCATATTTTTTCCGGATTATTCGTAAAATTTGTTTTATTTGTTTGTTTGGTAAATGGTAGACCCTAACTCTTTTCTTTTCTGTCTTTTTGTTTCTCTGTATCAATGAACCCTAGCCTTTTCGTTTCATCTAGACAGCATGTTTAACAGAGATTTTGTGAAAGATGCAGCTTCGAAATATTTGGAGCTTTCACAGTGTCTAGATACTAAGACGTACACTATAAACCGAAGTGGGAGCATTAATTCCCTACTCAAGTTTTATGGTGTTACCGTAGATTCTTGGGTAAATTGTGCTTAATTACGACCGTGTCAGACATGAGAAATCTAGGAATGTAGATATAAGTCTATAATTCCTACTTATAGCATTAAATTCTTACTCAAAACAACTAACGTAGTTTATAATTGATCTCTCTGATTATCGAGGAATTGGATTCTCTTGGTCAAGTGGTTTCTTCTCTGGTGAGCTTGCCTTATAAGATTTGTAGCTCTATGAAAGACATGTTGATCTCTTTCTGATTGGTTTCTTATCTGGTGAGTTTACCTTTTATAGCTCTATGAAAGACAGGCTAAAACCATATGATTGGCTCATCGGGGAGTCCTAGGCCTAGGTTTCTACCTATTGTCAGGTTATTGGCTTCATCAGTGTAACTGGGACTTCGCTATTGTCAGGTTATTGCTTTGATAATGTAAAAATTACGTGTTGCAGGAATATATTCTACATGCCTTGGAATACAGAGAGGTTAGTGTTGAATCCAAATTATGTGCACCCTTGACGCGTCTGTATTTATCAAGATGTTTCCTTACATCCTATCCGGCCGATTCTAATAGAAAATTGACAATTGACGTAATTGTGCTGACAGGATATCAGATTTTCTGGGATCTTAAGCTCTCTGCAGTTCGTCAATGCAAATAGTGAAAAAGATGGCCAAGGGCCGTAAGGCTCTGAAGGTTGGATTCTCGATAAGTTTTTAATCATCATTTAAGTTCTGTCTGGGTGGGTGCACGTTGTCTGGAAACCAAAACAAGGATGCCAGCAGTTAATTTTGTACGGAGTATCTTTTAATGTTAAAAGAACGAGTACTACATGCTTTTAGATACAGTTCAAATTGATTCTCGGGTCTTGAGCACGGGTATACCATCTGCGTTGAGCGAGAGGTGCTTCTATGTTTGTGCAACTTCTCTTTCACTATCACTTATCCGACATATAAATACTTGCATGATTTGTCTTGCGAAGGGCCAGTTTACGTTCTGAAAACAAACAAATACTTGCAGGTTATTTCTTAAGCTATATTCCATCATTTATTGATTGTTTTAGAAGAGGGTACAAAGGTTACAAACAGAGTATTGCTTAAGGAGTAATGATCCTATTTATTTATTGAAGACCTGCATAGTAATATAGTATGTATAGCACCTAACCACACTGATCTAGCATATGAGCAATCAAGAAATAAATTGTCCAATTCTCTGGAGTTCTGTTGAGGGAACTTTCCAGCTTCATATTGGATGTAATTGTTTTTTACTTGGAGATATACACACTTAACTAATTTATAAATTAACTCAATAAGAAATCGATCCTATTAAATCGACTTTTAAAAGATCGTTCAGCTGTCTAGAAACATTAGCGTTGCTTGAATTTTGAAGCTTGCAGTGGTAGTTTGCTTAGGATTTTTACTGATTTCGGGAGTAAGGGTTTCGTTTTCTATTGATTATTGTTGTGATGAATTTTCTTTTTGCGGTTTTGATTTGTATGGGTTTGATGAAGGTTCTAAAGATGATGTCATCATGAGATGAATGATGGGTTTTTGATCTTACTGAAGGTTTCTTATCTTGAAGGTTGCTATTATCTTCCCATCCAAGTACCGTTTTTCTGTTACATTGTTTGTTGTTGATGTTTTTCAACATGTCAAAGGGATGTTCATGTGCTCTAACTGTTCTCATTAAGGTCTATACCAGTACAACTTAGCAATTGAGTGTTGTTTCGTAAAATTCAGATACACTGTAGATATGTTATTGTTTCTTAAATTTGAAGGGATATTTTTATGTGGCGCAACAATTGCTCTACTACCAATTTAATTAAGTGGTTCTGATTCTGGTGAGTCGAAGGCGTCATGTTCGTGTATA
The DNA here is from genome assembly GCA_023531105.1 of Papaver atlanticum. Lineage (NCBI taxonomy): Eukaryota > Viridiplantae > Streptophyta > Magnoliopsida > Ranunculales > Papaveraceae > Papaver > Papaver atlanticum. Next base: position 1,270,915 of record JAJJMB010010439.1, read on the forward strand.
TATATGTTCAATAATTATAATTACAAGTAGTGAGCACGTGCGTTGCACGTCGGCGATACAATTTTTTTCTACTTTGTAAATAATTGGTGGTACTTTGACACCACATGTTATATTTTTTATCTGAAATGAATCGTAGTTCGTGTATTTTTTAAATTCATTCTTAAGCCATGTTTAACTTTTAAAGGGAACACATACAAAAATTTGGAGCAGCATAAAAAAATAATTGAAAAACAAAAAATTTGTATTGTTATTTGTGCTGGTTACGTTGATAATTCAAAGGGCTTTTCAAATATATAAAGTTCACAAAAATCCGACCAACGGTTTGGAAGATGTGGAGTTTCTAAATATTTATCTTTTTTTTATTATAAAAATAACATTTTCATAAATATAGAACTCTGTGATAGGAATCTTTTTTGAAATATTCCTAAATCTAATGGTTAAGAATTAATATAAGGGAGATCTAACGGTTATGAAAGTAACTCTTATTGACATTAAAAGGGGAGAGATTTACAAGAAGTTCATGGTATACTGTCATTTGTTTGCAGGCAAATTAATACTGTTACAAGAAGATCATGTTATACGGTCATTTGTTTGCACGTGAACTAATACTGTTTTTTCCTGAAGTGATTATTGTAATAGAAAGTGGACAATATATACGTCTATTAGCTGCTGGGTTTCAGTTGCTAAGCGACAGTTCATGGTATACTGTCATTTGGTCGCTACTCTTTACTCGGAATATGTTGTGTTTGTTTTCTTTTGCTGTTTGAAAAAGTGAGTCGAGCATAGCATCTACATCTTTAGGAATAAAAAAAGAAAGAAAGAAAAGAAAAGTATGGATCAGAAATGGGTAGGTGATTGATTTATGGAATTTTGTATACCTACTGAATTAAGGTGTTTGGGTCGGATAATTTAAGCTGTTTTGCAGGTACGCTGCGGGTAATGGGTTTCATGCAACTGCTGCTCACACTGATAGGCAGAGTTTGCAACTGAAAGACGAAATCGGGATATATTATGGTCAATGGACAAACTTATGGTGGTGGTTTATGGCATACATGGTATGGTAGGGATTTTAAGTGTTTTAGGAAGGGTTGTAGTCAAACGTGCTGAAGTGGCTGATGCAGAAGATAGAGACGAAAGTAATAAAGGCTATGAGCCTATGACGGAATAGAAGATACCTACTGAATTAGCTGCGGGCGGGAGCAAACCGAGAGAATAAAGATTAGATTGAGCCTAAAGGAAATATTATTTTGCTTCTTTAAGGCCGGTTCCTATGGGTATAGCAAACTGTCGGTTTGCCTGTTTTGCACCCAATATGGAGCTGGCAAACTAGCAAACAGGCCTGGCTAAGGCCAGGTCGAGTCCCTACCGAGCGGTCGAGTCTTGACCGGGCGATCTAGTATAGATCGCTGGCGGTTGAGACTCCACCGCTCAGTAGTTTTCTAATATTTTAAAACGTCTTCTCTACTGCTTTTTCTCTTTATAATATTACTTTTACTCCATACGGGCCCACTAAATATATTAAAACCTTAAAAATATCCCACATACACACATAAATAAATTTTTTATTAACAAGGGTCCCACTTATCATAACAAATATATTATTTTATCTAAGATTTGCCAGGTTTACCTAATATTTGCCAGTTTTTCCATAGTGGAGAAACGGACATGGCAAAACAACTTTTATGCCCTACCCCATAGGAACCGGCCTAAGTAGTTGTTGATACATCCTCAAAGTATGCTTCGATTAAACATTTTTATTATCATATAAATGCTTTATATGCATTAGTTGTGGAGTCCGGGCAAAAAAAAAATATATATATGGAAGGAGAAAAAGTTCAATATGCCAAGTGCGTAGCACGGGCACAAATCTAGTACCACATATAAAAATTATAGAATAATCCAACGGTTGAAATTCTGCTGTTATAATTAGGGTTTTCTGAACGAAGACAGTTCAACTAAAATCAGAATTTGGAGATTGCATCATATTCCGATTTGATTGAAATTTTAACAGAGTAAATAATACCTAATTGGGTTGAACATACTAAAATTTCATGAAAATCTATCGGTTAAATCTCTATGTTTGATAATCATACATTCGTGGAACCCTAATATATACTACGAAAACGAAATTTCTTTGTTCAAAAGAAATACCTGGTAACGCATCCATGATGATAAACAAATAGGATCAGAACCACGCTAATCTTCAAAAAATATCCATGACCAATCTTGAATGAAAAAAAAAAAATTGCACTAGTTGGTAGAGTCGTGCTTGATAACGTTTTGCAGTGAACAATACAGAAAGATAAAGAACACAGAGAGAAGGATTTTCCATTGATTAGAGTTAGTCTGGTTACATGGATACAATATCCTTTATATACATGGAAAAGGGAAGACCAAAAGACTTCCATTTAGGACCGCACATCCATGGGGCCGAAGGCCCTGTAACAAGTAGGGGTATTTAAGTTTAAGAGACAAAATTACCGAAAGCTTGACAAAACTAAAAAATAGCGGTCGCTTTAGTCACGAAATGAGGAGATAGGGTTAATCTTAGGGAGGAAAGCATAAAAATAGTGAGAGATCACGGTGATGATGTGATTCTAGGTGGTATCTTCGAACTGTAAAGATCAAGTTCTTAGACTTTGTTGTAAAACTACCATTATGAGAATTTTCCGTATATAATCAAGAGAAGACTTAATATCAAACGCGCGATTGGGGGATACTTGTATTAATTGGGGGACAGAGGAAAAGGACAAAAACTGGATCCAAATATCAAATCTTGGTCACCCCTTATCTATGTATTTTACCTAATTCCTAATCTACCCCTCACTAATCAGGTTTAATGCTTAATTATAATTAACAATATTCATAAGTATTTGTTAAATGATTTGTGAGTATTTTTATTTGTATTTGGGTGAGTGGGGTGAGAGTAGAAGGAGGGAAAAAATTTGGGAGGGAACTTTTTTTGGTGAAAATGGAGGATGATTGTGAAGAGAGAATTGTTGTTGAATCTTTAGCTCAACTACAATAAGTAGCATATCTTCAATCTTCTGCTAATGACAACAACTCACAATTGGAAGTATTTGATGAACCAACACCCTTGGATCATGATTTTTATGAGCATGAAGTGTTTCGTGAAGAACCAACCCAAGAGAGTAAACTAGTTAAACGTACAAGCACTCCCAATACTCAGGTAAAGGTGCTAATGTGTTGAAAATTTGATTTTTTTTTCTTTGAATCCACCATTGTTGCAGCTGAAATAGCTCGGTGCCGGCATAGACGTAGTATGAATACAATGTCGGCAGCATCGTTCCCGGCATAATATCCATACTACGTCCATGCCGGCCAACAATATCCCCCATTTTGAAAGGCAATCCGGCATTGTATTCAGCCGAAAACACCATGCGGCATTGTATTCAGCCGAAAACACCATGCCGGTACAAAAGTTACTTTTTACCTACCATGGAATATTCTACGGAATATGCTACCGGCATGGTTCAATTCTAACGTTACCATGTTGGTACCTCTAAAAAAACATACATGAAGCATTGTCTTCCAAAGATAAATACCGGCATGTATATTAATTATAGACCACGCCGGAACACTGTACCGGCGTGGAACCATAAATAACAAGCATGCCGGCACCTATGTTTCCGGCGTTGATTTCAAATGAAATTTGTATGCCGGAAAGCGTTTCAAATTTGGTCTTCAGTTTCAGTTCAGTTCGACCATGTCGGAACTATGGTTCGGCATAGTTTTTTTTTTTTTTTTGGAACTAATTTATTTTCTTTTCATTCGATCCTTAGGTTGTGAAATATATTGATCCAACAAATGCAAGACTGCTTGGTCGAGATACGTCGGAATACTATAAAATGTCTCCGGTATGTTACCAAAGAATACTTTTCACCTAGTATCTTGAACTTTACTAATGGATTGCTTGTAATGAACCTTATAATCTCCCATTATTGTCCTTATGTAGGGAATAAAATCTAAAAAGGAAGCAATTGCTTGGGCTAAAGAGACGGCTCTTAAGAACATGTGTGTGTTGGTGAGGAATACTCAAGGTTCAAAGATTCGATTTGAGATGGCTTGCGAGAGAAGTGGGGTATACAAGGAAAAGAATTTCCACAAGAGAAAGGATTATGTATATCCAAAGAAGACTAATAGGGTATACAAGACTCGTACGAGGAAGGATAATTGCCCCTTTAAGTTGTATTCTATTTAAGAGACAAGGTCAAGGAATGGGATTGTATGGTGTGGTTCGGCCGTCATAACCACCAGGATCCGGAATATTTTGTTGGTCACTCCCTAGTTGCGAAGCTAAAACCTCATGAAATGGCGGATGTAAAGAGATTGATCAAAGCATGTATCAAACCAAGACAAATTCTCAGAGTCTTCAAGGAAAAGGATCAGATGAACGTATCTTCTCTAAGTACAATTTATAGCGCACAAGCAAGTATTAGAAGGGTGGAATGGGAAGGGATGAGCGTTATACAAGAATTTGAGAAGATAGTTTGGGATCACAACTACACGCGTATCATTAAAAGAGGGCCGGACAATAAGCCCCTTCAAATATTCATTTCGCATCCTTTTCTTGCAAAATTGGCTCATACATGTTATGGTGTTCTTATGATGGATTGCATCTACAAGACAAACAAATAAAATATGTTGTTGTTCAACATCGTGGGGAAAACATCGGACAAGGTATCATTCACATTGGCTTGGTGTTTAATGGGAAACGAGAAGGATTATAATTACAATTGGGCATTACGAAAATTGAAATATTCTTTCGGGAAAATCATCTTCCGAGGGTCATCATAACCCATCAAGATGACGCATTAATGAATGCAATATCCGACGTCTTCCCGGATGCACAAAATTTCCTATGTACATATCATATACGTAATAATGTGATAAAATCTTGTCATGCCTTGTTTGAACCCACTAAGGCGGATATTAAGAAGAGAATGATTGTTCAACTAGAGGAAGACGATCGCAAGAACAAACTATCACCCGAAGAAGAAGATGATGAAAGAGGCAAGATCAAAGAGCGAGTGGACAAAGAACATGAGGAAAATCATAAAAAGTGGTTTGAATTTCTAAGAGATTCGGATAAAGTTTATTGGTCTCTTACCGAGGATACGTACGAAAAGAATTTGAAAAAGTTTATTGCCATTTGGAACGAAGTTTATCCAACTGCCGTCTCGTATTGTAGGAATCAATGGTTGGATAAGTTCAAGGAAAAAATTGTGCGTGCATGGACAAACCGGTATAGACACTACGGGAATGAAGCAACTAGTATAAAGGAGTCCGCTCATAGGATATTTAAATATCTCATCGATTCTAGCCAAGTAGACGTGGTTACGGTCACCGAGGCAATGGAGCAATACTTTAAGAGTGATATCGATAGGATCAAGAAGGCTTTTGAAAAAAGCTTTATGGAAAGGATGACTCCATATCTTCAATATGGTAAGTTGCTCCAAGTAACAGATTTCAACGTCTCTCATTGGGCAATAAAACATATGATGAGAGAAATTCAAAAGGATATAAACTACGACAAACCGGGTGATGTGTGTATTTGTCCCGACATGTCTTCATTGGGGCTTCCGTGTCGTCATATGCTTGTGGAGTATGAAGAAGTGATACCTATTGAGGTTATTGATCCGTTTTGGAAGCAACTATCTTTCACCCCTCCCCCTACGGAAGCTCCCGGACAATCACCATGGGATACGAACGAAGCAAGGGAATTCTTCGAAGCTTACTCACGTGGAAGCTCGGCTAGCCGGCAAGTCTTGTTGAGCCAACTAAGGCTAATTACTCGCCAATAGACAACACAAAGTGAAGAGCCAACAAAGGGAGATCCTACCGGTAGACCACAAACCAAAATGGCAAGGAGAAAACAAAGGAAAGAATTAAAATAAATGGGTCAACGTGAATGTGAACTCGAGTCAAGTAAGAAACGAGATCCAACCGCATGTGAGATTTCATAAACAAGGTTCACGAAAGCGCCGGTTCCAAACAAAAGGGGTAGGCCGAGGAAGGAACCGGTATCAAGTCAACAACAAACGGCGGATTCCGTATCCACACCAAAAGCCGATGGATCGGAGGTTCCAAAGAAAAGAGGTAGGCCGAAGAAGGTACCCACATCGATTGAACAATTACAACAAGCCGAGGAAGCGGATGCCACACCTAGAGTCGATGTAACGGATGTTATAAAGAAAAGGGGTAGGACGAGGAAGGTACCCACATCGATTGAACAAGAACAACAAGCCGAGGATACATATGCCACAACTAGAGTCGATGGAGCGGAGGTTCCAAAGAAAAGGGGTAGGCCGACAAAGGTACCAACATCAAGTGACAAATAACAACAAAGTGAGCATTCTGAAGGCACACCCATAGTTGATGGGGCAGCGGTGCCAAACAAAAAGGGAAGGCCGAATAAGAAACCTACATCAAGTCAAGTACATCAAGGTGAAAACTCCAAAGCCACACCAAAGATAAGTGATAGCAAATGTAAGCGACCCATATTAGTCAACAACAACACGATGGTGACAACTCCGTAGGAACGACAAAAGTTGATGTATTTTCGGTTCCAAAGTGAAGGGGTGGGCCAAGGAAGTACGCACTCCCATCACATATTGTAGACATTAACACTCTAGAGTTTGCAGAGGATGGATTGGAGATACTAAAGCTAAAAAATGGTACACGCCGGTTTTGGATTGCAAAAACTGATGATGCTGAAAATGGAAGAATCTTTCTAAGGTGTTTGAATTACCCAAAATGCGAAGAGTTTCAATAGTTAAATAAAGCTGTTGAACTATCGGAATCAAGAGAAAAACACAAAGGACAATGCAAGCTTATTGATGGGTGTTATATGAAGGGAAAGGAATATGTTGAAAGAGAAGATGAACCAATGAGGATGGTCCTTGACACCGAGCTTCCAGACGATGTCTTCTAAGATATTCGCGAAAGGCTCAAAGGAAACGTAATTATTGAAAAGGGATGGAAATAGATTATGAGATCATATTAAACCAAAAGTACTCCATTCGCATGTTTTTTAGTATGTTTTAATTTAAAGTTTCATGTTTTTTAGTATGTTTTTATTTAAAGTTTAAAATGTAATGTAATAGATTATCTAGGAATGAAATAAAAAGAGCATTCGTAACAGATTTATAATCAATCCCGACATTGTAGTTTTAATTTCTTAAGGGTTTACCGAGTGCCGGCATGGAAAGATATCTTATTTACCATGCCGATTTTCTGCAAAACTATCCAAGTTTAAAAAAAAAAAGATTTTCGGCATGGAATTTTATAAATATTTCTATGCCGGTACGGTTCAAATTCTATACAGAAACTTGGACCCTTTCATTCCCACTTTCCGGCATGGTTTTAGAAAAACATTTCAATGCCGGTATTAGTTGAGGCATGGAATTATACTTACGTATCTACGCCGGAAATAGTGCCGGCGCTGTTGAACCTAAACATTTCTAGTAAAAAACATTTTACTAGAAATCTAAACATGTTCAACATAAACCAAACAACTAAATTGTGATTAAATGTTCTTAATCCAGGTATCATAAACCAAAAGTAAACCAAACAACTAAAGAGGTCATCATGAGGTACAAACAAAAACAAGTTCGAAATTGTTCAAAACGTAACAACCACCATCTAAATGAAGAAACATAACTAAAGAGTTCATCACTTGGTCTTTTTCTTCTTGGCCACAACCACCTTCCTCGTTTCCCCGAACAAAGCTTTTGCATTAAGTTCTTCCATTTATCAAGTTTTTCCTCAACTTCCTTCATTTCTTCAGGGGATAACACTTCTCCTTTCTCGTTCTTGCAACTAAACATCTTCTTCAACTTTCCAAGCCGACGTCGCTAGTTTCATACAGCCAACACACAATTAGTATATATATGCTAATATAAGATTATGTATACATTAAATGACTAAGCAATTAACAATACTTACTAGCAATCCAACGGTCTTCTCAAGTGCGGCCATTGTAGGTGGTGTCTCTGTAGGAGTTGGAACGAGAGGGTTTTTCTGGGGTGGAACTTTGACGTCATCCGGGCGCACGACAAAAGTATGTGACTCTTGTCGAGTGAAATATACATAAGAACATAAGTTTTAAAACAAAAATACCTGGAGTAGAGTGAAATTCCCGACAAATTGGTTTGTAATAGCCTTAGAGGCATTTCTCATCTCCGTCATCAAATGTGCTATTACCACGGTGCCCCAAGAATAGTTAGAGACTTCCAACGGATCCAAGTATTGAAGGTGGTTTGCACTAACCCTGTTGCCACTAGCGTCAGGGAATACCTTAGTGCCCAAGATGAATAACAGGTACGCAGCGGCTGTATAACGAATTTGTACGGGGTCCCATCCATCCTTCTTTCGTCTCTCCTCCGTTTTTTCGAAGGTCTCCTTAAGCAACTTCAGCTTGATGGTCTTTTTCTTACTATTCTTAGATACATAGAAGCTTTCCGAAGAAGTTTGGTAGTCCCAACCCAATAACTTATTAGTCAGAGCGTGCAACTTCGACCATTCTAGGTCCAAACACTTATCTCCTTCTACAATTGATTTGCCAATAACATTCAAGCCTATAATGTTCTTAGCATCATCAGGGATCAAGGTCATCTACCCAAATGGGAAGTTCATGGTATCAGTTTCACCATGATACCTTTCGACGAAGCAATTGTCTGTCACAGAATAACACTTCACATAATTTTCAACCAAAGCATATAACCCAAAGTCCCTTACTAATGTTTGGACCTGATGTAGTTTTTACAGTGGTAAGAAAGGGGTTTGATTCTCGGACTTGTGAAGTTGATTTTAGACTTAAATTGTAAAATTAATCTAGCAAAGCTGATAGTGACAATATTGAGAGATTACTGGGAATCAGGATTTCACCAAACTCATATTCTATGGTTCAATTATTTATTCTTTGACAATTATATCTCCAAAAATAATAGTTATTGACTCTAAATCTTTGCCAAGGTAGATTTTATAAAACATTAATTGTAAATGGTAAGCATGAGTTATCAAAACACCTAAGCTAAGCATAACCCATCAAACTAAATCATAACTAATTAATTTAAAATCATAATTCAAATTATATTAATGCGAAAGTCGTAAAAAGAATTTAATAAAATTACCATAGTGTTGAGAATTGGCTTCCTCCGTCATCCCAGTGATAGGGTTTAGCCCCACATGGTGAAAACACGCTCAAAATATTTGTTCATAGATCAAAAGTGTGTTTACAATGGTGAAAAGAGAGAAGAGTAATAAAAATAGGAAACGGCAACGTTCATAAGAGTTGCGAATTAACTGTTACAATAAGATACACTGTAGCAAGAACGAAAGTTTTGATTTGTAGCAGATCATGCGACTGTCTTATGCGGGCTTTTGTTCTTCAGCTTCTTCTTCACCAGCATCAGCAGGGAACTTTTCCTGCGAACTTTGGTTTATTCTCTGCAGCTCTCTGTTATATCCCCAATCACTCTCTACCCCCTATGTGATTTTCCTACAGCCTTTATTGTTGGATATTTTCAATATTGTTTGCCGCTATCCGGGGGAGGGGGGGGGGGGGGGCCCGGGGGGCCATAGCCCCTACCGACTGTGTTCGACCTTGAACATACGCGTCTCTTCCCATAAGCCACCATTGATGGCTTTTGGAAGCGTATGTTGGTGATGAAAATACATTACTAACAGGCATGAATATCCCTATAAATAGTGAAGGCATTCTCCCATTCTGAAAAATTGAATTCAACCTGTTTTGTCTCTTTCTAAAGCATCATCGGAAACCTTTCTCATGTGTTCTTGATTGGGTCAAGGGGTACAAACCTTGAATCCAATTTCTCTGTTGTAGGGCTTTCATTGTATCTTGAAGGCATTATTTCGCATACCTGTTGTAATCGCCAATTGATATTGGGAGGGTAGAAATAATTGTCTAAAATAAATCTATTCGAGCCTTGAAAGTCAGGAGTACAATAATTTCTTTGTGTTTATTTCATCCTCTATTTGAACCCATTTTCCAACATTTATATAGTCACATCCCTCAAGAAATCTTTGTAATAACTTCAAATATTCTCGCAATCAATTCATTATTCTTCACGGCCATAACACGGGAATAATTTCCTGTTTTAACTCTTCCTTTGCATTTCACGCGTTTATTTTCTTCCAGCATACTCCTAACAGATTAGTACACGCTCCATAACGAGTTTAACATGCTTTAGACTCGTGAAATCTTTCCAAACGGCACCAGATTATCCCGAGTATCTTTCCCGTCTCTGTTTTGTCCACTCCGTGTACTCCTTCATATTTTCTCGATTCTAATGGACTTACCCGTTCTGTTTTATCCTAACAGGCTTAGCCCAATGAACTCCTGCACTTTAGTCTCACCCAATCTCTTCACAGGTCCAAACAAATATTCCCGGAGAAGATTAAACCCAAGAATGATAATCTCTCCAAATCCATGATTATAACCAATTCTAATCGAAACCAACAACCTTACCATCCCTGTTTAGCCCAAAGGAAGATATCCAAACAATTACAGCTATTTAATCTCTCTAAAACGCCTTCAAATCCCAAACCCTAGTTTTGTTGTTTTGATAATAGATTTTCCCGCCAAATTTCAGTATTTGAAATGTTGAAGATGACTGCCCCTTAACCAATTCCGGTGTCCCTTTAGCAATTAGGGTGCCCCTTAGCAATTTATGGGGTTACTTTAGCAAATTCCTTGGGTGTTTTTAACAAGTTTTCTGGGGCGTTTTTTACACATTCTGAGGGTGCCTCCGACGCATTTCTAGGGTGCCTTTAGTAATTTTCTATGGAGGTCCAAATAACAACTTTTCGAGCCAATTTCTCCATAAGAACTTATTTCTCCCAAAACACCTACAGATACATAAAATAGCAAAATAAACACAAAACCGAGTACAACATTACAGAGAATTGAGAACAAAATAGGCACATAAATGCGTCTGTCAGGACCTCTTCACATTCCGTAGCCAAATCCCAATGAGTCGCGGCTTGGTTTCGGCAAACGCGCACAGCCTTCTTATGATCCTACAATTAGGAGACAATACAATTAAGAGATTTTACATAAATACAAAACAATACATATGCACAAGATAAAAATTCTTACATTTTCGGTTTCGAAGGTTCACCCCAAATTCTACCACGATCAAGGTCAGGAATCATGTCATCAGTACGAGGAAGGTGCAAACCTTTTACTTTTACTTTGACTACTTTATTCTTCACCTTATCACCTTCACCTTCACCTTGTGTCGGTTGTTGACTTGGCCCACCGTATTCTTCTAAAACTTAACTTTGGATTTCTAATTGTCTTGGATCAACCTCATCATCAACTTCATCATCTACCTCTTCATCGTGCTCATCATCTGATTCTATGGTACGTTCACGAATTGATATTATACTACGGTCTCTGTGATGTGATTTCAACTTTGTTGTAGTAAAAGGTTCGTTGAGACTTGTGAAGATTGGAGTTTTTAAATTTAATAAAAATATACAATAATATTACAATTGGTGCAAGAGGTACTGGGACTAAGGATTTAACCAATCTTCATAACATAAGGTTCACTTATTTATTCTCAACAATTTTATCTCAAGAAATATAAACATGGACTCTATTTTTGCCAAGGTAGATTCTCAAAACATTGATTGTAAATCTTAAGCATGGGACATCAAATCACCTAAGATAAGCATGACCCATCTAATCAAATGACAACCAATTTAATCAAATCATATTTCAATTAATTTTAGTGCAAAAGTCATAAAAAAGAATAAAACAAATTTACCCATGTATGAAGTTCGGCCTCCTCCGTCGTCCCAGTGTTGGAGTTTAACTCATCATGTCGGAAACACACTAAAAATATGTATTCATGGCTCAAAAAGTGTTTACAAGAAGAGACAATAATGAAACAGGAAATCTGCAACATCACAGGTGCGTTACAGACCGACTGTTTCAACTCTCAACTGTTATGATGAAGATAATCGTTACAAATCTGAAGATAAATATTGCAGAAGAGGATGAAGAAACTGTTACAATGAAGATAAATGTTGCAAACCAGTTGAAGAAACTGTTACAACTAGTTGAAGAATCCGTTACGACGGATGAAGAAACCGTCGTTGTTTCCCGAGCAGCAGCAGCAACAACAACAGAGTTCTGAAAACTCTTGATTCACGCCTCCTGAGCTCTCCTCTCGACACCCCGTCCTTGTACCTGGAGAAATCTATTTATACTCCTAATCCTCATTTAATCAGGCCATATCTCCCAAATAATCTTCATTTATCAATATTATTCTCCATGGCCAAAATTTCCATTTTTTGATCTTCCACGCGCATGCAGCTGTATTTCTTTCCTCCTATACCTTATTCACGCTCCAGAATATCGATTAAGTCTTCCAAGCACGTGCAGTACATGTTTAAATTTCTCACAACTCGTGTAAGCTCATGTTTTTCCTCCAACTCCCTGTTTGGATTAAACCAAGTTATCCAGCCAAATTTGATCGATAAAATCACCCATACTAGCTTTCTATAGTCATATCACGTCTACCCACTAAGTTTCAGGGATTGAATCTCACTAAATCACGTCCAAACATCCGATCGAAATTCTGCTGTTAATGAAAATATTTTCCCGCCAAAATTCAATTTTTGAATTTGAGAAGAAGATGTCCTCCCCCTAATCCTGCACGGGTTTTCCTTTAGCACTTGTCTTATGGGGTGCAAATAGTAATTTTTGGGCGTAGATAGTAATTTTTCCGGGGTTCCTCCGACACATTTTTGGGGTGCTTCCGGTGCATTTCTGGGGTGACTTTAGTACTCTATCCTGGGGTGTAAAACACCACTTTTCGAACCAATTTTACCGCAAGAGCTTATTCCCTAGAAAAGACTTAAAACAACTTTATTAGAAATAAAATGAGTCCTAGATAATGTAGTAATGGGTGAAAATGCGTCACACTTACGTGCTTATCACTCTGCTCTCCCAAACTTTCCCTCTTGTAGATACCCCCAAACGCTTATTGCGACCAAATTCTTTCCCTCGAGGAGGAAGAGACTCGGGAGTGGAAAGACCGTTCTTCTTTCTTTTCTTAATGCCAGCATCTTTATTTTTTCCTAATTTAGCTTCCTTGGCTTTAGCCCTATATCAAAAGAAAGACACACAAAATAAATATAAGAATACTAACAATCATATCTGATGCCAGCATAAATATGATGAATAACGACATTGAATCATAAGTACCGGCATTGTTTCACGAAATACAATCCATGCCGAGACCAAAAAACGACATAGTAAATTAAAAATAAACTATGCCGAGACATGAAACCGGCATTGTCGAGAAAATGAAGACAATGCCGGTAGTCTTGGGTAATTCCCAAGTTATTCCTGTATAACAAATGAGCAGTACCGGCATAGACGCAAAAATTTAAAACCATGACGTTACCTAATGCCGGCGTAGTATTCAACCTAAAATCAATGCCGGGATTAAACATTCACTTTCAGGTGATTTTAGTTTTGTAAACGACATAGTATTCAACCTAAAACCAATGCCGTAACATAGTACCGGCATAGTATTCAAAATAAATACAATTCCGGAACTCATTACCGGCATTGTATTCATACTAATTTCAATGCCGGAATTACTTGTAACTCAACTGTTTGGGTTAGGATTCGCGATTCTAACCTAAACCCACTGCCTTAAATCGATTAAAACACTTATAGAACAGTTCGGAATCACTTACCTTCTCATAGAGGTCATTTTTTCGAGAGTTTGATTGTCCGAATTCTCTTCTTCTTGCTCTTGTTCTTCTTCTGCAAGAGCAATCCGATTGATTCTTTCTTCTTGTTTTTATTGAGCAATTGATTTTGATGGCGGATTGGGATTAGGTTTCTTTCGTGGAGGCATGGTTATAGATTCGGGTAATCGATTAATCGACGATGAAGAACGATGAAGAATATTTTTTTTTCAAAACCCTAAGAGTGCCAGAACTGAATGAATGGGGGATACTGATTTTTGTTTTTGATTTTTATATTTTTATTTTGGAGGAAGGGTAGTATAGTCTTTTCATAATGTTTTTAATTAACCAAAGGGTATTTTAGTATAACAGACACTATTAGTTGGGGGAAGTAATTTATATCCCCCAAATAGTTTGAGTATCCCCCAATCACGCGTTCTTAATATCTGAGAGTTCCAGATTTTTTGAGATACTTTTGTTATTTCCAAATGATTTGTGAATACGTTGAGTTACCTATTTATATTAGTAGTAGCACACCCATCTCTCGAAAGACGTATCGACAATAGAAGACTCGAGAAGCTGTGAAAAACGTGGTAAAATCATCTTTGCATAGCTAGGAAGACTAATTACTACCTTTTTATTTATCCCTTTTTTCTCTCAACATTTATCACGACTAGTCTCTTTCTGTTATGAATGTGAGCTAGCACACCGCATATGTCGTAGACCGTCATACCTAAATCCTAGAGAAGATACTCCTATGTGACATAATTGATATCTTATGGAAATCAACAAGTAGAGTCAATGTGATACTACTGTTAATTTGACAGAGCCATGTATGACTACTTGGTAAGAGGAACATATCTCCAAAATATTAGCTTCAAATCCGTTACGATTTGGTTTTTAATCGCAAAAATCACGTCCAACGTGTGAGTGTGAGAATAAAAGTGTGAAGGGATCATTCCTCTTTTTACCACCTGTTTTTAGATGCAAAATAAATAAAGTGAGGTGTTTATGTTAGTCGAGAGATCAAAATCGTACAAAGCTCACCTAAACCAAAAAATGGTCGTTCGAACGTAGCTTTAGTCACGAAAGGAGGAGATATGGTTGATCTTAAGGATGGAAACAGAGAAAGAGTGAGAGTTCACGGTGATGATGTGATTGTAGGTGGTGTCTTCGAACTGTAAAGATCAAGTTCTTAGACGTTACCGTAAACTACAACTACGAGAATTCTGTGTATAAAACCGAGTGAAGACTTAATATATGAGATTTCTAGTGTTTCTGAGATACTTTTATGATTTCTAGATGATTTTTGAATAAGTTGAGTTACCTATTTATAGTAGTAGAAGCTGTAGCACACTAGTCTCTCGTGATAGGTGTTGAGAATATAAGAATCGAGAAGATGTGAAAAATTGTGGTAAAATCCTTTCTGCATTGCTGGGAAGGTACTACCTTTTCATTTAATAACCCTTTTTTCTCTCTCAACGTTTATCATAACTTAGCCCCTTTCTGTTATGAGTGTGAGATGACACACCGTATCCACAATAAACCGTTAGACCAAAACTCTAATGAATATTCCTGTGTGATATAATTGATGTCTCGTAATAATCAACAAGTAGAGTTGATGTGCTGTTACTATTAAGTTGACATAGTCATATAAGACTATTTGGTCAAATAATATATTGAATAATGTCTCAATTGTAATGATTAATTGTTTACACTAAAAGTGATGAATCTCGTTGAGACTCAATGATCTATAACAAGCTAACTAGTCTTATTAAGTTTGAGTGATGCTAGCCGTAGGCATTTGAGAATATCCGGTACTTACCGATATAACACTTCATGTTATTAACGCAAGGTCATCAAGGAATTATAGGTGAAGATGTATAATATATATTTACCTATATAGTTGAAATAATAGTCGTTAATGCTCGCCCAATGAAATGAGCTTATTTCTCTATGCTTCAACCGTCTACTCGATTTCAATACAAATTATTGGTAACAACACACTAGGCGCTCTGGTCTTTCATCCGGTGGAACTTGTGACAAATGACTTGATCTCACGCTATTAAAAGAGGGTTAATTGAAATCGACTGTGTGCGAGATAAAATTTTGCATGCCAAGTTAGAGATCATAGGTCGGTGCAACATGCACCAGCGGTAAAAAAATGGGCCCTAACGGTGGCAAGTCAGCGTTGGGATGGAGCTGCTATTGCTGCACTAGGGAAGACCCCGTCACTTTGCTATTCAAAGAATATTCAATTTAGCTGGGATATATATGAAAAGGCGGGGTATAACAACCACACCCAATAATTCGTTCGACAATCTGTATGGACTAAACTCCAATATAATTCCGAGAGCACCAAATTAAAAGTGAGACTCAATCAAGAAATATATCAAAGAGCTTTATCTCTCTTTCTCAATACAATCAGCAAATCAAATAGATAGAAATCCGTGAGCCTAATTGATATGAGAAATAACTTGGACGGTACCAAAGACCAATGCCCAAGTGTCAATCAAGTTTAATCCAACAATCAAGGTCGGATTTATCAACTGATTGAACTACGCACAACCTGTGATACTTCAATTATATAAACAAATATAATGCGGAAAAGAAATAACATAGACACCAGAATTTTTTTTAACAAGGAAACCGCAAATGCAGAAAAACCCCGGGACCTAGTCCAGCTTTGAACACCACACTGTATTAAGCCTCTATGGACACTTGCCTAATACAAGTTAACTTCGGACTGGAATGTAGTTGAGCCATAACCAAGTCTCACACCGATTAAGGTATTGTCGTGTTTCTTACGCCTCTACAACCACGCCGGATTCTGCGCACTTGATTCCCTTAGCTGATCTCACTCACAACTAAGAGTTGCTACGACTCAAATTCGTAGACTTATAAACAAATCTGTCTCCCACAAATATGTCTATCCTTTTATTCTTTTTGTTCTGTCTTTTGATACAATGATCAAGGTGAACATGAACCAACTAATACCCCGGACTTATACTCCCGAAGAGCAGCCTAGAAATATCAAGCACCTCATAATAACCTAACTGATTAACATAAGAAGTTATTGCGGAATCACAAGAGTTTGAGACGAAGAACTATTGTAATTACTTTTTATATCTTACCTATCGGAGATAAATCTCGATTAAATCTTAGAGAAGATAAAACTCAATACGATAGAACAAGTAAGATCAAAATAAGAAACTACAGAGAAAATAGTTGGATCTGGCTAACAGGCCAATTAGAATCTAATCCAGCAAGAAAACCCGAGTAAATCTTGTCCAAAACTCAAACCAGAAACTCGGTAATACCTATCCTCCCCTGTTTAACTTCACATTGATGATCCATAAAAAGTTCGTTGAGTCAAATACCCATGCTCACTCTGTTCACCCAATACAAGTCCAATCCAACAAAAATTTCCGATTGAATCTCTCCGGAAACTGATCAAAACTAACTCAACCAGACCCGAGACTCTGTTTCTTCAAATACCCAACTATCTGTTCAAATTTAGGCGTATCAAACTCATATACCAGGCCTATTTAGTAAATTAGAGTTCATCTGTACCAAACCCAGCGATTGAATCTGTCCAAAAGCTGCCCAAAAATCGAAACCTAAATCTGTTCTTCTTTTCCCGCCAAAACTGAATTCAAATGGGGAAGATGATGGATGCCCCTTATCCAACTGATGGGATGCGAAAAGAAAATTAGGATGCCCCTAGTAATTTGGGTGCCCCTTATCAACTCCATCGGGTGCCTTTAACACATTTCTAGGATGCCTTTAGTAATTTTCTCCCAGGGGTCCAAATACCACTTTTCGAGCTAATTTCTCCGCACAAATGTATTCTCCAAAAACACTTACAAAGACATAAAAAGTTATAAAAAAATAAAAAATCGAGCACTAACA
The DNA here is from genome assembly GCA_023531105.1 of Papaver atlanticum. Lineage (NCBI taxonomy): Eukaryota > Viridiplantae > Streptophyta > Magnoliopsida > Ranunculales > Papaveraceae > Papaver > Papaver atlanticum. The sequence goes on from JAJJMB010010439.1 coordinate 1,288,582, forward strand.
ATACATACAATTGAGATCATATTAGACACATAAATGCGTCTATCAACGGCACTCGTCTGTTACGACTCACCATGTAGTAACGGTTCATGCTTGTTACAAACGCCGTTACAACCCAAAATTCATAACGGCTACATTGCCGTTACGAAAAATTTCTAATACCCACTTTCGTAACTGGTAAAAACCGTTACAAACCCGATTCGTAACGGTTTAGACCTGTTTCTAATCCCGAAATTTGGTGTAATGATCGCATCAAAGAGCGAAGATATCATCCTGATGAGTCACTGTTGAAGTAAGCGATGATGTCATAATATGACTGTGCGAGGATAAGGTTCACATGATAAGTGTGATATCTTGTGCGAAAGAAAGGTTGACTTTGCTTTATCAGTGCAATGATATCGCATGGAGGTAGCCGAGATAATAGGCGAAAAAAAGGGCTTTATTAGTTGTCACCCACTATGTAATATTAGATGTCATTAATTATGTAAACGCCTATATAAGGGGCAAGAGAGCATTCTAAAAGGGTTAAGATCTATTCTAACCTAAGTTTTACTTTGGAGAGAAAGTTGTGTGAGTTCTAAAACTAGCGTTTACATACAACCTCCGTTGTAATGCTATCATTTTTTATAATAATAATAATAATTAAGTTTATGTTAGTTGAGTGTTGATTCATTTACATAATATCATAAGGTTGTAATTCTAGGTTTTCCTGTAGCTATAATTCCTAAAGCGAGGAATCAGATTACCAATAATGTGTAGGAGAAGTTTTACGGCCCTCCCACCGGTCAAACTATAGGAGAATGAAATTGAACGTAAATTTCACCTTATGAAGTGTATCTATTGATAAACAAATTTGCGTATTATAAAAGATATTAAAGAAAAATACCAAATACAAGAGATTAAAAGTTCACTAGCTAGCTAGTTACTCAGTATCTTCTGCTGCTAGATTTTGTACTTTCAAAATCCGCTGTATCTCCAAATAAAATGCACGAATCAGCAGTTTCAAAGCTTTGTATCTCAAATCTTTTGCTTGTTAAAGATATCGGCAAATGACAAGCTTGTTCTTCTAGGATCTTGTCTTGTTCATCGACCATTGAAGTCTCTCGAAACTTTTTCAACCCATCCAAACTGCTAGCCACTTCTTTCATAATCGGCCTTTTTTTAATATTCAGCTTTAAGCATTTCTTAACAAGCTTCGCAATAACCAGAATCTCATCTTTATCGCCTTCATTAACAACCCTAGTTTCTAAAATTGTAAACAATTGATTATGCTTCATTGTTGTTAGGAAATGAAATGCTAAATTTGGTTCAGTTCTCACATTCGATATAGCTTTTTGGCCTGTTAAAAGCTCCACAAGAAGTACTCCAAAACTATAAACATCACTCTTCTCTGTAAATTGACCAGAATAGTAGTACTCAGGGTCTAAGTAACCCAGTGTTCCTCTCACTTTTGTTGTTACGTGTGTTTTGTCTACTGGAAAGGATCTAGCCAGTCCAAAATCAGACACTTTAGACTTGAAATTCTCGTCTAGGAGTATGTTGTCAGGTTTAATATCTCTGTGAAAGATTGGTATGGATGCTTCGGAGTGTAAATATGCTAGTGCTCCAGCAATTTCCGACGCAATTCTTAGTCGATCTTTCCATGATATTGAAGATTCATGACCATCCTCACCGTGAAGATGGGATGACAGAGTCCCGTTAGAGACGAACTCATAAACCAACAATGGAACTTCGGTTTCTAAACAACAACCTAACAACTTAACTATATGCCTATGGTTTATATCTGAAAGGATGACAACTTCATTAATAAACTGATCAACTTGGTTTTCGTCCACGAGTTTCGACTTCTTGATAGCTACTATTCTACCATTTGCTAACATTCCCTTATAAACTGTACCGAATCCTCCTTTACCAATAATACGATTTTGATTAAAATTATCAGTTGCCTTTTCTAAATCTTCTTTAAGAAAGATAGTGGATGCATTTTCAACTTTGCCATCATTTGTGGAGATCTTTTGTTTCAGTAATAATCCACCATTTCTCTTAAAATGCCTTTGCTTCAGTATACTTTGCTTTCTTTTCTCAAGTCGATGGCACGACCAAGATACCAATGCGACCAAAATTATTGTAAATATACCAATTGCAACACCTGCAGGATCACAAAAGTAATTTAATTCGGATGCCAATAATTATGCATATGTTCTTCGAATAATAACTTTTACTTAGCCCATAAGGACAACATTTATGCGGTCATACCTAATGATGCCACCCAAGCTAAAGGAACTTTTTGCCTGTGATGTATAGGTATGCGAATGCAGTCTCCTAGAGTTTTGCCCCCGCTGAGGTAACCCGGAGGACAAGCACAAAAATAACTTCCGTTTGTGTTAAAGCAGTTGGTTCCTTTTCTGCATAAAGTACTTTCCTTGCATTCGTCGATATCTATTTAGCCATATTCATCACATTAGAACTCTAGCTTACCTTCTCAACAAGATAAAGCAAAATATTTAAAAATAAATCAATAAAAGATATTCATAACATAACCACCCCAAGTTCAATGATTCACTCTTGGTCCTAAACAAAAAAATAAGAAGTGAAAAAGTTATCTAAAATTCAAGGAAATTAGTCAAACAACTTAAAGCTAGTGTTAGCATCTACCTTGACACCCAAGATAAGGATTTCCTGTATAACCTTTTCTACAGGTGCATCGATAACCAGGACCATTGAAAGACTCGCTACAATCACTATTTTCTCGGCATGCATACGAGGTAAGGTTTCTTTTTGCTTCACTGCATGATACATTCCCAATTACCCAGTCCAGCATCATAGGTACAGTCGTTCCGTTCGGATTAAGCTTTCCATGGATATCCCCAGTAAACTCTTTATCAACAACAATAGCCTGACTGCAGGGATTAGCAGTCCAAGTCTTATTGATTGTATTTATACTCCCAACTTCAATTAAAAAAGATTTGAGTTTTGTAGGTATATCTGTTTGGCAACAACCGTTACCACCTGAACATGATGTCAAATTAAATATCACAGAAGAATCGGAAGTACAAAATGATGAACACCCGCTGCTTACATATTTTTTTGTGTTTTTTACAGGAATGTAGGCGACGATATCACAACCAACCGCTAGTAACTTACTATGCTTACTTGAGAAAGTGAAGGGCGAATCCTCTGCCAAATATGGCTCGGGTTTACGGAGCCATTCACTTTTTCCACTTTTTTTGTTGTAACAATTTGGTAGAGACCATCCCATGAATCGGATATAGTCCATTGTGAGTTCTGCAATTTGAGCTGCAACTGGGAATAGTTGTATGAAGGGAATTTGGCCGGGAACACATTTGATCTCAAATGCTTTGTCGTGGTAACAATTTGGACTACCCATTCCAAAAGGATACGGAATACGTACACTCCCACATTTATCTTTGCAACCCGGTTTAGCAATACGGCCAGTACTATTAGTGTATATACTACTCGTAGATGCTGCTGATACTGTAGCTGCCGTTGACGATAATAACAATATGATCATCATTGAAGATATGAACATTTGAAGATCTTGAAGGATAAGAAGAGAAGAAAGCATTTTAGCCATTGTGGTTCGCTTTCTGAGTTGAAAAAGAAAATGAAAGAAAGCTCGGCAGTATGACTGGTTATCAGTGTCCAGGCCATCCTGTATTTATCATGTGAGGCAACAGTATTATGGTTCACATCATATAGTTGGAAGCGGATGGCAAAAAAATGAGTGGCATAAATATTCAAAAGAGCAAAATACATTTACCTGGCTATCCTAACTAATTTGGTAAAAACTACATTGAATGCTCTTCAAATAGAGTGATCAACATCAACAGCAGGGTACTGTTACAGATTGACCTTCTTAATTTGGCTATTCCAAGGATAAATTATTTTAACGCGTTCATTGATTGATATGCATTATTGGGTTTGGCGGACCAAATTTGGTAATGATCTTGAAAATTATTTTTCAAAGTCGCACTCCATGACATAGTAAATTTCTAGATATGCCGTACTGGTTTAGGTGTTGAAGGAGCAGACATTATTCTTCTTTTTTATTTGGTCACCTGTAAATTTCGTTGTTGATTTGCCATTAGATCGTGGATTGTGGATATCATGGGTATGGTACTAGAGGTGAATCTAGCACTCTAGCTAGGCTATAGCAGTAATATAGTTAACATCATATTCATATAGTTGGAAATGAATGACAATAAATGGGGTGTGGGTGCATAATTCAGAAAAGCCACCTAACACTAACAGTTATTCATGAAGAGGCCCTCCGCCCTTATCAACCAGAGGTCCAAACTCCAAAGTCGATAATATATTACTCTGAAGCTATCTTTTTATCCAAACAGATGATGTATTGTATTGTTACCATCCATCTAACATTGACATGGTTGTGAGTTGTGACTTGTGAACGGCCAACATGGACATGAAGCCTTTGTAATAGGAACCGTTTTTATGGTTTGGAGCAAGGAGTTAGAAAAAAGTAATGTTTTTCTAATTCTATGTGCTTAAAATTTAAACAAAAATCATTTTATTTAGGGTGGATGCTCAAGATAAGGGAAATTATTAACATGTGAAAGTATAAAAAACAATAAAGTATATGAGAGAAAATAATTATTTACTTTGAAGGGGGCGTGGGGACCAATAAAAAGCTGACATTTGTCTTTCATTTTATGGATTGTTTTGAATAAATTCATATACTCCCCGATTACCCTTCTTTTAAACCAAAGCAAATCTTGTTATTTATCTCAAATTAATAAGTAACCTAAATTAACGTTAATTAGTTATCTAAAAATAATGACTAACCTAAATTAATGTTCACATAAACCGATTGTAAAATTACAACTCAGAAAGACTATCGTCTGGTAAAAAATTGGTCGGAAGCCTAGCAACAAGTTGAGCTCCAACACCTTTTTGAATAACTACACCTAACATGTATGAAAAAGAAATTCTCCGACCCGAACATTAGCATCATGGCTAGCCATATAATTGCGCAAGCGCTTCAGAAAGTCTATGGTATCATCACCCAACTCCCCTAAGGTGGTAAAAGCCAGTGTCCCAAAACCAAAACCACGAGACGTGCATTTCTCTAAATATTTAGCATTCTAGCCAGTAACATCATTCTTAATGGCGAGACCCGAGGTAAAGGTATGAACTCCACCCCCGGTAAAAGGAGAAACACCAGTCACATCCAAACACACATCACGCCCATTATCCCAATGATGCACACGTATGTCAGCCGGTCTCAGAGCAGTGCCGTTATTTGCAAGAAGTCTCAAATCAACCTCCTTCCTAGCCGGAACACCCGCACGGTAACACATGTCCGCAATAGTGTCTCGCACCAAATTGTGTCTAAATTTAAGCCCAACTTCATTCGCACAATGCAGGGCATGATCACCAAAAACATCCATATTTCTCTTGCAAAAGGTACAAGAACCATCCACCTCGAAAAAAGGGATCCCTAATCTGTACCAGAGAATTGCACTGAACTGCCTAGCTCCAATATGTTGATTAAGCCCCACAATTGGAATCTCCATCAGAAAGTCTCAGGCATGTTTAGTTTGGTTGTAGTGCCATAAAACAGAATCACGCTCCGACATAGCATAACTGGTGTATGTTTGTCTTCACAACATCAAAGTAAATATTTGCCAAGGAGTTCATGGAATAGATGGAAAAATTACTAGAGCAGAGAGGAGAAACGTCGACACACAGTGAGTTGAAGGAGTCCAAAGCTCGCTAAAGAGAGGGGCCACTACTATTGATACCAGCACCCCTCAAAATTGTGGACTTGCACTCTAGGGTCTGTAAACAAGATGCAAGAAAACAATAATGTTTGGTATCTTGCATACACACCCATGCCGCCATGTTTGAATGGCAATGTAGAAATCCTTTGCTGAAGGAGTTCGTAAACAAGGCCATCTCCAGTAATGATGTGTCTCAGGAATTGAAACATGCGAGCGTCAAATAAGTCTTGAGCTTCTTGTAAAAAATCAGGTCTAGTTGGTCTCAAGGAGAAATAAAGTCTCGAAACACCGATGCAATTCCGGATTAAATCCTAAAACCTAAACTTTTTTTTCTCTGTCATTCACGGTTCCTTAAAGTGCTATAAGCAAGTTCCTGATCTAAAACTCTAGGGCAAATCAAGTTTTGATGAATCATCTTAGCTTACTCGACTTTGCAACAAGTGAAACTGTTTGATTTTGATGTTTTACCACTCGTAAATGTTGATCGATGTTTATATTGGACGTGTAATTGGTTTTCAACTTTCGTTTTGTTCACCAGACAGCTGCATCACTATCCGATCAAACTTTTTTACCTCGGAATGAATTTCGTATGCACGGAAAAAATGAAAATATTGATCCAAGATAACTACTTAAGTAATAACAGTAATTGACATTAACTCCTTTTTTATTGGTATTAAATATTCAATCGGTTTTTAAAGTAATCAAAGCTATCATTAAAATAAATGAAATACAGATAGATTTCTGGTGGGGAAAGATGCAGGAGGCAAAGGTTTCCATCCTAAGGCCTGGCCAAACCTTTGTAAACCTCTTCTTAAGGAGGTCTAGGATTTAAAGATGATCGTAAGTTAAATCTTGCAATGTTAGCAAAAATTGCATGGAGACTAATCAAAGAACCTGATGCTCTTTGGGCTAAAACAATGGGTTCAAAATATTTTAGAAATAAATCTCCCTTTAGATCTAAATTTTCCCAAAAAGGCTCTTTGACTTGGAATGTAATTAGACAAGGTATAGATTTAATTCAAATATATAATATATGGAAAGTAGGTGATGGTAGGAAGATTAACATCTGGAAGGATAAATGGATACCGGGTTTGGGAAATACAATCGAGAATATTTATACTGATAGCCATAGCCACTTAGTCTGGGTCTTTGTTCTAATCAACATAGAAACTGGTTCATGGAATTCACCCCTTCTAGTATCTGTATTCCCAGCTGATATAGTGAAAAAGATTAGTAGAATATATTTGTTTAAAGATGATGACCAAAATCTTAGGAAAGATCAAATCCGTTGGACTTTACTAAATCTGGAGACTTTACAGTTAAATCTTTGTATGGCAAACTGAATGATACTGAACTTGACATGGTAAGTTTATCTCTGCCAGAATCCTTCTGGAGATCTCTATGAAATCTAAATATCTCAGAGAGAATTAAATTATTCTTCTGGAAATGCTTACAAAATGCCTTGCCTACTAATGTTAAGCTCTATGGTAAAGTTAAAAATGTAGAACCTCATTGTACTATGTGTAAGGTAGAATTAAAAACAAAAGAACATCTTCTTTTTCATTGCCCTTATGCTAAAGAAGTTTGGAACTCTTCCCCTAACCCAGTTACTTTGTCTTTGAATACCTCAAGTTCTTTCCTAGATCTTTGTAAACATTGGATTGCTAAACCTAGAACATATATTTCTATTGAATTACTTCTAACCAAAATGTGGTTTATCTGGAAAGAGAGATGTTTGAAGATAAAATTAAATCAGCTAATAGTCTAGCTTTAGAAATTCAACGACACATTCTTTTTTAGTCTACAAGAAAACAAAAGAATTATAAATCTAAACAAGCACAACAGAAGAAACCTATTCCTATATATCTGGAAAGTTCCTTGTAGAGATTCTCTAAAGATCAATGTTGATGCGGCTTGGATTTGTGACTCAGAACCTTTTAGTTTTGCTTTAATTTTGAGAAATGATGCAGGAAGTTGTGAAGGAGGACGTGCAGGACAATCAGAAAGTTCAGATCCACAAGAGTTAGAAGCTATAGGAGTGCTACAGGCGGCAATTTGGGCAAAATAAAAGCAAATTCAGAACTTCAGCATAGAAGGGGATTGTGAAAGCCTCTTTAACTTTATTAATGGTCATAACTCGGACGTCTCATGGCATGCTAAAGCCTGTATCAATGAGGCAACAAGAATTGCTAAAACTTGTACTAATTTTTTGGGTTTTTACTTTGTTCGCCTAGACTTGAAAACCAGGTAGCGGACATATTGGCCAAACACGTTAGGCCTTTAAACGCCGTTTTAAAATGGGAAACTTCTCCCCCTTTTTGTATTTTAAAACAGCTTTCAGTAGATAAATCTTATCTTGGGAATGCTCATACTTCCGGATTAGATGGCTCTATTTTTGTAACGTTGGCTCCTCTTGAGTCTTAGCTTTGAATGAAATGCCTTATTTACAAAAAAGAAAAAAAAAAGGTTAATGCAATTTATTTTGATTTAAAAGAGGAGTAATTTAGGAGTATATGATCGTAACTCAAATTAGTTAAAAAAATGTACAATCAAAAAATGAAAGACAAATGTCTGTTTTCTATTGGTCCACCACGCCCCCATCTAAATTTGCCCCCGTCAAAAAATTTCTCACATATATGTACTGCGGGTTTCTGTTGTGGTTTGGTTTTTTCCTTCATTCAGCTTTCTGTTAACATTTTAGCACGATCGCTAAATGGGGTGATCGGAATTAGCAGGTGTACCGTTTCATGTGAGGCAATAGAGTTACACCCGATCTTGCCCCCCGGATCACTCAAACGGTCCCTGTTAATGCCGGTTACCCTTTAGCAATCATGCAATTTAGAAGTATCTGGTTTAAAGTACTGTACCACTATTTTGTCTTACCTGGTGGTGCCAAAATCTGCCGACACGTAGGTGTAGTGTTTTCATTTGACCATCACGCTCAAGTGGGGAGTGGGGAGCACTAATATTAGAATTAAAGACTTTCTTCTAGGTGTAGTCTATTTTTATTTCAGTTCTTGGGAAACCCGAAACCGCATCGATGACTTTCTTCTACAGCTCTGATAAGCATCGTGCTCAAATTCAACCCTCTCTACAGAGCAGCCGCATGAGCACATTTGCTCAAATAGTTCCTCAGCAGGAATCCAACGTCCCCTAAGTGAGGTATGAGAGGGAATTGCACCTTCAAAGCGAGGGAATTGAACACATCCCACCATCACCTCATTATGAGAAGAGCAACCCCGCGAAAACCTTCATCTCCTTCACGGGTTCCTTTGAATTATAGAAGAGTTTGAACCCCAACCACAAGTTGTGGTCAAATGACATCCGGTCATGTGAAGCTAATTTCGCAGATATTACTACCCAATTCGTCGACGTACAATGGCAAGTATAAAAACGTAATAAGAAGAAATTTATATACGTACCGGTCGAATAACTCTTGAGTCTTGAAAACCACTTAATACTTATCCACAAATAATGTTACGTAAGTTACCGCATCAATTTAATTTGGGGTCTTAATTATGTCATTTCTCTATCGGTAATGAAGAGTATGTCTTAGTCGTTTGATCCGTACGGGGTGAGTCCCCTTGGTTTGAGGGTAGACTTAACAGTGTCGATCATGAATAAGTGGGGCACAGAGATTTTGAGTCTCTGAATAGGACGATCTATACAAGACTAAACTGCAGTGGCCCTTCAGGAGATGTTCATCTTCCATTTTGGTGCCGGCAATAGGTATTAAGCCGTATAGGGTAAAATCCGGTGTCGGAGCCAGGAAAATCTGGTTGGGGGACAACTGCATATACAATGTAGGATGATCCGATCGCACTGATTTGCTGCTGAAAGCCGCAAATTTTTTTAGGCGTTCTCTACATAAATAGTGCTTTATAAATGTTGTAGGGTCTATGCCCCATGAATGTGCGGCCCAACTAGCTATACCTAGGGTTTCCTTTACATGCATATATATATGTTATTGTATCCATGTAACCCTGCTGCTGATCAATAAGAAACTCTGCCCATTTCTCTATCATTTTCACCTTTATTACTTTTATCACTGCAAAACGTTATCAAGCACGAGCTCAGCCGCTGCCACGAAAAACGAAAGGAAAAAAAAAGAGGATTACCAGTGAATCGGTGAACCTCAGGAAGCTCAATCTTTATAAGGGATTCTATACTTCCATCTTTCTTCTTTCAATCAGATCCATTAAAGATTTAAAAGGTACACCTAAATAACGTTTTCCTTTCCCTGATTCATCATGTGTTATTTGATGTACCTAAGATTTAAAAGGTACACCTATTGGCCAATGACTTATGCTATTTGATTTTAATGGTATTGTTTGTGTGTATGCTCTGTTTGATAGACAAATTAGAAGAAAAAAAAAATATGATTTGCGTGATATGATGCTAGGGTAGACATGCTTCAGGAATTCTATGTTTCCTATGGGTATGTTTTAATTTGTCACATGTTGCATGTACCGTTCTACAAATGAATCTGCTTTATTATCATCATATGAATTTTTTTGTTTTGTTTATTGTTATTATCATATGATTCGTATCATGTATTGCCATTCTGTGTATGTCATCCTAATGTTGTCATCGATACATTTTCACGGATTGTCTCCATTAATTTTGATATACGTTACTACTCCTTGATAGGGTAGTGTTTGGTTTTATATTATCTTTCCCTATTATTCTCAATACTCGTCTCCACCTATACGTAGAAATTCCAGTTCCATATTCCTATTGTTGGTCGTTGATTATTTTTTTCTGGGTGTTTTTCTTATCTACACTGCGGAGGAGATGATGTTGTTTGCTAGGGCAGCCTAAGAGTAGGGTAGAAACAGAAAAGGTATAGAGGGTCCTGACCCGATCCATTAATCAACCCGACTGAGATCCAGTTCCAGATGGGTCTACCCGATCCAGTTCCAGCGATCCAGATGGGTCTGCCCGATCCAGTTTCTCAGATCCAGTTCAGTTCCGTTCCAGTTTGGGGCTGTGCATGACCAAGCCTGTTATGGGTTGGTGTATATACAGTGGGAACCAAAGCCCAAGGTATGTAACTAATGTGGGCTTTTACATTGAATAATAGTTTCTAGGCTTATTTATTTGTTTTTAGAACATGCCTAGTTTTGCTTTTCTTTTTGTCTTAAGATAAGTCCATATCATATAAACGGTCAACTTGAATTACGACGGTTGATCTCGTTCATTAAGAATTTTGGTCTTAATGTTATTTTGTTCTGTTGAATATGATATTGTCTATAGTTGAATGGTTTCTTTTGTTCAATTGGTTGTACCAACTCGATTCCAATATTTGAAGTTTAGAAGAACTTGGGCACTATTATTGTGTACATGATATTTTTCCCCCAAATTTGAATGTTAGGTGGGATGTAATCCACTTTCTTGACTATTGAAGAGTCGGTAGTTTCAAAACATACGTTGCAAATAAAATCACATGTATTCCAATTTTTGTGGAAGAACTCACAAAAGGTGATTTGAGTCAGAAAATTTACATTTCTCTACTTCACCCATGATACTAATAAACCAGTATATGTTAAAGTATGCAAACAAGAGATCCACTATTTTTAGTAAGCTATTCAACCTAAAGTAAGTGGTTGACATGCAAAACGGGATTCTCTTGACCCGTTGAGATGGAGAAATTTCTCACATTAAGCTAATCGTAGAAAATTTGAAAATAAAAACAACCCCAAAGTAATGAGGGCTAGGCGTACCGACTCATATAAAGCATGTGAAAAGGGACATATATATCATGAGACAAAGATGTATTTTTCCCCAGTAGTAATGGCACCAAAGTACAGGTATCAGCTGAATATGGGATGAAGCTAAGATGTAATTCTAGCTCCCATATTAAATGAAAGAGTTGGAAATGCACCTGGTCATAGGTGTTGATATATACAATGTAATGTGTGTATCATAATAGCAACCAATTTTCACATCAACTTTAATGGCAACAAGAACTTTGCCTGGCCAATTGATTATCTTATTCAATTGAACTAGATCCAATGTCTGCACTTATGGAGTGAAACCACGAGACATAAATTCTCTAAAGCTTTTGAGATATATCTGGATGAAACGTAACACATATTCTCTATAAAGTAATTGAGTTGAATCCGACCTTTGTTACATAATAAGGCCACACCACTTATTAAATCTCTCAAGACTCAATGTCTAAGCTCTGTATGTACTAAGGGCTAATCACACCAAAGGGTGTTCATGCGTGAACTATTACCTACCTTTTTGGAAACTTACAGTTAGAATGGAGTTGATTGCATCTATAAATTATTTCTAATGAATGTGGAAGGAAGCATATTCTTAGAAAATTAATGTGTCAATCTAGTGAATTGTAAATCACTGGAACTTGAGTTACTGAATCCATCTTAACCCCAACAATGAACTGATTGGGATTGATTCATAAAGACTTTGACATAACCATAAGGCATATTGGTTGTGACACGATGTTCTGTTTTGAAAGTACTAACATGGGCATCACTTCATTTGAGTGTACAAGACAATGGACTAATAGAATGCGAAGTTACGGAATCTATCATAATCAGTGATTTCTAACATTACTAGATTTGCACTGCCTCTCCCCATTATGCTTTAGAGTAAGAAAGCACGTCACTCATCTTACAAAGTCTTTCTTTAGTAAAACATGATTGAGACCATCCTGTTTTACTTAGATGCAAATGGTAAATAACTCATTCTTCAAAAAAATAAAATGTTGTTAGTGAAAATATATCCATGCCGAATGCGGACCATTCAAGTGATTTATGGCTCTGGTGGATGATTCGACGCATTGAATCAGTTATCGCTCACAACAAACGATGCGTTTAATTTTTGTAAAACTCATAGCATATATTACACAATGCAAAGTGCAAAGGCTCACCACCCTTGTTAATGCTAGAGAATTTACATCAAAAGGATTTGATGAATATTGCATGTTTAATAGGATCAATATAGAGCATCTTATACCCAATGGTCTCGCAGAGGCTACCATCAAAGGTTAAAGATGGTGCCTAAGGAATAGGTTATGTGTACCAACCTATCTTTTATTGCTTTGGGGATATGCAATATTACACGCATCTTTACTAAATTCGTTTTTAGAACCCAATATTAGTCAACCTTTTTTGCGTACCAGCTGGTAACTGGATTTAAGCCTGACATTCGTGTTCTTATGCATTTTTGGTTGCACTATATATGTGCCATTATGACTCCACATCGTACTATGATGGGTCTTCAAAACTGTTAAGTAGTTATGTTGGAAATAAGTTCCCAACAGTTATCCGCATTTTAAAACTTTTTGCAGGAGATCTCTTACCGCTAAATTTGTGGATTATCACTTTAATGAGACAGTCTTCCTGTCGTTAGGGGGAGATAAGGAAAAGTATTTTCTAAGGGAACGATAGAAATTGTCGTGGTGTGTTCCTACTGTGTCTCATATTGATTCTTGTACTCCAAAAATGTAAATGTGAAGTGACAAAGAATAATCAATTTTCAGAATGTACACTGATGTCGCTAAAGTGATAAGATCACACATACCAGCTGCAAACCTACCTGCAAGGTTACAAATCCTCAATAAAGGATGTACACCATAGACTAAGGTGTTGCAACTACACTTATTGGAATTGTGGTTGAGGTCGTGGCTCCATAAAGGAAGTTGGAGAGACCACTTGGTTCAATCAATCCTCACCTAGAAAGGAAGTAGGTGAGTAGGGCACAACTTATTTATATCATCAGAAATTATCTCATAAGATTGTCTCTGAATATGTCCATGAATCAAACTGGAGGACGCTTCGAAGTTTAATGATTCCAGAGAACAATGACATCCCAAGTGGATTATGAGAATGCTCACGAGTCAATGGAAAGATCATGCGAGCATATTGATGATTAATTTCATATACACTTGCTTAAGAAAATAGAGCAAGATAAGATCGAACCAAGCTTCTTATTGCTTAATGTCAACGAAGAGCATATTTGGCCTATACAATCCAGGTAGAACTTGGTTCTTTGACAAATATAAAGGTATTTGGTGTGGTGGTGCTAACCAACCAAGTGTAAAGCCTATTGGACATACATAATAAATTTGTCACAAAGCAGAATGAGAAGAAAGCAGTCTTAAAGTATAAAGACTCGCCTTGTGGCGCGAGGTTTCTCACAAAGCCCTGGAATTGTTCTCTTTTAATGAACGTTATAGCGTTCCACTACTTAGTTAGCTTGGTAATTTCAAAAGGACTTGAAATGCAGCATATATATGTGGTTATTACGTATCTATGAAAGAATCAAGAGATAACAGATATTTACAAAAGTACTCGATAGCCTTTTGTTTCCCAAATAAAGTGACTCTAAACCACAGAGTGCGTTTACAGTTAGACATAACGCTCACTTTTAGATTGAATCAATCAGGCGGATGTGTTATACCCGTCTAAGTGACTATTTGATTTGGAGGGGATAGATAAGTAAGTTATTTGCATTGCGTATTCACAAGAAAGTTCCTAATTTGGAATTGTAGCTATCTATGTTGATGATACAGACATGATGGGCACTCTTGATGTAATAAGAGGCCTTAAAAGCTATTTGAAATCCGAATTTGAGATGAAAAATATGGGGAAAGCTCGACCGAATACTGAGCTTGTGGTATATTATTCCACCAGTTTGCATATGTCTAAAGTTGTCAAGCAATTTAACAAAGACATGCATCGTGGTAGCACTCTCATGATTAGTCGAGGTTCAAATGTAAGTAAGTAACCATTTCGTCTAAAGGAGGATGACGAAGATGTGTTGGGAGATGAAATTCCCATATCTTAGTACAATAGACGCATTGTTGTACTTAGTATAATAATGTACTTGATATAGCTCAGCGCCATATCCTTAGGGAACTTCTTAGCTAGATATAGCTCAGCACTAACGCAACGTCATTGGAAGGGTACAATGAATATAATCATGTACTTAAAAGTAACCAATGACATAAATTTGTTTTATCCCTGCAAAGACATAAAAAGGAATGCTAATGAAAGTGCAATCCAAAAGTTGTTGATTATGAAGGAACAATAATCTCTTCTCCAACGAAAGTAATCAGGGGGAGATATGGTAGACTATTTTCTAAGTCATTACCGATATTCAGTTTCGAAAAGTACATGACTAAAGGAACTGTCTGGAACAACTCTAAAAGTAATCAAGGGGAGATGCCGACATCAGGAGGAGGATCCAAGGAAATTAAGTTCTTCATATTTTACTTCGAAATCGAAGATGTGTTGTACTTTTTTTTCCCTTCGATCGAGAATAGTTTTTCCCAAAGGGTTTTGTTACTCGACAAGGTTTTTAGCGAGACAACACTAAAAAAATCAAGTATGTTGAACGTTGAAGACATAAAGATCGCGTTGATATTACTGAAAATATCTGAATCAAAGAAATGAAACGCGATAGTCTGTTAAGCAACGTAACTTCCAGAATCAACAACAAGGTCTTATAAACATTCAAGTCACCAAAGTAAAGTGTGATAAACTTCTTCTGACTGCATTAGACTAATGAAAATTGTCTGACATCATGGGGAGCATCTAATAGTGTGTTGAACTATTTTCCTTCACCGAGGTTGCTTTTTCCTACAGAGTTTTGTTACTCGGCAAGGTTTTTAATGAGACAACAACAAACATCGGGAATGTAATTTCCCAGCTAAGGCTATTGTCTTTCCCATGAGGATTTTCTGCCTTAGGAGTTGTGAAGCAACTAGTCAACTTCAACGGAGCAAAGTGATCATCTGCAATGGATCACCTTTACTTGCATCTGTCACGTTGTACTCTTTTCCCTTCGTCAAGGTTTTATCTCTCTGGGTTTTCCTTGTCAAGGTTTTAATGAGGAAACGTATATGCATCCAACTTTTTTCTAAGTTTAATTAATATTGTACTCTTTTTCTTTAGTTCAGGTTTTGTCCCTTTGGGTTTCTCTGACGAAGTTTTAACGAGGCAATTAACTTAGACTAGTCGGTCCTTGAAGATCGTATTGCATGTGATGAACTACATGTAAAATACGAGACAACATGTGAAGTACTACATGTGAAGAGCTGTACCAAGGTTTTGTCCCACTGGGTTTTTCCTTATCAAAGTTTTAATGAGACAATTGATTTCGGCACAAGTCATCAAGGAGAGGACGACATTTGAAGAACTATATTCGAAGCACTCTATGTGAAGCACTGCATACGGAGTTCTATTGGACCGGACAAGGGGGGTGTTGTATGGCCTACGGCCCATGGATGTGCGGCCCAACTAGCTATACCTAGGGTTTCCCGTACATGTATATATATGTTATTGTATTCATGTAACCCTGCTGCTGATCAATAGGAAACTCTGCCCATTTCTCTATCATTTTCACCTTTATCACTTTTATCACTGCAAAAATTCATCATTTATTTAGGATAAATATACCATTATTAAGAGGAAAACTCCTAAACTAAACAAACCTATCAATTTAACGATCGATTAGCTTAATTTAAGCATGTACATAAATAACAAATCGTAACTGTAGAAAATATATAAGTAAATAATTGTAATTATCCCACGAATAGTTATGGATTTTACTAGTATATCCTAAACTTTCTCTTTATCTACCGAAATTAGGGGGGGGGGGGGGGAATATTCTATGCAACGAAATCATAGCTGCGAATTTTTTGTTTATGAGGACAACTGTCCTCCCTAGTCCACGCATGGCTCCGCCACTTGTAAAATCGTATGGTATGTAGCAATTGCTAAATTTAACCAACGGACAATTAAAAGTGAAAACTACAGCCACACCCATTTTTACACTTTTCTCCACTGTGAAACCCACATATGGAAAAAATCACACGCGCACCCAAAATCGCCGTGCAAATTATGCCGACACCCAGAGTTTTCAAAATTACGCTTCTTTTCCCAGTTTAGCCTCACTTTTTCTTAGATTCAGTTTCGAGAGATTGAGATCTCAGAGATTGAGAAGGAGATATAGCCGGAGCGAGAGCTGAGAGATTGAATTATCGAGAGCTGAGAAGGAGCTGATTGAGAGATTGAATTTACTCAGCAAAGATAATCTGAAATTCAAGCTTCGGGTTCGTTCGTTTTCATTCTAATCTTGATTCTGATTGTGTTTAATTCTTATTCGATTCTAGGTTTTAGTTTCTGTAAGATTAGGATCTATTATTTTAGATTTTCAAAGCGTGTTTGAGATCTTTTAAGCTTGTTTTTGAATTTTTGTTACTTTCTAGGTTTTGAAATTTTTACGATCAATGTAGATCTTTTCGATTCAATCTTTTTGTTTCGATTTCATGTTCGGATGTTGATATACCAATTTTCGCTTCTGTTCTAGTCGATTTTTTATTTGATTTTTTTTCCAGTTGATTTTTGATCTATTTTATGTTACGTTAATGTAGATGTTATTGATTTTGATATCCAGTTGATTTCTGATCTGATTATGGTTAATGTAGATTGTCTTTGCTGTTGTTTATTTGATCTTTTAATTTTGAGTAAGAATTTTTGTGAAGCAATATGCAGGATAGATATGTTTGATTTTGTTTTTCTCTTTGTGTATTTTCAGGGTGAAATGCATGTTGTTAGTGCACTAGCTGTTATTCACTACTTCAGTGACTTCTTAGCACATCCTGTTGATGTCAACACAACTCTGGAGACAGCCGTTTGCCAGAAGTGGACTCGTTTATTACCTCATCATGTCAGATTTTCCTTTAATGATGGAAGCAAGTTTGTGCGAGTTGATTCTGATGTTCTGCTTCAGTGTTTTGTATCTCGTTGCCACTGTAAAGGTCAGAAGAGCTTTGATTTACTTGTTGAAGTTGGCTGTAATTCTTCCAGCAGTCGTAGTAGAGCTTCAAGTAGTCATGTAATAGAACCTGAACCCGAAGAAGCTATGGTGAATTTCCTTAAAGATGGTTCTGTGCATGTTAACAAGGTTCTTAGGACTGAGGGTTGGGATAAATTACTTGGTGAAGTTGGTAAAGTTTTTTTTTGGAGGTGTAGCAGAGGTACGTATTGCAGTGAAGAAATACGAAGTAAAGTCTGGGTATGTTCTTCTATATACTAAGAATGAACCTAGCAGGTTCTATGCAAAATGCTCAAAAGAAAATTGCCCTTGGGAGTATAAGGTTTGTGATGTTGATGTTGAAAACAGGATGCTTAAGGTTAAGATATATGTTAGCAGTCATCACTATGGTGTGGGATGTCAAAGGCTTTTCCACAGGCTCAGCAGTAAATTTGTTTTTAGTCTTATCAAGGATGAAATCAGAAGTGATCCGAGTTTCAAAGCTTCTGATTTGAAAAAGTTTTTTAAATCTAGCTACAGTATCAATGTGAAATATTACCAAGCTTACAATGGAAGAGAGAAAGTGTATGAGGATATATTTGGTGATGATTCCATGTCGTATTCGCATCTGGTATGGTATGTAGATGCCATTCGCAACACAAATCCTGGGAGTTGGATTGATTTTCAAGTACAAATGGATGAAACTGAATCGAACGAGGAGAGTTCAACTGATTGAGAAGTTGAAGCACCTTCAAATAAGTTTGTGCGTCTTTTTATTGGTTTCGAGGCATGCATCCATGGTTACCGTTCCCTTCGTCCCATGATTTATGTCGATGCTACCTTTCTTACAGGGAGATTTAGAGGATGCCTCATGGCTGCAACTGGTATCAATGCTGAAAATGGTAATTTTTCAGACAATAGTTTTTACTTTTCTGATAATGCATCCTTTTTATATGTGTGCATAATGTCTCATGCATTATTTATTTTGGCTTCATAATGTCTTGTGAATTTTTTTGTTTAGATGCATAATGTCTTGTGCATTATTGTTTTCATTTTTCTGATTATGCATTATTTTTGTTTAGATGCATAAGACATTATACATTATTTTGTTTTAGCTGCATAATGTCTTATGCATTATTGTTTTCACTTTTCTGATTTTGGATTCTTTTTATGCACGTGCATAATTTCTTATGCATCATTTTGTTTAAATGCATAAGACATTATGCGTTATTTTGTTTTAGCTGCACAATACTTCATGTAGATGTTGGCTTGATTTTATATTTTTTTAAGTCCTGAAACATGTTTTCTTCTGTGCAGGGTTCTTTTCACTAGCCATGGCCCTGGTACCTGCTGAAGATAATGATAACTGGGAATGGTTCATGAGGAATTTGAGTAATGTTCTTGATCATGATCAAAGGCTAATCACATTTTTATCTGATCATGCAGAAGGATTAAAATGACCGATTCCAGTTATTTTTCCTGGATCCTTCCATAGTTTCTGCTATTATCATCTTAAGATGAACTTACCTATTAATGCTTCTAACGAAAGGTATGGTTCCGTTATTGATGCATTTTAAGCTGCTGCGTATGCTCTTAGTCCAGAAGGTTTCCAAACTGCCATCGCTACGATTAGGGGTCTTGGTTGTGGTTGGGTCGCAGACTATATTGAAGATATCCCTCCCGAGAGGTAGTCAAATGCCTTTTTTCAGGGTTGTAGGTATGGAAGGACATCTTCTACTCATGCTGAATCCTTCAATAGTTGGATAAAGGTACACAATAAGCTCCCTGCAAATGCTCTTCTGGATCAGATAAGTAAGGATGTGATGAAGATGATGTCAGAAAGGAGAAATTCTGGTAAAAGTTTCATAACAATTCTCACACCGAAGAACGAAGCTAAGAAGGAGGCTCTTATTGATGAGGGTTTAACCTGGCTGGTTATACAGTATGTTACCCATGTCTATGAAGTGGAGGTAAAGGAGAGTTCTCATAGTGTTAACCTTAAGGCAAGGACATGTACCTGTCAGAGGTGGCGCGTCTATGGGTTTCCATGTGTGCATGCTTTTGCTTCGATAACAATGTATGGTTCTAATCCATATGATTTTGTTGAACCTTATTTTACTACTTCATACTTCAATAATGCCTACAGCCATGCCATTCATCCTATTCCGAACTACAACAGGCCCAAAGTTTATGAAGGTAATGATATTATCGATGTACCTGATGTTAGGAGGCCGCCAGGGAGACCACCAGCTAATAGGCATTTGAGCCGTTACGAGAATCTGCCCAGGAGAGCTATGCGATGTGGTAATTGTTTTTAGATTGATCATCACAACAAGCAAACTTGTACAAAGCCTACCTGTTACAAGAAGCCGCTGAAGCAGCCTAAGGGAAGTAAAGGGAGAGCATTTAGCTTGTTGGTTTCTTCATACTATTACTTTTACGTTTGAACCTAATTTATTTTTCTTTAATTAGTTTCTGTATTGGTTTTTATGAACAAGTACTTTTTCTTTAATTAGTTTCTTTTTGTATTGGTTTTTATGAAAAAATACTTATTTTTTCACTGTGTGTTTTTCTGCTTCTATCAGATAATGTTATGCATAATTTATTATGCATTAGTTTTTGAAGATGCATAACGGGTTATGCATTATTTTTTGAAGATGCATAATATTTTATGCATTCTTTTTGAAGATGCATAATCTGTTATGCGTTTATTCTTTTAAAGATGGATGCAGAACGAGTCATGCAACCTGTTGTTCCTTCATTTGCCTTGTAAGATTTATATCATGTTATGTTTATAATCGGGGGTCGAGGGGGAAGCACCCCCTCGTTATCATAGTACATTTAAATGCCAGTCAGTTTTTCTACATTTTGTGAAATAAGATTGCAGCAAATAGAAGCACTGAAACAAGCATTGATATAAATATAAATATATATATATATATAAACATCGTAAGATAACAAGATATAAGTTGTTCAGACAAGGTTCATACCAACTCATTACACATAACTACTGACTGAAGTTAAGCTTTACACCAACTACTTTCCCATTAGTTTTCACTCCCAAGTTAAATTTCTAAACCTATCAACACACAGGTTGTTAAAACAAAGTTTCGTTTGAACCTTTCAATTATGCATAGCATCAGGAACATTTACGCACAGTTTCATCACATGCATCCCAGATATCTTCATTGGCATCTATCGCCCAACTGTTTTGCGGATCTGTCAGCATTTTCTATACCAAACTCACTCTTTTATTGTTGGCTTTGGCTACTGCATCTTCCTTTCCCAACTTCAGCCATTTCTGTCTGACTCCACACTTCATACTCAACTTCATATAGTAACATACAAATATGAGGCAGTCGGGGTGATGATCTTGTTCAGGAACAATCTTGGAAAAAATATCCATGTATACAAGCGTTTCCCTCTTTATATCCATGACTTTTGATGATAGTTTCAGTTCGTCATATCTTTGGATCAAATAAGGCATACAAGCTTTTGCCATTATAAGAGCTTGATTCTTGCATTTAACTTTATAGCTTGGAAGACTGTTATAGAAGTTCCACTCACCCTCTGAAAAGTAATACTCTAACAATGTCCAATGTGTACCAGCAGAGTTTTCCTTTGTCATATAGTTCATTGGAATGAACATTTTCTCAACTTTAATAGGGAGATTCAAGATGAATTCTTCAACATATTTCAATCCCATCTTTGTCCTTTGTTTTAACAAAGTATTGCAAAAGAAATATATTTTAGGAAAAAAAAGTTAGTGGATGCAATTGAAAGGGTGCACAACAGGTGTAGGAAACAATGCTGAATAACTTGTTACGCAGTTTAAATTTAGTTGCATAACTTGTTATGCAGTTCAAAACTAGTTGCGTATCATGTTATGCAGAAGTAATAATATGGGAATAACATGATATCCAGTGATGAATAACTTGTCATGCAGAAAACCTAGTTATGATGACTTGTTATGTAGCAAAAGTAACAGTTTTTTAAAAAGCGGATTCATAATATAAGTTAAAGTATTGGGAAATGATTTTATTTTTAAAAATTACCCAAGCATCTGGCCGCATGAATGCAGACTCCGCATACCTCTGTTCATAACTCACATTATCCTCTTCATTTTTCCGCTTCTTGAACAACATGTAACTATAGAAGCTTATTACTTGTTCTTCTAGGTATTCATTGTTCATTAGCTGCCTTATTATATCTTCGTGAATCCGAATATCCCATAAGTACGGGTCTTCTCCGTCTCTGATACTCCAAGCCGAATTTCTGTAGAAGACATAATTAGTGAGATATTTATTCAAGTGACATGCGGAAGAACCATAAACTAGAGGGTTGTGTTATGCATGGATTATTTTAGAAGAATAATTCATTATGCATGGGTTTTTTTTGAAGCATAATTTGGTATGCATTTATTTTGTAAGAAGCATAACCTGTAATGCATTGATTTTTTAAACAAACATAAAGGTAGTTTTTATATACTTACAGGCTGTTGGTATGCTCAAAGTATGTCTCCAGTACTTCCATGAAGGCCAGTTCTATTGTATCTTTGTAATCTTGAAAGAATTTCATTGTTTCCAACGGAGGTAATTTTCTAAACGGCCTGCCAACAGAAATACGAGGATTTTCTTCTTCAACTTTATTCTCATCAGGCTTGTCTTTTTTCTTCTGCTGTTTCCATAGGTCACAATCTTTGAGTAGTATACTGGTTGTCCTTTCATTACATGTTGTCCTTTGTTTGATTCTTTTTACCTTGCTTCCTGGTTGGTTTTTCTCTTTATGTTCCTGGTACCCATCCTCTTCTGCCTGTCTGGCTTTTCCTTTTATTGAGTATTTCTTCACAGTTTGCTTCTTCGAAAATTATGTTGTTGGTACAAATTCTCTTCCTAGTTCTTCTTCCTACAGATTCATGTAACCAAAATGTGATAGATATAACCAATTTATTTTGAAATTAAGTAAATAGTAGTTGATTAAACAGCAAAACAACAACATAATAAATAGTATATAGTTGATTAAAAATAATAAATAGTATATAGTTGATTCGACAATAAAAAAAACTTCAAGCAGTTCATGTAAAGATGTTATTATGCTTTTTAAAATACATAATCTGTTTTAGATTTTCTGTACCATGGTCGGTGAAATTTTCTCCATCTCTGCAGCTTCATTTGAGTCTTCTTTGTTTTCCGCATCTTGTGTGGCTGGAGTTAAGGTATTCTGTGCGGCTTCATTCGAGTCATTTTCATTTTCAGTAGCTTCTTCTGTGGCTGGAGTTAAAGGATTCTCTGCCAGGTACCTCACCACATCAACGACCGTCTCAACAGCTGGTTGTTGCGGCTTTTCAGCAACTAGCTCTTCTGGCATCTCAACAGCTTGCTGTTGTGCTCTCGCAGCACCATCTTCTCCTTGTGAAATATGGAAATTAAATGTGGACCCTTCACCTGCTTCTGCTTTCTTCTGAGTTTCTTGAAGAATGTCATCATCTTCTCCTCCAGCACCATCTCCTCCTCCAACACCATCATCACCAGCCAAAAATTCTTTTTCCTGTGCTTCAATTCTTTCTTGAGTTGTTAATAGATTTGGTGTTGTCTCCAATTCCTCTGGCGTGTCGGTTTCCTTGTCGCTGGAGAGAATAACAGCTTTTTCCAGGTTCATGAACTTGAAAGGTGAAGACTAGAGTCCTTGACTAGCAGTTTGGTCTGGGCTATCAAGTCTGATAACTTCCGGCAATGATTCTTGTATAGGTTGCTCAGTTGAAGATACCACTTCAACAAGTGTCTCATTCCTTGGAAAATTTTGACTCAGTGGGACGCTAGGCTCAGCTGATGATGCATCGACGCTAGGGCCACCCGGTGATTCCACTCGCACCTCCTTTTTTATGCCTGAAGCAATGAGCAACTTCTTCACATTATCATACAACTCAGAATTGAATGCTTCTCTATTCTGTCTTTTTGTTTCCTCAGCCTGTTTCATGTCTTGTAGCATTTCTTGAACAATCTTCAACCTTTTTCCAGGACTATCGGGACATGTTTCTTGTTCAATGATCTGCAACGTATCCTGAAATGCTTCTTCATACTTGTCCTTGTTCTCTTCAAGATTCATTGCGATGAGTTCATATATATATTTCATGTTTCTTGGTTCTCTTGGTTCACAGACTTCCAACTCCGTTGCACTGTACGCATCTCTAAAGTTCTCATGAAACTGCAACATTATTAATAACACTCATCAGGGAATGCATAACAAATATAACAACATTTTTTATATGCATAACATGTGATGCAGATATTTTAAACAATACATAACTAATCATGCATTAAACATTGGAGCTACATAACTAGTTATGCAATTATTTATTAAGGTGCATAACTCATTATGCACTCATATTTCACAACCCTGCTTAACACTTTCTCATTTTCAAATAATGCATAACTGGTCATGCATTCACAATTGCAGCTGCATAAGATGTTATGCAATTATCTATAAAGGTTCATAAACAAGTACCTCTAAGTCTGTAATATGCTTCTTGAGCATTGCTTTCTTCATTGCTGCAAAGTTCCACCTCGCAGCTCTTGGTGTAGCAGTGTCACTGACCTTGATTTCGGATGATATCTCAGCTATGTTAGAGTGCTCAGCCAACCATAGATGCAAAAAACAATAACTAATAAGATATTATGTAGATATGATTTATTGACAGAGATTAAGAAAGTAAAAAAAAACGAACTCACAAGAGAATATATAGTGCAACCAGTGCAATTCCTGATAAGGCGATTCTTTTCTTTCACAGTTTTGATGTCGTCCATCAGGTGTTCGTGAATTAGATCAGGATATAATATAGAGTCCATGGTTTCCAAATCCTTCACCAAACCAACATATGAGACATCCAAATTGTCTCCCATTGACCCACAAAAGAACAAGACGACTAGCATGTAAAGGCAGATAAGGAAGAAAACTTCCTCTTCACGACCTTTCTAATCAAGTTTTTCTAATACCATCCTTTGAATATCATCTACCTACACCTTTGTTTCCCGTGCTTTGGGATCTGTACTCACTTTACCTAACGTTGTTCTGCATGGGAATTGCTTGACGAGGGCAAGTGACTGAGTCATCCCTATCTCTTCCTTTAAAGTCATAATATTTCTTCCTCTATTTCCTATAACTCTTGGCATCTGAAAAGTAACAGCAAGCTCATTAGCCGTTGACTGTATATACTTGTTTTCGGACACCTTGAATGAATGCTGACTCAAATCGTCAAGTTTATAGGATAGAAGGACCTCATCCATCAGCTGCCTGCTCTTACCATCCAAGTATGACATGTCCGCAGTAGATAACCAGTTATACATTTTCCCAAATGGACATACATTCATCATATTATCCTGCATCGGAGTAAAACCACCTATATCATTTATTTTTGTGAACAAGGTACGTACCCTTAGAAATCCTTCTCTATAAGTACCTCCCTGAGTTGCAGGTTTGGGTTTAGGTTTAACTGCATAAATAAAAGAACAAAAAAAATTCATTTTACTAAGTTAGAACCATTTTTTTGACTGCATAACCTCCTATGCCTCTTATTCAGGCATCTGCATAAACTGTTATGCTCATTTTTTACCATGCATAACCTATAATGCACTACTTCTTAAAATGTATTTTGCATATTTTTTACCATGCATAACCTATGATGCACTACTTCTTAAAATGTAAGCAGACACGTAAATGAGATATTATGCATACCCAGTTGTCTGCATAACCTATTATGTATTTTTTTATAAAAGCATTATGTATTTTACAAGCTTTTAGAGCATTGCTCGGTCGAACTCGCAAGCATTGCTATCTCAAGATTGTTGTCAAGTTTAGTTTCCAAAACTATAAGTCTTGATTTCTAGTTTACTTATAGCTAAGTCTCGGACTAGGATAGAAAGTGTAGTTGAGCTCTAGACTCCACGACGTTCATCATAAAAAGACGAAGAAATACTCAAGGAACTAGTGGAACTTCATCGACTAAAAGGTATGTGGAGACTTGAACTTATCTATCACTCAAAAAGTCTATCTACTCTATCTCTTATCTTGAGACAAAAGTCGTATTGCTGTATAGACTTCGATTATACACATTTGCTATTTCGAGCCGAGTTTATCTCGCTTATCTATTTGTCGAAATATGTGTTGGTAAGCTTTCTCTTTGGCCAAGTTCATCTTTACAAGTGACGAAAGTCATGTTGATTATTTCAATATCTTGAAAACTGCTTTGATGAAAAATAGTGTGTGAATAACCTCTATTTAACATCCTCTAAGAATGTTTCAATGGTTGAAATAAAGAGTTTAGAACATGTAACCATCTTTGGATATAAGCATTTAATGTGTTCGCGCATTAGTGTATAAGTCCAAAACCGGGAACCATATGTATGCATACTTGTGTGTGTACTAAATGGTTGATGGAGACTGGGTAAGTATGCGTACATGTACGCATATTGGCGGAAGTTCACGACCGTGAATTTCTGCTGAGTTTGGAAATCAAAACCAACTCAATCTGGTTACCTAAGTATGCATACCCGTACGCATACTGGCGGAAAGTTCACGTCCGTGAATTTCTGCTGAGTTTGGAAACCAAAATAAACTCAAATCCGGTTACTTAAGTACGCATACTTAAGTGTGTTTCTTTATAAAATTGGTTTGTTCATGAACTAAAACATTTATATATTAAGGAATGCAATTTGCAAACCATGGATATAATGTTCATGAATCGATTCGAGTGAATCAAAACCGATTTTGCTTCGATTGTGTCTTGTATACTTCTATGAGATCTAAGAAATTGAACAACTCTCTAACTAGTTATTTTGAGTCATTTGAACTAGTTATGGTGAAGATGAATATGATTGATATGAAAGTGCTCATATGGCTAACCATTTGGTTAACTACTGTTGAACCAACTAGGTGTACACATTTAGGTACGGTTACACAAACCTAAATGAACGTGCATTTCATTTGTGTATAACAAGCTAAGTTCGATCTAATGGATGAAAGATATTATCTTGAATCTAATCAGGTTTTCATCTAACGGTGAATATTGAATGCTTTGTTACCAAGGTAACTTAGATTGCAAACCCTAATTTGGAGACTATATAAAGGAGAACTCTAGCAACTGGGAAACCTAATCCCCACACCTCCTATGTGATACTAGTTGTATAATCTAGAGTCGATTCTCCTTTAAACTTAGGTTTCTACCGAGACCCTGTAGGTTAACGACTTGAAGACTTCATTGGGATTGTGAAGCCGAACCCAACTATTTTCTCTGTAGTTACATGAGATGATCTTGTTGTTTCTATCGTGATTGAGTGCAATCGTAAAATTGGCTTGAGATTAATTTCGCCGATAGGAAAGATAGAAAAGTAGTCACAAACATCTTCGTCTCATCGTTTGTGATTCCACAATATCTTGTTTCGCTAGTCGATTAAGATTATTGTGAGGTGAATATAATTCTGGGTTATCGATTGGTTGCTGTTCACCTTGATTTATCAAAAGACAGAACAAAACTCGTAGGTATTTCTGTGGGAGACAGATTTATCTATTCATGTTGACTTTTCTGTGTGATACAGATTTGTTTATTAAAGTCTTCGACTTTGGGTCGTAGCAACTCTTAGTTATGGGTGAGATCAGCTAAGGGAATCAAGTGCGTAGTATCTTGCTGGGATCAGAGACGTAATGAGCGCAACTATACCTTGGATCAGTGTGAGATTGAAATGGGTTCAACTACAGTCCAGACCGAAGTTAGTTTGTAGTAGGCTAGTGTCTGTAGCGGCTTAATATAGTGTGTGTTCAATCTGGACTAGGTCCCGGGGTTTTTCTGCATTTGCGGTTTCCTCGTTAACAAAACTTCTGGTGTTTGTGTTATTTCTTTTCCGCATTATATTTTGTTATATAATTGACATATCACAGGTTGTGCGTTGAATCAATCAATTGGTAAATCCGCCCTTTGGTTGTTGATTGAAATTGATTGATACTTGAACATTGGTCTTTGGTACCGTTCAAGTTAATTTCTCTTGTATTCAATTAGACTCGCAGGTTTCTATTTGCTTGAGTAAGTATTAAATCGATAAATTGAGATATAACTCTTTGATATATTTTTTATTAAGATTGAGTCTGACTGTCTAGTTGATTCTCTTAAAAGTATATTGGAGTTAGTCCATACAGATTGCTAAGCAAATTATTGGGTGAGGTTGTTGTACCCCTACTTTTTCACAAGCTGTTAACTACAAAACAAGCAGGTAAATGATCAAGAGAAGTTTATTAACTGATGTACAATAGGAATTCAACGCACCTTGTTTATAGATGACACATTGCTGAACAGGTTCTTCTTCTTCTTCATCTTCTTCTTCACTTTCAGATCTTTCAATTTGCTTCTCCTTCTTCTTCCTTTCCAGGTTTTCTGATTGTTTGGGTTCATGTCTTTTTCTTTTCTTCTGATTTTCAATAGCTTGCTTGACTGAAACAAACCAAATCAACATTGAAACAAATCAATCACACCAAAGAAACAATATATCACACAAAAGATATCACAAACAAATCTTACCAGCTTCCTTTGGTATAGCTTTCTCTTTATCAACCTCATTCTCTGTATCATCATCCAAAACTTCCTTTGGTGCATCTTTCTCTTCTTTCTTTTTTACCTTAGTAGCTTTATCAGCCTGAACTCTTAATGCACTAGTGTTCGCAATTAATTGCTCCTCAGCTTGCCGATCAGAATCTAATAGTCAACAAGAACAAAATCATGCATAACAAAAAAGATCAAGTTAAGTTCGGAAACATGAAAGATGTAGGCAAGTTAAGTTCTCACCAGCTCTTTGTTTTCTTTTCTGCTTCAGTCTTAGGTGAACTAGGCTTAGGTGAACTAGGTGATACCTGATCTTTCAATCTCTGCGACTTCCTTGATGGGGTTTCTTCAGGATCTTTTTGACACACAAATAAATAAGATATTCATATCAGGTTATGCAGTAACTTTGGTAAGCATAACCTGTCATGCATCTGCATAACAAGTCATGCACATTTATTTTATTCTTCATAACATGTTATTCAGATTTTTGTTGTTGCATAACATGTGCTTTTTTCTACAGAATTTGTTATGTAAACATGAATCACAAACCCATGAAGGAATGTAAATGCATACCAGAGACTTTTTTTTCTTCTTGGAAGCGTCGTGCTTTACGTTGGTTCTCGTCTCCTTTTGTTGCTGGTCACCATCAGTTTCTCCTTTTCCATCTTCTAGGTTATCATCATTAGCAGGTAAAAATGATGTTAAAACTGAAGTATATTAAAATTAAAAAGTAAAACTGAAAAATGGGTAAGTTTGACAGGGTGTTATGCAGGGTGTTTTGATAAGCATAACATGTCATGCAACTGCATAACAAGTTATGGACATTTATTTTATCTGCATAACTTGTTATTTTTGGCAGATTTGCTTATGCAAACATGAATCACACATGAACTAGTGAAGATGCATACCATAGACTTCCTTTCTCTTCACATCATCGTGCTTTTCCTTCATTTTCATCTCCTTCAGTGGTTGGTCACTATCACTTTCTCCTTTTTCATCTTCAACATCATCAGGTAAAAATGATGTTAAAATCGAAGATTGGGTAAGTTATAAAGCAAAAGAAATTATGGGTAAACATATTCAGGATGAAAATCTCACCAGAATCATTTTTCTTCTTAGATTTGTTCTTTTTTTCCGGATTACCGGCTTCTGGTTCATCATCGGCAGTTACTACAACAAAACTTTAAATTAAAATAAAATAAAAACTGGAAAAAACTAAATCAAACACTAACAGATGAAGTTAATGATAAATCTCATCTTTTTTTTTTTTTTCTTTTTTTTCGATTTGATTTTTCCTTCTTCGTCTTTTAGGTCATCAACATCAAGAACAAAAGTTAAAATCGAAGAAAAAAAAATCAAATCTACTGAATGCATGCAAGAATACCATCGATTAAACTAGTTTTATTACCTAATTTCT
This sequence comes from Papaver atlanticum, assembly GCA_023531105.1. Lineage (NCBI taxonomy): Eukaryota > Viridiplantae > Streptophyta > Magnoliopsida > Ranunculales > Papaveraceae > Papaver > Papaver atlanticum. Next base: position 1,318,133 of record JAJJMB010010439.1, read on the forward strand.
TCTCTTTTGACTTCTGAAGACGTGTTTTTGTTGGTGTTTTATCCATTTTTGTTGAACTGAATTCTAGGGTTTGTAAACTGTAAGTAGTTTCTAGCGTTTTTTAGAGTTTGAAATTGATTTCTAGGAAAAAAATTCGATGCAGATCCGTTACGGAGTTAATGGAGGAGGAGAAAAGAAACTGGTGAAGAAGAAAAGAAACGGGTGAAAAGGAAATAAATGTTGTGACCGTTAAGGGAGTTAATGAAACTGCCCAAAATAGCTGAAGGGTAATAGAGTAACTCTGCTCTTTTTAAATATTTTAAAAAAATTATGGGTGCGACTGGACCCGAAAATAATTGTGGGCCTGACGGTAAGAAAAAAAAAATCTGGGCCTGCGCCTAATTTTCTCCGATTAAAATGCGGGTGGACTTTTAAATTTGGTCAAGAAAATAAGCGGTTTTTTTTTTTTTTTTTTTTTTTTTTTTTGATTATAGAAGAATTTATTGATTAAAATTACTCAGGCTCAAGTAGCCTGGATAATAGAGTGTCAATATGCGTTGTTTAAACTAAGTGTTGTTTAATTTAGGCGATTTTTACACTTCACACTACAAAACTAAGGGCTTCTAGGGGCGGCCACTTCTCAAAAAACCGTCCCTAGAGAGTAATAGTATGGACACTCCAACTCTAGACGTCCCTAGTGATGCATATTTGGGACGGCATACACAAACCATCCCCATTGTTCCATTAGTAGGGACGATATGTATTTGAGCGTCACTACTGGTCTACTAGTGGGGACAAATCTTCTAGCCGTCCCAAAATAAGAGATTCATCCGACGGCAATGATTGTATCGTCGGTAGTTTAACTATTTTACGCCCAAAAGTGCAATGAAATACTTTCCCATCAATTTTTTTTGTTCTTCTTCGACAATTTCCTTTTTCAATTATCTCTCTTCATCTTCGACAATTTCCGATAGGGGACATTTCCTCATATTTTTCCGCAAGAGACATAGAACAGGGATCCAGTTTTACATGCACCCATTTAGATGCTAGAGAAGCGGCCTAGATTAAATTGGATCCCCTATCGGGATATTACTCGGGAGAATAATAGGTGAGTCTAGTAGCTCCCCCTCCCCTAGTTTGAAACAAACGCCGGATCCACAGATAATCCCATATCCAACAGTAGAAACAAATTTGGGGTTCACTAATACTCCCGTATCTAACAATTGAAACAAACCTAGGATTTTAACAATTTTGTACTGACCCATCAAATCGTTGATTTAATTTTAAATCTAAACTAATTTGTATACCTAGGAAACCTAAAATTGAGCCCGGGAAATTTATATCGTTTCCTAATGATAATTTATATATGTGCTTGGTTTTCTTATACTATTCCATTTTACCATTCATGGTTGTGGATGCTCTAAGGAAGCTGATAAAGAAGAAGGATCCTTTAACACTATTTTGCACTTTGGGACCTTATTTTGCGGATAAAAACCAAATGGTGATGATTTTGAAGGTAAATTTTTTGGAATATGTTCCTCTTGCAAAGCTCTACATACCTACCGAAATTGAGCACATTTCAAAATGTAAAACATTATCATCTATCACATCCTAATTTCAATGGTTAAAAATTCGTTGATTTTCAATGATTCATTTTCAAAGTAGTAGATGGTGATGTTATACATTTTGGAATGCGCTCATTTTTGGTTAGAACATAGAGCTTAGTAAGAGGAACATATCCCCAAAATATTAGCTTCAAATTTGTAATCGTTTAGTTTTTATTCACAAAAATAATGTCCAATGTTTGAGATAGTGTGAGAATAAAAGTGTGAAGGGATCCTCCCTCGCTAATAAAATGTGCAAATAGAATATATTTGAGTTGATGTTATGGATTTCTGCTCGACTTGACAAACTAATCACATATGCATGGTGTTAGAGCACTACTCGGTCGAACTCGCAAGTGTTGCTATCTCAAGCTTGTTTGTCAAGATTAGTTGATCAAAACTATATACTTGATTTCTAGTCTACTTATAGCTATGTCTCGGATTAGGATAGAATGTGTAGTTGAGCTTTAAACTTCACGGCGTTAAACAATTGAAGAAGAAGATCTACTCAGGAGCTTAGAGGAACTTCATCAACGAAAGGTATGTGGAAACTAAAACTTATCTATCACTTAGAAGTCTATTATATTTTATCTTCTAATGAGACTATGTCGTATAACTTTATAGACTTTTACATTAGACACATTTGATATTTCGAGCTGAGTTTATCTCGCTTATCTATTTCTCGAAACATGTGTTGGAAGCTTTTTGCTTTAGCTATGTTCATCATATTCTTGACGAGTTTAGTTGGAAACAATTTATTTGTTGGAAACTAAGTATTAAGTCAAAAGATGAACCTTGAAAATCTTATATGATTTGTGTGAGACAGTCATTTGATGTTAACTTGGGAAGTTTCGTATTGATCATTCGATCACTTGAAAATTACTTGAAGCCAATAGTATGCGTGAGATTACCATTGTCGTCTTCTAAGGATGTTTCAATGATTGAAATGACAGTTTAGAACAATTACCCATGTATGGATACAACACAGTATGCGTACCTAGTATGCATACGGATTTACCTGAGAAGGTGTGGAACTATTGTTTGCGTACCTAAGTTGGTTCCGAGATGGTTGTTCACGAACTGGGTTTGCGAACGGCTTGACTAGGCCAAGTTCTGGAGCTGCTGTTCGCGTACCTGGTTTGCAAACACAGTGGTTAAGTTCTAAAATCGATTATGTATGATTCTCATACTCATGAACTAAAACATTTATGATGTAAGAAATGCAAATTAACTTTGCAAACTGTGCCTTAATGTTCATGAATTTATTCTTGTATAAGTACTTTGTATGTTTACGAATCAATCCGATTTTGTTTCAATTTTTTCATGGATATTTCTATGAGATAGTGAACAATTGAACAACTCTATTAGAAACACAATTAGATTCATTTGATTATCTTTCATATTTGATTTATCATCATAATTGGTCTAGAACTGTTAGATGAATAAGGCTAAGAAAAAAATGTTCATATGGCTAACTTCGGTTAACTATTATTGATCCAACCCAATATACACGTTTAGGTATGGTTACCCATATCTAAATATAAGTATATTTCATTTGTGTGTAACAAGCTAAGACCATCTAACGGTGGAGATTAATTGCTTAATTTCTAAGAAGACTTAGCTTGAATCTTAAATAAGGATTTCATCTAACGGTGAATATTGAATGCTTTGATTGTAAGCAACCCTGATTTGAAAGACTATATAAGGGAGAACTCTACCAATTGGAAAACCTAATACTGGCACTTTCCTGTATCGTAGTTGTAAACTAGAGTCGATTCTCCTTTAACCTAGGTTTTCCAAAACCATATTAGGTTAACGACTTGAAGACTTCATTTGGGATTCGTGAAGCCAAATTCAACTATTTTCTTTCTAGTTGCGTATTCTGATCTTACTTGTTCTATCGTATTAAGTTTTATCTTCTCTAAGATTTACTCGAGAATTATCTCCGATAGTTAAGATATATAAAGTAATCACAACAGTTTTTCATTTCAGATTCTTATGATTCTGCAATAACTTTTTCTGTTAATCAGTTGGGTTATTGTGAGGTGATTGATATTTCTAGGCTTCTCTTCGGAAGTATAAGACCAAATTATCAATTGGTTCCTGTTCACCTTGATTTTATCAAAAGAAGGAACAAAAATCGAATAAAGAATAGACATATCTGTGGGAGACAGATTTGTTTATAAGTCTTCGACTTTGGGTCATAGAAACTCTTAGTTGTGGGTGAGATCAGCTAAGGGAATCAAGTGCACAGAATTCGGCGTGGTACTAGAGGCGTAAGGAACGCGAATGTACCTTAATCGGTGTGAGACTTGGTTAGGGCTCAACTACATTTCATTCCAAAGTTAACTTGTAGTAGGCTAGTTTCTGTAGCGGCTTAATACAGTGTAGTGTTCAAAGATGGACAAGGTCCCGGGGGTTTTCTGCATTTGCGGTTTCCTCGTTAACAAAATTTCTGGTGTCTGTGTTATTTCTTTTCCGCATTATATTTGTTTATATAATTTAAATATCACAGGTTGTGCATAGTTCAATCAATTGATAAATCCAACCTTGTTTGTTGGATATAACTTGATCGACACTTGGGCATTGGTCTTTGGTACCGTCCAAGTTGTTTCTCATATCAATCAGGATCATGGATTTCTATTTGTTCGATTTGCTGATTGTATTGAGAAATAGAGATAAAGCTCTTTGGTATATTTCTTGATTGAGTCTCACTTTTAAGTTGGTGCTCTAGGAATTATATTGGAGTTTAGTCCATACAGATTGCTGAACGAATTATTGGGTATGGTTATTATACCCCCGCTTTTTCAATTGGTATCAGAGCAGGAAAACACGCTAAGACCTCATAAGTATTAGCAATCTGACTCTGTGGATAGAAATTTATCTAAACTTAACGCACATAGAAATGTCTTATAAAGTTTTTGATTATGCCAAATGTCTTGGGTTTACCTTAAAGGATAACTCCTTAGCAGATTCTTCCGAATCCCGAAGTAGAAAAACTATGTTATCAGATTCTGATAACATTCCTTCTATTGTGACAGTTGGTTCTATGTCAGAATCTGAGATGGAACTCACTAGAACCTTAAAAAAATATGTTGAGATTATTGATTTTCAAGCTTCTAAAATTAGATCTCTTGAAGGAAAATATGCTGAGCTCACTGATGAACTCGAGAAGTCTCTTGATAAAGAACGGGAACTCTATAGTATCATTGAGTCTTTTTCTAACAATATTGAAAACCTCGTTCAAGAAACTACTCTACAACGTGAAAAGATTAGTTTTGTTGAGGATACAGTTAAAGAAGACTCAATTAGAGAAAAAGGTTTAATCAAGTCTCATTCATCAGAATTGAAAAGCTGTCGTGTTGAAAAAGAGAAACTTGATGCATCCCTTTCACTAGCCCGGGAACATTGTAACTCCTTGAAAAGAGAAAACTCTGTTTTAGTGAGTAAGTCTTCTTCAGTTCCTATTTCTAATACTCATGTGGTATTACCGAGCATGGAGAAAATTACTCCTAAGGAATTAGCTGCTAAGAAATATTTGTGTAACTTGCATATATCTTGAAAGGCTATGTGTCAAAAATTGGATTCATCAGAAGTTTCTTATCCACGATTCTATTCATTCTGCGGGAAAAAGAATCATAATGTTCTATATTGTTTTGCTAGAAAGAAACAGATTACTGATCTTCAAAATTTGCTTCTTTTTACTGTCGACAGACTAAATTGCCTGACGACATCTACAATGGATAACATTCCTGCAGAAAATAAGAAATCTCATAAAAAAGGGTTTCCAAGGTTACTCCTCTAGAAATCTTCACAGGAATCGTGTTCTTCATAATGGTGCAACTTCCTACACCTCTTATGTACACGCTCCCAGTGTTTATGAGAATAAGTCTGGCAGGTTTCAGTATAGAAGAAGGGATTCTCATAATCTTTATTCTCTGGAACGGATCTCAAGAGGTCCTAGACTTAATCCTCAGAGAAAGCCTTCTGATGGAGATTCAAAAAGGTCGTTGTTTAAATCTTCTGAAAGATTCAACCGAATGAAGGTGAGGAATACACGATTAAACACTCAAGAGATATTTACAACTCTTTCCTCAATATACGTAATGGGATTACATCTCATTCTGTTACCTAATCTCTAAGAAATTTCATCCTTGAAACTAACTTGAGAGTTGCAAGGATCATATTTGTGGGAGACTCAAGTCATTTGTATGTTATTATCTGATAGTATGTTTTACTTTTTAAATAATGTTGTTTTCTTCATATGTGAATGTTGAATCATATCTTGACTCCTAATAACTAATGTATCTTGTTGATTTTTCTTGTGCTCTAATTTAAAGTGAAACTTATGAAAAAGCGGGGATACAACAACCACACCCAATATTTCGTTTAGGCAATCTGTATGAACAAACTCCAATATAATTCCAAGAGAATCAACTAGACAGTCAGACTCAATCAAAGGAAATATATCCAAGAGTTGTATCTTTGTTTCACAATGTAATCAGCAAATCAAACAGATAGAAATCTGCGAGCCTGATTATTATGTGAAACAACTTGAACGGTACGAAAGACCAATGTTTAAGTGTCAATCAATTTATATCAACAACCAAAGGTTGGATTATCTAATTGATTGAACTACGCACAACCTGTGATATTTCAAAGATATAGAAAACATAATGCGGAAAAGAAATAACACAGACACAAAAAAAATTTGTTAACGAGGAAACCGTAAATGCAGAAAAACCCAGGGACCTAGTCCAGATTTGAACACCACATTGTATTAAGCCGCTATAGACTCTAGCCTACTACAAGTTAACTTCGATCTGGAATGTAGTTGAGCCCTAACCAATCTCACACTGATCAAGGTATAGTCACGTTCAAATGAAACTAGTTCTAGAGTTGTTCAATTGTTTATATTCTTATAGAAGTATACAAGACACAATTGAAGCAAAATCGATTTTGATTCACTTGAATCAATTCATGAACATTATAGCCATGGTTTGCAAAAGATTCCATTCCTTATTATATAAATGTATTACTTCATGCACAATCCGATTTTAGAACATAGCCTACTCAAGTATGCAAATGGGTATGCATACCTAAGTGGCCGGACTTGGTTTGGGTTCGCCAGTATGCAAACGGGTACGCATACTTCCAAACTCAGTTAAATTTCATAACTTTAATTTACGCCGGTATGCATACGGGTATGCATACTAAGTTCCCGGACTTTAAACTAACCAACCAGTACGCATACGAGTATGCATATTATTGTTCCGGGGTTGGAATAACTTGCAACAGTTAGCATACAAGTACACATACTGTGCTATATCCAATCATGGTTAATTGTTCTAAACTCCCATTTCAATCATTGAAACATTCTTATAAGATGGGAATAGCTGTCTCACAAAAACTATTAGCTTCAAAGAAATTTTCAATTGACCGATAGATCAATACAAAATATTCCGAGTTTACATCAAATGACTTTCTCACACAAATCATGTAAGATGTTACCATGCGATTTTCATATGATCATCTTTTGACTTTCGTCAAGAATATAAGATGAACTTGGTTAAAGCGAAAGCTTACCAACATATATTTCGAGAAATATGTAAGCAAGTTAAACTCATCTCGGAATATCAAATGTGTATAATCGAAGTCTATATAGCTAAACGACTTTTGTCTCAAATAGGAGATAAAGTAGATAGACTTTTGAGTGATAGATGAGTTCAAGTCTCCACATACCTTTTGTTGATGAAGTTCCACAAGCTCCCCTTAGTAGTTCTTCATCTTTAGTCGATGAACGCCTTGAAGTCTAAAGCTCAACTACACTTTCTATCCTAATCCGAGACTTAGCTATAAATAGACTAGAAATGAAGACTTATAGGTTTGGAAACTAAACTTGACAAACAATCTTGAGATAGCAACGCTTGCGAGTTCGACCGAGCAGTGCTCTAACAATCTCCCCCTTTGGCAATTTTAGTGACAAAACTATCAATACATATGGATTACAAAATAAATAAAATTTGTAGCTTCTCATCCAAATGCTTGATTTCCTTGGTTCTTCAACATTACTTGAAATCTTCGTCACTTCCAAGTACTCCAGTGATTCTGAACGTGTTCAACTCGGCATCATAGTTGTTGAAGATCCGTAGCTATAACAATGATAAAAAAAAGTAGCTCTCAATCATTGTTATACAGTGTCATAGTATTATTACACAGCATCAACCCAATTGTATCACACCTTTGACAACAATACTATGGTGATATGTATCACTCCCCCTTAGTCAATACTTCATCTCACAATGAAAACCACTCCCCCATACATAATGATCCGTAAATCATATGTATTTTTAGTGTGAACTACACATTAATTCTCCTCTTTTTGTCAATATAAATTTGCAAAGGTACGAAAACTAGTGGGATCATAATGAAATTATCATAGAGATACTTCATGACTAAAAGAGAACATATCAACTTTGTTTCGTTGATGATTTCACATAGTCGAAACTTAGTGTATTCATCAAGGAGTTTATAAAGATACAAGAAAACCCCTACAATATTCCACAGCGGCGCTCCCCACAAAAATTTGGCAATTAAGAACTCTCCCCCATAAAATGTCATTCCCGAAAGAACAACAAGAGCGACCTTACTTTTACAACGAAAGAAGGATTTCTTTGGACATTAACAAATATCATGAAACATAAATAAGTATCCAGAAAACTCAATCAAATTAACCACAAGAGAACCCATGATTAATTTAATCGGAAATGCTCAACATAAGAAAACTTACGGAGCCGTACAGTATTTTCACATAGAAGTGGATCAGGGAAAGATCAATACTACGGAATATACAAAGACTCATTCTATTTTATCAATATTTGCATAATGATTCCATAGACTTAATCTTTGTTATGAAAAGTTCATTCTATTTTCCATCAATATTTGCATAAAGACATATAATAGACTTAACTTTTGACATATATGGGACAATCATAGTTCACGGACGTAAACACACATATCCCATAACAATTTTTGCAATATATAAAACCAATAAAGATTAATACTGCAAAATCATCTTCCAAATAAACTTTAGAATTTAAATAAATAAATCTAAAAACACTGCATGATGAAAATCGTTGGCAATAGTTATGTGTACTCACAATAATTGATATTCCAAACCCTTGTTATCCTTCTTAAAACACAAGAATAAATTCTTATAAGAAGTTTCCTTGACAAAAACAAGAATCAAGTTTCTTTGATAACATCATGAAAAAGCGGGGGTACAACAACCACACCCAATATTTCGTTTGGCAATCTGAATAGACAAACTCCAATATACTTTCAAGAGAATCAACTAGACAGTCAGACTCAATCTAGATAAAAGTATATCAAAGAGTTTATATCTCTATCTCTTAATTCAATCCGCAATCAGCAAATAGAAATTTGCGAGCCCAATTGAATATAAGAGAAATAACTTGAACGGTACCAAAGACCAATCTTCAAGGATCAATCAATTTCAATAAACAACCAAAGGTTGGATTTACCAATTGATCGATTCAACGCACAACTTGTGATATTTCAATTATATAACAAAATATATTGCGGAAAAGAAATAACACAGACACCAGAATTTTGTTAACGAGGAAAACTGCAAATGCATAAAAACCCCGGGACCTAGTCCAGCTTTGAACACCATATTGTATTAAGCCGATACAGACACTAGCCTACTACCAATGAACTTCGGACTGGAATGTAGTTGAGCCCTAATCAATCTCACAATTATCAAGGTACAGTTGCGCTCCTTACGTCTCTGAACCCCAGAAGGATTCTATGCACTTGATTCCCTTATCTGATCTCATCCACAACCAAGAGTTGCTACGACCCAAAGTCGAAGATTTGATAAACAAATCTGTCTCACACAGAAAAGTCTATTGGAATAGATAAATCTGTCTCCCACAGAAATACCTATGTGTTTTGTTCCGTCTTTTGATAAATCAAGGTGCACAGGAACCAATTGATAAACCAGAGTTATATTCCCGAAGAACAGCCTAGTATTATCAATTACCTCACAATAATCTTAATCGTATGGTAGCGAAACAAGATATTATGAAATCACAAACGATGAGACGAAGATGTTTGTGACTACTTTTAATCTTACCTATCGGAGATAAATCTCAAGCAAATCTTAGCAAAGATAATACTCAATTACAATAGTAAAAGTAAGATCAGAACACGCAACTACAGAGAAAATAGTTGGGTCTGGCTTCACAATCCCAATGAAGTCTTTAAGTCGTTAACCCACAGGGTCTTATGAAAAACCTAAGGTTAAAGGAGAATCGACTCTAGTCGCAACTAGTATCACACAGAAGGTGTGGGGATTAGGTTTCCCAGTTGCTAGAGTTCTCCTTTATATAGTTTTCAAATCAGGGTTTGCAATCTAAGTTACCTTGGTAACAAAGCATTCAATATTCATCGTTAGATGAAAACCTGATTAGATACAAGTTAATATCTTTCAACCGTTAGATCGAACTTAGCTTGTTATACACAAATGAAATGTACCCTCATTTAGGTTTATGTAACCTTACCTAAATGTGTACACCATGTTGGCTCAACAGTAGTTAACCGAGGTTAGCTATATGAACACTCTCATATCAACCTTATTCATCTTAACCATAACTAGTTCAAATGACTCAAATGAAACTAGTTAAAGAGTTATTCAATTGCTATATTCTCATAGAAGTATAGAAGAACACAATTGAAGCAAAATCGGTTTGATTCACTCGAATCAATTCATGAACATTATAGCCACGGTTTGCAAAGAATGCATTCCATATTATATAAAAGTATGTTTTCATGTCACAACCGATTTTAGAACTTTAACCATTCAAATATGCAAACGGGTACGCATACTTGAATAGCCGGACCACGTTTGGTTTTCGCCAGTATGCGAACGGGTACGCATACCTCCAAACCCATCAGAAATTTCCGGTCACAAACCTTATGCCAGTATGCGTACGGGTATGCGCACTTAGGTTCCCGGACTTCTCAAACCAACGGGTACGCATACGGGTATGCATATTATAGTTCCCGTACATGGATCACACATATGCAAGAGTGCATAACATGTTTATAATCTAATGTTGGTTAAGTGTTCTAAAATCTATTTCAATCATTGAAACTTTCTTAGGGGATGACAATAGTCGTTTTCACACACTATTTGCATCAAAGCAATTTTCAAGTTATTGAAATAATCATAACGAAACATTCCAAGTCTACACCAAATGATTGTATCACACAAACCATGTAAGATGTTACTTGGTGATTTTCACATGATCATCTTTTGACTTTCGTCAAGAATATAAGATGAACTTGGTTAAAGCGAAAGCTTACCAACACATATTTCGAGAAATATGTAAGCGAGTTAAACTCAGCTCGAAATCTCAAATGTGCATAATCGAAAACCATATAGTAATACGACTTTTGTCTCAATATAGGAAATAAAGTAGAAATAGACTTTCCAAGTGATAGATGAGTTTTAGTCTTCACATACCTTTTGTTGATGAAGTTCCACAAGATCTCCTTAGTAGTTCTTCGTCTTCAATTGATGAACGCCGTGAAGTCTAATGCTCAACTACACAATCTATCCTAGTCCGAGACATTACTTTAAGTAGACTAGAAATCAAGACTTATAGTTTTGATCACTAACATTGACAAACAAGCTTGAGATAGCAACGCTTGCGAGTTCGACCGAGCAGTTCTCTAACAATCTCCCCCTTTGTCAATTTTAGTGACAAATCTATCAATACATATGGATACAAAATAAATAAAATTTGTAGCTTCTCATCCAAATGCTTGATCTCCTTGGTTTTTCATCATTACTTGAAATCTTCGTCACTTCTAAGTACTCCAATGATTCAAAAATGTGTTCAATTCCGCATCATCGTTGTTGAAGATCCGTAGCTATAACAATGAGAAAAAAGGTTGCTCTCAATCATTGTTATACAGTGTCATAGTATCATTATACAACATCAAAGTCCAATTGTATCACAACTTTGACAACAATACTATGGTGATATGTATCACTCCCCCTCAGTCAATACTTCATCTCAATATGAAAACCACTCCCCCTTTCATAATGATCCGTAAACCATATGTATTTGTAGTGTGAACTACACATTAATTCTCCTCATTTTTATCAATATAAATTGGCAAAGGTACGAAAACTAGTGGGATCCTCATTAAATTTTCATAGAGATACTTCATGAACAAAAGAGAACAACATACCAACTTGTTTCGATGATTTCACATAGTCGAAACTTAGTGTATTCATCAAGGAGTTTATAAAGATACAAGATAACTCCTACAATATTCCACAGCCGCACTCCCCACAAAGATTTGACAATTAAGCACAAGTTCAATTAAGAACTCTCCCCCATAAAATGTCATTCCCGAAAGAAAAACAAGAGCGACCTTACTTTTACAAGAAAATAAGGATTTCTTTGGACATTAACAAATCACATGGAACATGAATTTGTATCCAAAAATCTCAATTGAATTAACCACAAGGAAAATGATCAATTCAATTAGCCATTCTCAACATAAGAAAACTTACGGAGCAACACAGTACATACACAAAGATATGGATCAGGGAAAGACCAATACTGCGGAATAATCAAAATTTCGTTCTATTTTTCATCACTATTTGCACAATGACATATAATAAACTTAATCTTTGTAAACAAAAGTTCATCCAATCTTCCATCAATATTTGCATAATGACATAATAGGCTTAACTTTTTTAGTCAAAAGTTCATTCTATCTTTTATCAATACTTTCATACCGACATATAATAGAGTTAACTTTTGAACAAATATGGGACAGTTAAGGTTCACGGACGTAAACAACATATCCCATAACAATTTGCAATATATGAAACCATAAAGATTAATACTGCAAAAATCATCTTCCAAATAACTTAGAATTTAAACAAATAAATCTAAAAACATTGCAAGATGAAAACGTTGGCAATAGCTATGTGTACTCACAATAATGGCTATTCCAAACCCTAGTTATCCTTCTTAAAAACACAAGAATAAATTCGCATAAGAAGTTTCCTAGACATTGTGGATAAATCCGAAAAACTAATCATCATCTTCATCATCGGAGACCATAAATGTGGCACGAATCTTGTCCATGTCCTCCTTGATTTCCGGAAACTTAGTAGCAATCACACGTAATTGTTCTTGCACACATTTTACCTTGGCATCAATTTTACAAACACCCTTGTGAATTTGGTAAAGAAGCTTCATGAAGGAAGAATCACACGAGTCAACAAGAGTGTCACATCTTTGTCTCTTGCAAGCATTCTCCTTCATACGTTTGAAAGTACAAGGGCGAACAAGCTTGGGAGTTCCAATAGAGTTTCCAATGGGAGCAATGGAGAAGGTGCGACAAATTTGCTCAATCAAAGATGGATAGACTAACTTCTTGTTGGAAGACGTCATCGACAATATTTGATAAATGATAAACCCACAAATGTCGAGACTTTGAGTTCCCAACTCAAGGAAATAGACCAACTCCGCAAACTCACGACTCCAACGAGAATTCTCAACCGTTGAGGGACAAAGATTAGAGATACCGAGTTTTCCAAAAGACATCAAGGAAAGACTAAGATAATTAGTAGGAAATTTTCTTTCATTCCAATCAACACTCTTACCACAAAGACCAATAGAAATGGTTTCATAAGATGGTCTTTCATGACTAGGTCTTGGAAGGTGAAAACTCCCTAAGGGAATTTTGGTAATCCTTGAAATTAACTCTCTATTAACAAGAATCCTATCTCTATTTATCATGGTCTTGAATTCCATGGTTTCATCATTAACATCATGGATGTTAGCATAGAAGATTCTTGTAAGAGTGTCAAAACCTTCACCAAGACCATCAAAGATGTTCCCGAGATTAAATTTTTCAAAACAAACCAAATCTTATTTATGTCCACTAACAAAATCCAATTTATTTTCTAGAATAAACCCATTAGATGAAATCCTTTCAAACACCTTGCCACAAGAATCATTGAAAAATCTAATCCTAATGGAATTTTCATCTATAGGTAAGTTCATGCTAGAAGAAGATGAAGAACCCAAGTTTTTTTAAACCTCTTTTGAAACCTTGAAATTCCTCATGAGATCTAGAAATTGAGAGAGATTAGAGGAAGAGAAGACTTACTTGATATGTTCCTTGAAAACCCTTTTTATTTTTGATCTCCAAAGATGATTTAATGGAGGTAAAACATGAACCCTAGAAAAGGTCACGTACGTGGACAAGAAGGGAGGTAGAAGAAGGGTACGCGTACCACTACCTTTATAGACCAACTGATGGGCTTGGACCCGTTCCTGAACCGTGACCCGTAAAAGAAAGACAGGATTTCTCATTCGAAGGTTCGCACACTGAAAGGATCAGTACTGTGCAGTAGAGGAGAGTGGAAAGCACTTCAACACCTTAAATTCCCTTGGAAAGAAAGGAAAAATAAATAAAAATAAATTAACCCAAACACACAAAAAATCCAACCGTTACTTGCCCCATCTCATGTAATATACAAATGGGGTGGAGCCAAGCTTGTTACCAAGAGGGACCAGTGCAGAGAGATTCTCATGAAAAAAATTCCGGTTGATATTTGTGAAATGTACCAGTAGTATAATCATAGTAATGATGATACTCAGGGTTAATGGATTTTTTGAATCCCTTTTCTTATGACCAAGAAAAGACTTTTTCCGATAATTAGAACCTACACTGAACTCACCAGACATCTTTTTATCGATCTCACATGAGTTGGTAATAAGCCTAGTTCGTACATCATGAATACATGATTTGGCAGGTACAGAACTTTTATCAGAATGATTCTTATTCTAAATCGAATTAAGCTTTTCTAAGAATCTAAAAACGTTTTCAAACGCTCTAAATAGATCTTTGTCAATTGATCCATCACGATAGTATTTCTCAAAAAGATTAAGAGTTAATCAAGTGAGATTCCATATCTTTGAGCGTTGGCCACGTTTTTTCAATCTTCCTTTCTTAGAAGAACTTTTAATTTTTCTTTTATATTGTTTCTCATCATCTAAGTTTTCCAAAGTCTTAGATGGAATGAGATCATTATGAGAGACCAGAGGTCTAGTGCATAATAAGCTATGAAAAATCTTTAAGGAGTTTTGGCGTGCGTTACAGATGCCAAGAGCAAGTTTCCCAAAGAAATTTCCCATTGGGACAAACTTTAAGGATCAATCAAACACAAACTTATTAGGTTTATAGTGTTTTCCTGCTCTTATACCAATTGAAAAAGCAGGGGTACAACAACCACAACCAATATTTCGTTTGGCAATCTGAATAGACAAACTCCAATATACTTTCAAGATAATCAACTAGATAGTCAGACTCAATCTAGAGAAAAGTATATCAAAGAGTTTATATCTCTATCTCTTAATTCAATCCGCAATCAGCAAATAGAAATTTGTGAGCCCAATTGAATATAAGAGAAATAACTTGAACGGTACCAAAGACAAATGTTCAAAGATCAATCAATTTCAATCAACAACTAAAGGTTGGATTTACCAATTGATCGATTCAACGCACAACCTGTGATATTTCAATTATATAACAAAATATAATGCGGAAAAGAAATAACACATACACCATAATTTTATTAACGAGGAATACTACAAATGCAGAAAACCCCCGGGACCGAGTCCAGCTTTAAACACCATACTGTATTTAGCCGCTACAGACACTAGCCTACTACCAATGAACTTCAGACTGGAATGTAGTTGAGCCCTAATCAATCTCACACTGATCAAGGTACAGTTATACTCCTTACGTCTCTGAACCCCAGTAGGATTCTACGCACTTGATTCTCTTAGCTGATCTCACCCACAACAAAAAGTTGCTACGACCCAAAGTCGAAGACTTGATAAACAAATCTGTCTCACACAGAAAAGTCTATTGGAATAGATAAATCTGTCTCCCACAGAAATACCTACGAGTTTTGTTCCGTCTTTTGATAAATCAAGGTGCACAGGAACCAATTGATAAACCAGAGTTATATTCCCGAAGAACAACCTAGTATTATCAATCACCTCACAATAATCTTAATCATATGGTAGCGAAACAGGATATTGTGGAATCACAAACGATGAGACAAAGATGTTTGTGACTACTTTTAATCTTTCCTATCGGAGATAAATCTCAAGCAAATCTTAGAAAAGATAATACTCAATCACGATAGTAAAAGTAAGATCAAAACATGCAACTACATAGAAAATAGTTGGGTCTGGCTTCACAATCCCAATGAAGTCTTTAAGTCGTTAACCTAAAGGGTATCGTGAAAAACCTAAGGTTAAAGGAAAATCGAATCTAGTCGCAACTAGTATCACACAGAAGGTATGGGTATTAGGTTTCCCAGTTGCTAGAGTTCTCCTTTATATAGTTTTCAAATAAGGGTTTGTAATCTAAGTTACCCTTGTAACAAAGCATTCAATATTCACCGTTAGATGAAAACCTGATTAGATACAAGCTAATATCTTTCAACTGTTAGATCGAACTTAGATTGTTATACACAAATGAAATGTACCCTCATTTAGGTTTATGTAACCGTACCTAAACGTGTACACCATGTTGGCTCAACAGTAGTTAACCGAGGTTAGGTATATGAACACTCTCATATCAACCTTATTCATCTTAACCATAACTAGTTCAAATGACTCAAATGAAATTAGTTAAAGAGTTGTTCAATTGCTATATTCTCATAGAAGTGTCCAAGAACACAATTGAAGCAAAATTTGTTTGATTCACTTGAAACATTATAGCCACGGTTTGCAAAGAATGCATTTCATATTATATAAAAGTATTTGTTCAGGTCACAACCGATTTTAGAACTTTAACCATTCAAGTATGCAAACGGGTATGCATACTTGAATAGCCTTACCAAGTTTGGTTTTCGCCAGTATGCGAACGGGTACGCATACCTCCAAACCCAACAAAAATTTCTGGTCATAAACCTTACGCCAGTATGCGTATGGGTATGCGCACTTAGGTTCCCGGACTTCTTTAACCAACAGGTACGCATACAGGTATGCATACTATGGTTCCCGGACATGGATCACACATATGCAAGAGTGCATAACATGTTTATAATCCAATGTTGGTTAAGTGTTGTGAACTCTATTTCAATCATTGAAACTTTCTTAGAGGATGACAATAGCCGTTTTCACACACTATTAGCATCAAAGCAATTTTAAAGTTATTGAAATAATCATAACGAAACATTCCAAGTCTACACCAAATTATCACACAAACCATGTAAGATGTTACTCGGCGATTTTCACACGATCATCTTTTGACTTTCATCAAGAATATAAGATGAACTTGGTTGAAGCGAAAGCTTACCAACACATATTTCGAGAAATATATAAGCGAGTTAAACTCAGCTCGAAATCTCAAATGTGCATAATCGAAAACCATATAGTAATACGACTTTTTTCTCAATATAGGAGATAGAGTAGAAATAGACTTTCCAAGTGATAGATGAGTTTTAGTCTCCACATACCTTTTGTTGATGAAGTTCCACAAGCTCTCCTTAGTAGTTCTTCGTCTTCAATTGATGAACGTCGTGAAGTTTAATGCTCAACTACATAATCTATCCTAGTCTGAGACATTACTTTAAGTAGACTAGAAATCAAGACTTATAGTTTTGATCACTAACATTGAAAAACAAGCTTGAGATAGCAACGCTTGCGAGTTCGACCAAGCGGTGCTCTAACACATTATACCTTTGAAAGGGTCCATCATAAAAGGTATTACTATTATCCTTGATTTTTGTAACGTAGAGACTCCATGTTCATGAGTTAGAACATTAACTTTCCGATCAACAATGTGGGAAAAATGCCTAGCTTTGACACAATCCACGATGAGTTTCTTCTGATTCCGAATCAAGATATTTTGATTTTCAAGGATTTTGGTCTGACCGTCAATGAGATGATTTATTTGCAGTTGAAGATTTGCAAATTCGACCTTTGAGTCATTCTGAAAAAGAATTAAATCTTTGACAGATTCACCAATCCAGAAGTTGGACTTTTTCCTTGCAATCATCTTTTTCAAGACAAGTTCTTGAACTGAATCGCATCCTTTAACGTCTTCTTCCATCTCAAGATTCACCACTTCCTAAGGTCTTGAAGAGTTCTCCATTTTTTTTTATTAGGGATGGAAAAACAATATAATATATATATATATATATATGTTTACAAATAAGAGAAGAACACCCTTGTTATGGAAACCCTAAAAACTCTTCAAGCAAAGACACGGACGTTCGTGGACCAGATAAGGAAGGTTAATAGATCAAAAGGATCCAATAAGAAGGAAATATACTTTGTTTTTCAGATATCTCTTACCTTCATAGCTCAATAATCAAAAGAATCAATTAGAGCATAAGGAAAAGATACATTAGTTACTGGGAGTCAAGAATTGACTCAACCTTCACAAAAGAAGAAAAACAGCTAAATCAAACACAAGACTAATGATAGCCTACAGTAGACTTGAGCATCTCGCAAATGTCATCCTTACAACTATCAAGTTATATACAAGGATGAAATAACCTAGAGTTAGGTACCAGAGTGAGAAGAACTCCCACTATGAATATTGAGAGATGAATTGTAGATACCATCTGAGAGTTTGATCCTTGTATTCCTTGCCTTCCTTCGGTTATTTCTTTTTCCAGAAGAATTAGACATAACCTTCTTAGAAGATCCATTAGAGAGATTTTTCTGAGGATTAAGTCTAGGACCTCTAGAGATTGGTTCCAGAGGATCAGAATTGTGAGATTTCCACCTTCTAGACTTAGATTTACCAGTCTTATTCTCATAAATACTGCGAATATGTATATTTGTGGTGTACGGATTTGCACCATAAGGAGGAACACGATTCCGGTAGAGATTTCGAGATGGTGGCCATTGAAATCCTTTTTATGAGAGTGTTGATACATGAAAATAACCAATCCAATAATAGATATCCCCATATCCTATCAAAGGGTCCTTTTAAGATTACTAGGGGACTAGGCCTAACCCATTAGAATGGGATAGTTCTAGTCCATCCAAGAGTATATTAAAGATAGTTGGGCTTTGACCCAAGAAGAAAGCCTCTTAGGGTTTGGTGATAACTTAAGGAGAGGGAAATGGTAGTTTAGTAATATGTTAATCTTATGGGCACTTATCCATAAGATGATCATTATAAAAGGGGAAAGAGGGCACACTTATTGAGATCATCAAAAAACATACCATTACTTCTCATAAACCTCTCTACACCTTGTGAGTACTTTCTGTGATTAGGGCTAGTTCCTCCTTCCCACGTTTTACCCCATCAACATTGCGACCACAGTGGGAGGTTCTTAGCCTCTTTTCCAGCATGATACTCCCAAGTGCGAGCCAGGAAGTACCAGCGGGTGGAGCGCTCCTGAATCCGGACCATGTTTCGGTGGAATACGTGCATGGACAAAGTGATAATGAGATACATTTCCGAGCAGTGGTCACTACACCCATTGTGCAAGGAGCAGGAGCATCCCAGGGCACAGGAACGTCTCAAAAGAAAAGAGAGACACTCAAAGAGAAAGCTACAGCTGAGGCAAGCGAGCAAGAGATGTCTGAAATACAAGAGGAGCTAGACGCGTCTATTAAGAAGAAGAAGGAGTTGCGCGGACGTCTAAAGCGAGCGAGGGAGCAAAACATGACAACTGCCAAGATGGTCAGCACAAAAAGCACCATTCATGGTATGACGGAAGACGCGATTGCAAAGTACCTAGAAACTAATTACCGAGTGACAAAGCACGACGCCTATGACTCAATGGAACTACCATACTCCGTAGAAGTTTCCAACTACTTGTATCCTGAGGATTACACATCACCAAAATTTAAAACAGATGGAGGAAAAGAAAATGCGCGAGAACATATTAGTCACTTCATATCAGCAATGAATGCATATGCTCAGGACGAAAGCCTTTGTATGAGAGAATTCCCAAAGTCGCTCACGGACAACGTTTTTACCTGGTATGATAACCTGAAACCTGGAAGTATCAGCTCATGGTCTGCCATGGTGCAACTCTTTTTGAAGAAATTTTACTCTGTACAAATAAGAGTCACAGCAATAGATCTGGGAAGGTGTACCCAACGAGTAGGAGAGGAGATAGGCAAATACATTACCCGCTTCCAAGATTTCACGTTAGAATGTCATGAGGATATTCCAGAGGAGTGCCTGGTGGAGATTTGTATCAGAGGAATGGATACTGTTTTCTGGCTAAACCTGACGAATTTCAAATTTCAAACCTTTGTGGAAGTCGAGGAGGCTGCAGCCCGGATATCAGATTGTGCGGACGTCATGAACACTGGGGCAGGGGACATATTTGGCAACAACATTCTGTCAACGCCTCATACGCACCAGCTTTTAACGATCAAGGAAGCGAAAGAGGGAAAGGTGGAGCTGCTTTTGGTTCTTACCGCGGAGGACAGTCCGGAAGGAGGGGAGGAAAAACAAATGGAGGAAGATCCAATCTGCCACCTCCTTTGCCGTGTAGTAAAGAGCAGATAATATGACTTTTGGAACAGTGGGTATCGAACAAGGAAGAAACTCTACCTCCCGTGTCCGCTAAACCCAGCACAGCGGAAAAGACGTATAAACGATATTTCCATTATCACAGGAGAGTTCACCATCCGACTGTAGAGTGTTACTCTCTTCGATAAATTGTACAGAGAAAGCGAGCTAGAGGCGAACTGGAGATAGGAGAGCAAAGCATCAAGAACGATCCGCTTCCTTAGCATTAGGTTATGATGATCTCACATGACCCTACTGAGGGAGAATCCTAGAGGCCTTGGGAGGACACGGAAGAAGAAGGGTGTGAAGTTTCCGAGACAGCAATCTTTCCGGATATGAATGGAATTGCTAGTAAATTTGCTCAAATCGTTTTGGCTCAACAGTTCTTTGATTCTCTAGGCTTCAGTGAAAACCAAGTCCGTGAAGCATCCAAGGCTATCACTGCGATCGCCTCTGGAAAGACGTATAATCCAATACCTAGGGAGGCTATCACCTTTACGGATGAAGATATATGTTACCCGGGAGAGCACCTTCCCCCCTTATACCTGACAGCTTTTATTAACAAACAACCCCTCAAGCGAGCCTTCATAGATGGCGGAGCATCCCTCAACCTAATTTCACTACACACGTTGGAGTTCCTAGGAGTGTCGAAGACAACAATCAAGATGCGCGCGAAAACTGTGAGAATATTTGGAGGACAAGCCCAAACGGCAATTGGGATAGTGCATATGATGATAAAGATCGGACCTATCAGAGACCTCACTCCTTTCTATGTACTTGAGGATGATACCAAATTCCACGTATTACTTGGACGGGGATGGCTCCTGAATCACAAGGTAGTAGCATCAACGTATCATCAATGTGTTAAGACTAATATTGGAGGAAAACAATTCCGGATTCCAGCCACGAGCAACCCATTTGGACCGGAGGAAGCTTACATGGCTGATGCAGTCTTCTATACACAACCGGTCTTAGACCAAGGAGAGCAGTCGGAGCATCTGACACCACTTCCAAAATAGGAAGAATTCCAGCCGGAAGAGCAAGTAAAAGAAAAAGCTAAATCGGTGTTCAATCCATCACGGATGGGACCTGCTACGGGAAATAAGAGAGCAGTAACAGAAACAAAGAATATCCAGTACAAACGCTTCTCGCGGCCGGAAGGTGGGCATGTCTACCACTTATAGCAATTAGTCAGGGAAGTCTCCAATTGTCAACATGACTGTGCTATTTCATCAGAAGATGAAGAAATGGCGGAGATTACCCCAGTGGCTGAAGATTCTCTGGAAGAGGTAGAAGCCCCTATTCCAGGGGAAGAAATAATAGAAAACTTACCCTAGGAAAAGATAAAATTCGACCCAACCCTTGATGGGTTAGAAGAAATAAACCTTGGCTCGGAGGATAATCCCCGTTGCGTGCGTATCAGTAAGCATTTGGAAGAAGAAAAAAAAGTCACGGATGATTAAGTTGCTCCACGAATACCAAGACGTGTTTGCGTTTACATACGATAAAATGCCTGGCTTGGATAGTAGTCTGATCGCGCACAACCTCAATGTCTCACCCGAGTACAAGCCAGTTAAGCAGCGAAGCCGTAATTTTCCGGAGAAGATAGAGCTCGCCATTAAGGAAGAAGTGGAGAAGCTGTTGAAGACTAAATTCATCAAACCAATCCAGCATCCTATGTGGTTGGCTAACATTGTACCAATAGCAAAGAAGAATGGAAAGGTCCGATGCTGTGTCGATTACTGAGATCTGAACCGCGCGTGCCCTAAAGATGATTTTACCGTGCCAAATATAGATGTAATGGTGAATAACACGTGCGGATATTGTGACGGACCAGTGAATCTGGACTCCAAACGAACCGGGTTTCGGCCCGCTTGGAAAGCTTCGACTCCCTGAAACGCCACTCAAGTTAAAACAAATTATGCTCATTGATAAAATCCCTATCTCAGTAGATAACAATTGTTTCTTACCGAACAACAAACTTGAGATCCTGCAGAACAGAAATCTCATTGGTCTCAAGGTTAGAATTCTATGAGCATATGTCCCATACCATAATACTCATAAAATTCCATAAGAGTTCCAATTTCCAAAAATAAGAGTCGGCCAGTTGCCAAAATAAGAGACAGCCAGTTGCCAAGATTCACAGACGGCCAGTTGCCAAAAATTACAGACGGCCAGTTGCAAAAATTCACAGACGGCCAATTGCCAAAATTACAGACGGCCAGTTGCCAAAATTCACAGACGGCCAATTGCCAAAAACAACAGATGGCCAGTTGCCAATGTCAAGGTAGTTCTGGTTACCAGCCACCATTGGCCAGTTGCCACTGATATATACTTTCCAAGGTTGCAATCATCTCTAAATAGATGGTATGAACTGCCAAAGCAGTAACCAACACTTTCAGATGATATGAACACCCTTATAGGTTTATGCTGAACCGCATAGCGGCTGCCTACGTACCCTCTCCGTTGCTCGAAGGGATCAAGCACGACCGTAGTTTGCCATGTTGTTTAGACAGTATGAACTACCTATAATGGCAGCAACTATCTCTCATCAGCTATCAAGTAAACTGATTCCACTTGTAGTGTACATAATTAGTTACGGGTAAAGTACTACTCTGGGGAATCCTGAGAAAACCAAAACAAACCTTACTACCTATAATG
Organism: Papaver atlanticum; assembly: GCA_023531105.1. NCBI lineage: Eukaryota > Viridiplantae > Streptophyta > Magnoliopsida > Ranunculales > Papaveraceae > Papaver > Papaver atlanticum. The sequence goes on from JAJJMB010010439.1 coordinate 1,341,001, forward strand.
GCAGCAACTACCCAATAGCTAGATCACATTCCAGTTAACAGTCGGCTATGAAATAAAGATTATATATCAACAACTAGAGAAAATGAATTCAAAGTTAGTTTATAAAACGGGGATACTACATTTCTATCAAAAACTGACTATAACGGGTTCTCCAAACTGTATCCGGTCAATACAAAAATATCGCTATAATAAAACGAAGCTAGCCATATAATGGCAAGACATAAGAAATAACCTAGCCTAATGATTGTAGGGCATAACGGCAAAAGAATATAATGGAATGGGACTGTAAGTCAGTAAGGCAATGAATCAACTAAACAAACAAATATCGGTTATTGGGATAAATTACTCCTATAAACAAAGGGTAAAAAGAAACTCATATATATTATGCTCGACCCTGTTTATTTCAAATATGAGAGTCAAGATATAATGCTACCCGAAGTATGTACTGCGAACATGTAAGAACAATCCAAATACACAATAACCCCTAGAAAATATACCCAATCTGACAATATATCGAATAGGAGTATTCGGTTTTGTAAGAAGACAAACCATAATATATAATGATCATAAAAGAAAACTGATACAGAAACAGAAGACTACTCTTAAGTCGGAACAGGGACATACTGATTTTTTTCCAGCATACATACCCATCGAGATCAGACCCATACGATAAAAATCCAGCTATAAGTACAAATGACCCATGCAAAGTAAAAATGACATTTCCATTGGAAAACAACATAATGAACAAGCTTGCATTGGAAAACAACATAATAGAATCACATTTCTAGAAATGACCCATGCAAAGTAAAAATGACATTTCCATTATATATAGCATCAACTAGTATTCTATGTCACATTAATCTGATCCTATTGAGCCAAATGACTGTTAAGAATGAACACAAGAGAACAAAGTCTCAGTAATCACGATAGATTATAGGAGAGACCTTTCTAACTAGAAAGTTGGTACGAGGCTGGAAACCGACAAGACAGTATTTATGGCTGATCAATAGTCATCGTTAAGTATGAAAAGTATTTTCGACTATATTTGTAAAAGGATGTAAAGTATCAGTAACTTATAATCTATCTACGACACATTTTGAATCGTTTGTCAATGATGCTTTCTCATTTTATTGTACCTTTCAATCGCATATCTAATCACATCAGATTACTGAGTACTAGCTATTTAAATATGTTGTAACAAAATGAAGACAACTAGCACATAAATCTTAAACTACCATTTTAGCAATCATCCAAAAGCACCAGAACCTAAATCATGGATTTTAATCATTCATAAGCCCACCTAGTAGACTGACTTACTATCACTGCACTTCAAAAATTAGTTAAGCATGTGAAATTGAGCATTTCAGAAACCATCAACGGCATAAAAATCTCATATTCCTAATTACGTAGATGGATAGGTATACCTTATCGACAACGAATTGCTATATGGTCTCATAATTATTTCCACGCCAACTCGGAACACCGATTTGCATTTCACCATAAATATAAATATAAATATATATATATATATATATCAATAAACCCCTTCTTCCATCTATTTCTACTATGCGTGAATACCACCAGCGTACTTTACAGAAGGATATAAGATAAAGACATATTATCTAGTTCGTTTAAAATGAACAAGTATATTATAAACTTCCATCTGTTCATTTCTTTATCACTTTCCACTTAATATTTAGTGATGCAACCAACCCCGTCTAGTCATAATCCAACGATATTTAACTCTAATGTAGTATTTTCACAAACACTCCCATTCGTAGTCGCACTGCAAAGTTTCATGTCTAAACTGAGACACAATATAATATACACATTTTATCAATTAATAATACTGCTTTACTGATTCTAGATTTTTTTCACAAATCCATGAACTAACAACTACTTTCAAGTCATAATAAAAAGTTAGACAAATCCCGCAACAACAAACAACAACAAATATTGGTACTAAGATCAGTTCGATGAATACTTCAAAATGAAGTCAAAGCAAAAGCACATAATGCACTTGAAAATATACGACACCAAAATACATAGCATATGCTGTAAAGGCTACTATTTCATGCCAAATTTTCACAAAGTCTCGTAACATAAAATACGACTAGTTGTATCGACCTTCCGTGATTTAAATTAAATTTCAAAATGAGCATTTATAGACTGTCAGGTATTTAACCAAAGCACTTGTAATCAAGGTAAGTGCTAGAGAGAAAACCATTTCACATAGTAGTGATAAATATCAAAAATTTATGTAAAGGAAGGTAATAAGAACCTTTCAGGCAATTTATCTAACACTGGGTGTGCACATTTGTTGTTGTGGACAGCTCCGTTTTTCTTCGTTGTATTGAGCTCCTTTCGTAGCTTCTTCATCTGCAAATTACAGTCTGCATACCGACTCAACATTTTCTAAGCATTCAAAAACATTGAATCTTTGAATCTCGATCCAAAGCCTAACTTCTCAGCACCCGAATCACCATCAACTCAGGTGACTTTCCTACTCCATATGGATTCGAATTCTAGTGATGCATGCTGCAGATTAGGTTCTTCAAATAGTTTTCACAACCCGAAATACAAGTCATAGATAACACAAGTTCAGATACACCCACGCAATTGAATAAGAAAACAACTCCTAACTGTTGTACATATACTCCATAACTCCCTAGATTTCCCTCAACACATCATCAAATTTTTTTCCTTTAAATCTCAAGAGATGAAAACAATATCAGGAAGAAGAGTTGATGTTGTTTTTTTTTTTTTTTTTTTTTTTGAGGAAAGATAAATAAATAATGAAAAACCTTCCCCTCTCTGCTAGATTTCATTTGGGTAAACCCAATCTTCCTTGTACAACCAAGACTAAAAATCACTTGAATCCTCTCCAAAATCTACCCTCTCAATTCCAGGAAACAAAATCAGTTTCCTTTAGTTTTATTTTAAGTTTCCAAATGTGACACGTGCACCTCATGTATACATACTTGTTAAGGCACCCATGATCTAGATTTAGACACACTCACTGTTAAAAAGCTAGTACTATTCGTCATTAAGGCAGCCTAAATTGTTAAAGGCACACATACATTAGATTTTCATTTTCTTATTTTTAACACTCCCAATGTAGAATTTGATTTCTAACCCTAGGGTGTTCAGTTAAACCCGAGAAAATGGTTCGTACTGTTACATATATGGTATGTTTTCTTTCATGGATGGGTTTAGCGGATACAATCAAATAAGCATGGCCGCAGAGGACGCTCATAAGACAGCTTTTCAGATGCCGAATGGAAATTTCTACTACGTTGTGATGCCATTCGGATTAAAGAATGCAGGCACGACTTATCAGCAGGCGATGGTAGCTATCTTCCGCGATATGATGCATCATATGATGGAGGTATACATAGATGACGTCATGGTAAAATCAAGAGCACGAGAAGACCATCTGGATCACTTAAGTCGCATTTTCAACAGATGCAGAAAGTATCACTTAAAAATGAACCCCCTTAAATGCGCTTTTGGAGTTGCCTTCGGAAAATTCTTGGGGTTCGTTGTCACCGACAAAGGGATACAGATCGATCCGGACAAGGTAGAAGCAATAACTACTATGAGGTCGCCCGCAAATGTGAAAGAATTGCATTCTTTTATAGGAAGGGTATCTTATGTCCGGAGATTCATCCCCGGATTGGCGCAATTACTCTCTGCATTCTCACCCTTATTAAAGAAGAACAAACAATATGAATGGGGCGATGATCAAAAGCGAGCCTTCCAGAAGCTCAAAGAATGCCTAATCAGCGCACGAGTCTTACGACCACCTGTCAAAGGCGAGCCCCTCTATCTATACACAACATTTACTAACGTGGCAATCAGAGCATTATTGGCGCAAGATCTTGGCAACGATCAGTTGTGTCCGATCCATTATATCAGCAGAGGTTTTAGGGACGCAGAATTAAGGTATTCTAAAGCGGAACAAGCATGTTTAGCGCTCATATATGCCACGCAAAAATTACGATCCTATCTGCTCGCTCATGAAACCATAGTGGTGGCAACTGCTAATTCGATCGCCTACTTAGCTACGAAGACAGTCCTATCAGGCGGAACAGCCCGCTGGTTGCTACAGCTATCCGAGTTTAAACTGAAATACCAGCGGTCCAAAGGACTACGCGGTCAAGCATTTGCAGACTTGTTGGCCGTATTCCCAGGCACGAATTTGATGGAGATAAGCGAAGAGATACCCGGAGAGATCGCGGAAGCTGAAGAAGAAAAACTATGGATGATGTTTTTTAATGGTTCATCATACGGTTCGCACGGAGGAGCCGGTATAGTTTTCGAAACACCCACGCAGGATCTGTTATCTTTCGCCTTCAAGTTAGATTTTGAATGCAGCAACAACGTAGCTGAATATGAAGCGCTAATTCTGGGATTCTGAATAGCGGAGGAGCTTAATCTAGGGGCGATAGATATAAAAAGGGACTCAAAGTTGGTCATAAACTAGATATTAGGAGACTTTCAGGTAAAAGAACCGCATTTGGCTCCTTACCGAGCCGAGGTCCAAGAGCTGATAGGAAAAAGAGGGAGTACTGTCATCGAACATACTGGAGGGACAACTAATTGCCAAGCTGAAGCACTAGCAACCCTAGCATCAAAGATGCAACTGAATGAAGCGGATGAAGGCACGGTGGTGGTTAAGAAAAGAACGTTACCAAGCACATGGAAAGAAGACGCGGCGTTCGAACAGAAGGATGATTGGAGAACGACTTATATTGAGGACCTTACTAAGGAAGCAGATGACCAGCTTCTGCCTACTAAAATACTAAAGCAATTTGTCATAATAAGAGGAGCATTATATTTTCGAACACCCGGAGGAGCCTTATCACGTTGTGTAGGGAAGCTAGAGGCACAAGAACTGTTGAATCGCATCCACGAAGAATCCTGCGGACAGACAAGAGGAATTCAATTATATCGTCGCCTACAGAGGATGGGTGTATACTGGCCGAACATGGCGGTTCAAGCGGCAATAATACAAGATAAGTGCGAAGATTGTCAAGCGCCTCCACAAAAAAACAGAGGTATGTAGTGCAGAAATAAAAGATTGGAGACAGCCTTATATAGATTTTATCCAGCATGAGCATCTTCCGCTAAACAGACAAGATGCACTTAAGGTTCAGAGGAAAGCCGAACGCTTCTTTATAAGAGAATGAATTCTCTACGGAAAAAGCTATGGAGATAATATATTGTGTTGCTTGTCACAAGAGGAAGCGGAGGTAGTCATGGCTACAACTCATAATGCGGAGCATCAGGGTATGAGGAAACTTTTCCTGCAACTGTACGAAGGAGGGTTTTATTGGCCTACGATGGAATTCGATACAGCCGAACACGTGAAGAAATGCCAGCAATGCCAAAGCCATGGGCCACTGATCCGCGCACCGCATACTCTGCTACACAGTGTCATCACTCCATGGTCCTTTCACAGCTGGGGACTCGATATCATAGGACAGATAAGTCTGACTTCTTCCGGACGACATAAGTATATCATCACTGCGACTGAGTACTCCTCCAAATGGGTAGAACCCATTCCACTTCGGGATTATTCAGGAGCTACAATTGCGGCGTTTATTAAAGAACATATCATATGTCGGTTTGGCGCACCAATGGTCATCCGCTTGGATAATGGCACCTCTTTTGTCAACCAAACTGTTAAGGAATTGCTAGATCAGTACGGCATAAAGTTCCATACTTCAACTGTCTATTACCCTCAAGGGAATAGACAGGCAGAGGCTACTAACAAAACATTGTTGAGGATATTAAGCCGCACAGTGCATGATCACCATAGAAGTTGGCATGAGCAGCTGCCTCTTGCGCTCTCGGCATACCGCATCTATAAGAGAAGTTCGACTGGTGCCTTCCCTTACTCCTTGGTATACGGAGAAGACGCAATACTACCAGCGGAGATTGTTATTCCTTCTGCGCGCGTAGCCATGGCCAGTCTCACCACCCCGGACGAGGTTAGCCATTTTGCTCATCTTGATACCTTGGAAAAACGACGAGGTAAAGTTGAGCGATTCGCGGACAAGTATAAGCAAAGGACGGCAAGATACTATAACTAGAAGGTAAAAGAGCTAACTTTCTATATAAATGACGTAGTCATGAAGATTTCCCCACATGTTCAACGAAATGAGAAGGAAGGAAAGTTTGCGGTGAATTGGGAAGGCCAATACATGATTATCGAAGCAGCAGAGAGCGGATATTACTACCTCAAGAGGATGAATGGGTCACGGATCAATACCCCTATAAATAGTAAATGGCTTAAAACTTATTATGCATAATAACTAAATGTATGCCGGACGGCTGATTAGCAATAATACAATTATCTTTATCTTAAACTATGAGTCATTCTAAATAGCCCCGAGTCTGGTTAGGTTCTGTGCATGACCCAATGAAGTGCACCAATAGCCCTGAGTATGGCTAGTTTCCGTGCACGACCCAATGAAGTGCACCAATAGCCCCGGGTATGGCTAGAATCTGTGCACGACCCAATAAAGTGCACCAATAGACCCGAGTCTGGCTAGGTTCCATTCACGACCCAATGAAGTGCACCAATAGCCCTGAGTATGGCTAGGTTCTGTGCACGACCCAATGAAGTGCACCAATAGCCCTGAGTATGGCTAGGTTCCGTGCACAACCCAATGAAGTGCACCAATAGACCTGAGTATGGCTAGGTTCTGTGCACGACCCAGTGAAGTGCACCAATAGACCCGAGTCTGGCTAGGTTCTGTGCATGACCTACTGAAGTGCACCAATAGCCCCGAGTCTGGCTAGGTTCTGTGCGTGACCCAATGAAGTGCACCAGTAGCCCCGAGTTTGGCTAGGTTTCGTGCATGACCAATAAAGTGCACCAATAATTTTAGAGCCGGCTAAGCTCCGTGCATGAAACATAATAAATTACGGAGGATAACCATAGACACAACACATCAGATAAATATAAGTCTTGACTAATCCAAGTGATGAATACATTTAAAAGGCGGAGCAGATGAAATGCAAATACAGAATAAGAAACATTATGAACACTGACACTGCATACAAGATAACGTAACTGATATACTCATTCATAAACATTCGGAGTAATACACGAAATGGATAAAACAAAACATTCTATGGATAAAAATCCATTAGGTTAAAGAACTGAAGATAACACTGAGTTCGTGCGCCTCAGTCTACCACGCGCAATAGCCGAGTCGTTCTCTCTATGCTCCATCCGGACACGAGCATTAGAAAATACCTCAAATGCTTCATCCGAAGCCATGACATTCTCCACTGAAGGATCGACCCGACAAGCACTCAACCGATCCACATATAAATCAATTGAATGAAGATACTGAGTTTGGGTAACCTCAAATAGATCCTCACACTCACGCGCAAGGCGAGTATTTCCGATAACATGTGGCTTGTAACAATTCAAGTTTTTGTTTTTTAAGAAACAAACATAAAGAACTGATCGATTCTTCCATAGTTACTAATCATCTTTCTCTGAAAGCCTTTAGGCTATAATAAAAAATTAAAAAATTAAAAAGAAAAACAAAAACGAAAAGGATTTTTAAGATGACTCAGCCATAAGCATACGAAAACGTGTGACCTCTTGTTCCACATCTTGCATCATTACAAGAGCTTCTTCACATTGAATAGTAGCTATAGCTAGAGCAGTCCGCATATCCCCTAGTACTTGGTCTACTTCGTACATAATCCTCTCGGATGCATTGTTCTGGCGAGCCATGTTAGAAGTCTCATTCTGCTACTCGAAAGTTTTGCGTGCATTATCCTGCACAGTAATCCTATGAGTCCGTAGAGCCTTCACTTCATCCCTTAGGACCAGAAATCGTGCAAATTCCACTTTTTTATCAGAAGGATGCACTAGAGAGGATATCACACATAAAGATAATGCGTAACAACACAAGCGACGACCCGGCTGTTGGGAAGCGTGTGCATGATAGTCTGCTATAGCCTGATCAATATCCATCGTCATAAGGTTTATTTCCTGAAACAGCCGATCAGCTTCATGACGAGCGGAGACAACGTCGTCTAGTGCACGCTGAATTTCGAAAGAGACCGGCCCAGACGCTTGAGTTACCCGAGCCATTAAAAACACTTTGTATCGCTTATCAAAACCGCACGCGCTCCTTAACACGACTCGCTGCTCTTATCTCCCTAAGCAATTCTATTTCAACTTTCACGAGTAGTAAGCGGTCTAACTCAGATCCTCTTCTATAAGGAGTTACTAACGTTGGCACAGAGGCCAGAGACAGTACATAGCCATGTAAAAGGTGAGTCATTCAGATAATTCTAGTATAAAAAATGAACAGAGTAAAGAAATGAAGATACCACGCCAGTAAACGTACTCTATTTATATAGGAGATATACACATCAAGGCATTTATTACTCCATAACTACTACCATAACTCCTACTTACCCACACAAAAAATTATGGTAGCACACGAAGTGCCCTATGAACCTCAGCAAGAGCCATCTCAATAGACCTAACACTATGATCCACCTCAACACATCGGAAATAAGTAACCATACGTTGCTCACGGCAATAACCACGATATTCAAGAAGAGTCACGTCAGGCAACCTGCCCTCACTTTGAATCTTCATCACAAGATGATCCGCATCTTCCAATTGTTCATGCCAACACAAATTCTCGATCTCAAAAGTATCACGCGCAAGACACATCACCCGTAAAAGGCGATTTAGATACCTTACCTCTAGAACCAACCTCACACGATTATCCATGAAACAAAAGAACTTAAGGAATATTTACTGTGATTAACCAAGACAATTCTCATATATATAACCAAATAACACAATACCCAAGACAATTTTTTTACGAATCCCTAAAAAAAAATGATGATGGTAGTAATCTTTTTAAGAACGTTCAGTTATAAGCGAGCGGCAATAAGAAATGTCTTCATCTAGGTCTTGCATTATCAACTGTACTTCACTATACTAAGTAGTGGAGTCGGTATAAGCATTACGCACTTCTTCTAGCACCTGATAAATCTTGTGCATAACATCGCCGGAGGCATGGGCTTCTTGAGCTATGGTTAGCGTTTCCTTATGCTCTTCATAAGCTTTACATGCTTTGTCCAAAGCAATCAATCGATGAGTTTGTAACATCCCAATCTCATCCTTTAACACTAGCAAATGTGCTAGTTCCGCTTTCCTATCGGTAGGATGAATAAGAGCGGACACAGCACACAGAGTCAAAACACATCCACGAAGATTAGGACCCGCTTGTTGGGTGATAAATGCATGACAGTCATCTATCGCTTGATCAATATCAGTCGTCATAATTATCGACTCTTGGAATAGTCGCCCAGCTTTGTTCCGAGTAGCAACAGTATCATCAAGTGCACGTTGCACTACCAGATTCAATCGCCCGGACGCCTACATCCTCTGTGCCATCGAATACGTTTCGTATTGCTCGTCAAATTGCACGCATGCGGCCACCCTATTTGCTATTCTGACTTCCCTAAGCATCTCTACTTCAGCCTTTACCAATAGCAAGCGAGTTAACTCATGATTCTTCTCATTAGGAATGACTAGCGTAGGCACAAGAGCCAAGGCCAAAGTGTAACCATGAAGATGATGAGTCATCCGCTGCAAAATATAACTAATAATAACCAAATAAAACCAGAACAACGAAGGAAACTTGAAAGATACCAATTAAAGCAATTCCATTCACCTCTACTTATAAAAACGAATGATAACTTCACATTAAATTACCATCCAACCATAATAATAAATGCAGATAATTGAATAATAAAAGATGTTTCGAAAAAAGAAAACACATTCCATCAAAGTTTTCCAACCCAAACAAAAGAAAAGTAATTATTGTCCAAAACCCACTCATAAAACAACCTGGAAACTTAATTAATATCCAAAGTAACCAGCTCTGCCCTCTTCTTAGTAAGGCGCCCATTGACTTCCTCAGCAGCAGCTCGAGCGATCCTCAATTCCTTAGTAGCTCGACCAACGTCCGCCATCAGCTGGTCATATGCCGCTTTCTTAACATCTGCGACATTGAGCAAGCGCCTATATTCTCTATCCAGTTCATCAATTTCACGAGAAAATGTTGTCTGTGCATTATGACTCACCTTCGTCAGATCCAACAGGTTCTTGAGCCAATGAATGGGATATCGGAGAACTAGATAAGTTTGAATGGAGGCGTCCCACTTCCTCAAAGTAGCTGGATCGATAGGAGTTTCTTCTGTCTGGGAAAGGCCGTCCGCTATATCCAGTAAATCCTCATTGGACACAACTAAAGAATTGGAGGGAATCTCTTAATGAACACACATATGGCTAATCCTCTCCACTATGCGACGGTAATTGGATGCTTTAGACGAAAGGAACCAAAACCCATGCACCATCTCGAAGCGGTTATCAACGCCATCCTCCGCTGCTGAAATAGCACGAGGATATAGAAACTGAGGATCCTACGGAGTAGCCATCAGTTCGGAATCAGCGTCCACACTGTGAGAAACCTTAGGAGCTGGCTTGGAAGGATTTTGTCATTTACCGTTAGCGCTCCCGGATTTGCTACCTTTAACTTGTTGGCTTGAGCCACTCCCTTTACCATGGGCGCCATCTCATTTTCCCATATCCTGAGGAAAGAAAAGAAATTATAAACAAACATCCAAAAGGGGGTAGTAATCATGATAAAGAATGAACAACATATACTGGATTAGAGGAAGCGGGAATATTGGTAGGAGAGTGAACGGATTGGCGAGAGAAAGAAGAAGAGCTTGATACGGCTGGCTCCGGATGACCTGAACAAAGAATAAAGAAAGAGAAAAAGGAAGGAATAAATTAATTTTATTGAAGAGACAAGAGGAATGAAGACGTATATATAGATTATCGGGTGCATTTAATAAACACAACAGAATATTTCGACTGGCACGTGTCAATGATTAAAGTTCAACAAGAGGTAGTTCAATATACTTACAGGACTTATAGGAAGAAGGGCTCTGGTTACCAACGCCATCCTTAGGCCCGCTATTCTCTTGGGAATAATCATGAACAGAATGATCCGACCCAGACTCGCTCGCTGCACCCAACATATCGGAAGGAGTGTTGAAAGGGTGATTAGGATCCGGAACCGTCTTCACAATAAGAGGACGAGTGGAACACAAGGTCAAACGGGGAGAGATTATCTCAGAACCACTTTTACTGATCGCTCGATGCAGATGACGTTCAACACGCTCAATAAATGAGCTTGTAGAAGGTAACCACATTTTTGGAGCCTGCGGAGAAAATGGAGAGGAAATATTAGCAGTACGAATGGAAGGCAGTCGCAGAATAGGTAGCACGCCAGCATCTCGCTTCATCTTCTTAGCCAGCCGGTCAGCCCTCCATTCGTTGAGAGGCATATTAATGTACTCTTCAAAAAAGAGGCCCCTAGGCTTGCAGCCAATAGGCGGAGAATTCTAATGAATATAACACAAACAAATATAAAAGAAACCAAAGTAGGATTCGGTTGGAAACGAGGTGAGAAAAGGAAGAGAAGAATACCTTATTAGGGGGAGACGTGACAGGAGGAATGTCCAAGGGCTTCACTGAAGGAGGACGCCTCCTCTTCTTAGAGCTCGACTAAGGAGGCAAATAACTACCTTTGCCATCCTCTTGAGGGGATTCATCACCCGTAAGGGAATCCCAACTGGTAACGAGTGGATGGAGAGGGAAACCTTTATTACTCGAGGAAAGCTTGTATTTCTTAGCAATCTCTTCATTCAGCTTCACGCGACCCGATGCGTGCATTTCTTTAAAATTCTCCTTGGTTAAAGCCGGGGGAGCATATGGTTCCTTGAGGAGAAGATTTAACATATTCGTGTTGACACCCTTGCGATACTCAAGCCACTCGCTGGTGACACTGACTTTCCATTGGGGTTGGGGTTGGAAGAAATCAAAGTAGCATTGACGATCACTCATCCGAAGACCATCTTTAAAAACAAAGCGATTAAAGTTCTTCCGGATCTCCGCCTCCTCCTCAGATGAAGAAGGAAGAGGGGGACTGTAAGGGACTCCCTGATCAAAACCCAACTGTCGAGCCACACGAATGGTATTATATGTCTCAGATGAAAACTTCCCGCCATAAAAACCAGGAAGATGTCCTGGTAAGGTAAAAACAATGATGTCAAAGTCTTCAGACGAGGGCGTATCTGCGGAAGTCATCCTTGATGTGATTTTAATTGTTGTAGAAAAAGTGGTAATAAGATTCGTTAAACTCGGACTTGTGAAGAATAATTTTTAGACTTAATTTAGAAAACTAGAAAAATCAAAATAATGTTTTGGTCAAGATTATAAAAAGCACTGAGACAAAGGATTCCACCATTCTCCAATTTTTATGTGATTTAATCTAATCAATATTCATGCAACTCTTTATGTTTAAAGTGATTCTAATATTTTGCAAAAGTAGATTTTTGGAATAACAAGTGTATTTCGAAAGCATAGAATATCAAAAACATAGGTCTAAGCATAATCTAGCAAGAGAAATCACAGTTGTTTAAGAAAAATCATTCAATCAATTCTCAATCAAAGCAAATAATCATATAAGAAATTGCAAAAATTAATTAAATAGAAATTACCACACAAATCTTGGAAAATTGGCTTCCTCCATCGCCTCAGCAAAGGGGTTTAGCTCCTCATGGTTAAAACACACTCAAAAGAATAAATCATGGCTCAAAAGGTGTTTTTATTGAAGAGAAATAATAATACGGCGAATCTGCAACACTTAATGGTCGTTACAGAAATCACCATTACAATCAGGTGCTTTTTATAAACGATAATTGTGGTCTGCTGTTGAAGAACGATACTTCTTTGCGACTGTTCTGTGCGTTTTATGTTCTTCAGCTTCTTCTTTCCTGCACCAGCAGAGAGACTTCTCTGCATTTTCTTCTATGGCTCTGTTCTACCCCCTATTAACTTCCCAAACTCTCGACACTCCTTCTATATGACCCAACCAATCTATTTATATCAAAAAGACCGATTAAATATCTCCAAAATCTTCCAAAATCTCTTCCTTTCTCTTCACGGCAAAGTTGCGGCAATTTCTTGTTTTAGAATTTCTACACGTTTCTGAGCTTTCCTTTTGATTCTAAACTCTTCCTTAGATAGATACAAATCTTTGGGAAGGTTTATAGCACTTTAATCTCTCTAAAATTTTCTAAAACAGGTTACACACGTGACTTTCCATATTTTGCTGTTGTGATGAAAATCCATCGATTGAGCCCAGTTTAATCAATTTCAACACCCATATTAGATTCCTAGACCCATAAGGAGTCTATCCTATGAAAATCAGAGGTTTAGTCGACCTCAAACACCTCTAAAAATCCATCACCAAAACTGCCAGGAAACATGCTTTACGTTTTTGGTTTCCCGCCAAAAACAGATTTGAACGTGAATGGGAAAGGTTACCCCTTATCCAGTGGTCGCCCCTTATCCGTTGCTGGAGTCCGCATAACACTCGTCCCTTAGGTGCCTTTAGTAATTTTTCTGGGATGTTTTCAAACACTTTTTCGGGGTTCCTCCGGGGTATTTCTGGGGTGCTTCTGGTACGTTATCTACGGAGGTTCAAATGCCACATTTTGAGCCAATTTCGCCGCAAAAGCTTATTTCTCCAAAAACACCTACAAAGAGATAAAATACCAAAATAAGTACAAAAATGGGTACTAACAATATACACAATAGAGATGAAAATAGATACATAAATGCGTTTATCAATCCTCCGATGAACTTGATAACAAAGTTATAATGCAAGGAACCAGTACGACCATCTTGATAAGTGATAGGGTTGAAATCAGCTCCTTTATCCATGAAATCCTTGAGCTTGGCCTTCGGCATAAAACCCTTCTTGTGATACATGGACATCCGGGAATGGGATTGAGGTACCGTCACAAGTTGCTTAGAACCATCTTTCTGAACAACCTCCTATTGCCGTGAGAGAGCAAGAGGATTTAGCTGGGAAGGTCTGTATAAGGGAAAGCGTTCCCAAGCCCATGCTTAAATAAAGTTAGCAGGGAGGTAAGTCTCTACCTCATGAGAGCCGTCCACACGACGAATATCACGCGCTAACAAATCCAGATGATGATACAGACCACCTAGGAACATAGGGGCAAGTGGGAATGATACGCCGCGGGACATTAATAATGCCATAGGGATGAGTTCGTTCTTGATAGTGTCCCGGGGACTATACTCGAACACATCATGACACAACCAAAAGAGAAGGAAAGCTCCTAGTTCCGCCCGATCTGTTTCCCCATCACGAGGAGGAACACCTTCACGGGGGCCAGAAAACATAAGAGCCCAATATTTGATCCAACACAAGAAAGAGGCTCGGCGTTGCCCAGATTTTGGTTTCTGGTCGCTCTTTATCTCTTTCACATCATCAGATTCTTCAGCAGCAGATGATCTTGGGCGGACAGCTTTAATGGCGGATGCCATGAGTTTTGAAGAAGATGAAATGTTAACTGGATGACCGATAGCGGCGGACGCAAAAACTTTGCCTTTCCTTTTACCTACTGAGCCCTCCACTTCGCTTGGAGCTTCAGTTTTGACTTCTCCTGGCGGCTGGAATGTTATAGAACTTGCCTTGGCTGCAATCAAGTGATCGCGAAGGAGTCTGTCACTTTTGTTCATAGACTTTGAAGATAGCAATCCTCGAAAACTGTATCCCCGTGGATAGGCAGGCCAGTAAGCGCCATTACGTCTTCCAAAATGGGAGCCGCCTCGCCCCATGAGAATAGAAATGTGTGAGGATCGATTCCCCAACGCACGCATAGATGAAGCAAGCTATCTAGATCTCGACGGACAACTCTAAACTTCGAAGCCTCTAAAGCATCCTCTATACCTAAAGAGCGGATGATCCTCTTGTGATCCGGATTGGATCGAATATAATCCACCCATGGGTTCCAGGAGGCATGAGAGACCAAGTACCCTTGAAAATAGTACCTAGAAATAACACTTGGATAGCAAGTACCCTGGAGCTTAATATCCTCATTTGGGGGTATGGGAGAAACTTTTTAGTTGCTTTAGTTGCATTATAAACTCCAGAACCTAGAAATTTATGCCTATTAAGGATGGCACTAACCAATCTAAGTGGATGGAAGCATTTTGGTTTAGGACTTGAGGAACCAATCTGATTAGATGGAAACATCTATAAGAGTCTATTCATAAAAGCACGGAGCTCAGGTGTTAGAAATAACATGATAGTTTCGCCATATCTCGTTGAGTCCTTTTCATTTCTATTTTTAATTTCTTTTCTTTTAAAAATATGTTTCTCTAAGTGATTAGGTGGGGCTCACGATTCAAGTTGTTACCAATGCTAGGGTGAAATAGAGTGATTGAGATACCATGAAAAAAAAAAAAAAAAAAAAAAGACCAGACCAATTAGACCAATCGGAATAAATAACACTTGGATAGCAATATGTGTGTGTTCTCCCTGTCTCCGTCGCCTAAACAAGCGTGGAATGCAGGATCCACGGGAATCACCATGTAATCTGCTGACAAGAAGCATGCGCTTGGATCCACAAGATCTAATCATGTCGTTAGTTCAAAAAAAAAAATTAAAAATTAAAAATAAAATAAATAAATAAATAAATGTGTGTTCAATAAATCGACCGCTGGTTCCCTTGTATATGCCAGACGAGTTGATCTAGAATTAGGATTATCGACCACTGGTTCCCTTGTATATGCCAGTTGTGTTGATATTTGTCAGACCGGTATCTCAGTCCATTAGGATAGGTTCATCTTGGTGGAGGCCTTCAGACAGATATGAGAAAACACCGTTCACCTAGTCAACATCAAAACCAGCTATGTTTTTCTATATCCATCTCTTAATCTTTCCATGTGATGTGTTGACTCCGGATATTGATGTCCATAGTGCAACTATCTTAGTAGAGCTCTGTCACTTATATATGAATTTTAGTATACTCGAGTGCAAACTTGTATACAGCAATTGGAATTTCGCATCAGGGTACTTCCTCCCGTAATCAATAAGTATGCCAACCAAGGAGGTTCTTTAGTGCATTCCAAGGTTCTGCGTAGATAGCTAGGGTCTGGAGTAAAGGTTTTGTGGGTACACCTCTGGTAAACCCTCCCGAGACTATAACTCGGCCACTAGGGCCACCTAGGGGTTTAAAGGCTTGTTGCACGTGCTAAGTGCAACCGACGATGCCTGCGACAGTGAGTTAGGATTTTATTTTGTAGTTTTGATTTGCTCGGGACTAGCAAATAATAAGTTTGGGGGTATTTGATAGACGCATTTATGTGTCTATTTTCATCTCTTTTGTGTATACTGTTAGTACCCATTTCTGTACTAATTTTGGTATTTTATCCCTTTGTAGGTGTTTATGGAGAAATAGGCTTTTGCGGCAAAATTGGCTCGAAAAGTTCTTAAAGGCTCCTGGGAGGACATTTGCTATTCGGACTCTCACTTTGGATAAGGGGTAACCCATTTTCAGGCAGCTGCTAAGCACAGACCGAGACTGGATAGGGGGAGGACAAATTTCTTCACGTTTTCAAATAAACAAAAATGGCGGGAATTTCTTCCTTACACAGGCGATTTTGTGGATGAATTTTTGATCGATTTTTATGGAGATTAAAGGGCTGAATTTGATTGGGTTTGTTCCTATGGACCTAACAGGCAAGGTAAGGGTGTTGGAATGGATCCAAAGTGGCTAGACTTCGAATTGGAAGCGAAAACTTTCCAAAAATATCATGGTTTATTTTGGGCAAGTTTCTTGGTTTATTTTTGGAAACTTACGTGAAGAAGTGGAAGGAAACTCTTCTTAAAGACTTGTTTCTATCAAGGGAGGAGTTTGGATAGCTTTGATTGATCGAATGCACGTGAAACAGAAAAAAAAGGGAAATATCGCAACTTGCTGTGGAGGAAAAAACCAAGTTTATTCTCGAATTTTCTTTGCTCTACTATGTATAAAAGGGTTGGTTAGGGTCCTAGGAATGAAAGGAAGAAGTTAGGGGAAGTTTAGAGCCTTAGAGAAGCTAGAAAAATCATTGGAAGAAATCACGTTCTGCTTGTGCAAACTGTGCCGGAGAAGACGAAGAACATAAACAACAGAAAAAGAAAGTCGCAGATTCTGTGACCGTAACTTTCAAATTTTAAACCTTTTGTAACAATTTTTCCAACAGTTATCTTCACTTCGCAACGGGTTCTCTGTAGAAATAGGTTCTGTAACACTTATATTAGTTACAGAACCCGCTGTTTAGAACTTTTCACTCTTTTAATCAACTTTTGAACACCAAAGATGTATTTTGAGCAAGAGATTAATATGAGGAGCTAAACCCCTTAGCAGAGGCGACGGAGGAAGCCATTGTTCCATGAAAAGTGGTATAATTCTATTTTTATTATTTATTGCAATTATTTTACATGATTTTTTTGCATAGAACTTAAAAGAAAAATTGGTTTTTATTGAGTAGTTGTGAAGTGTTTTGATGGGACATGCTTGGTTTTAATATTTTTGATGTTTCATGCTTCGTGCTTACAATTATTACTTCAAGAACCAAATTAGAGGCAAATATTAGAGTCAACTTAAAGAAAAATATTGCATGAATATTGATTAGAATTTATCAAATAATTGGTCAATGGTGGAATCCAAAGTATCGGTGTTTTTTTTTATAATTTGATACAATTTTATTTTAGTTAATTTGAGTCTAAAAGAATCCTTCACAAGTTCGAGCATCGAACCTTTTCACCACTATTTTTACTACAATTAAAACTCACATCACATAACATACTCAAGTATGCAAACGGGTATGCATACCTAAATGGCCGGACTTGGTTTGGGTTTGCCAGTATGCGAACGGGTACGCATACCTCTAAACTCAGTTAAATTCCGGAACTTACGCCGGTACGCATACAGGTATGCATACTAAGTTTCTTGGCTTTCAACTAACCAACCAGTACGCATACGAATATGCATACTATGATTCCCAGACTTGGAATAACTTGCAACAGTTAGCATACAAGTACGCATACTGTGTTATATCCAATCATGGTTAATTGTTCTAAACTCCTATTTCAATCATTGAAACATTCTTAGAAGACGGGAACAGCTGTCTCACACAAACTATTAGCTTCAAAGCAATTTTTAAGTAATCGATAGATCAATACGAAACATTCCGAGTCTACATCAAATGACCGTCTCTATGTTGGTAAGCTTTCTCTTTAACCAAGTTCATCTTATATTCTTGACGAAAGTCAAAAGATGATCATGTGAAAATCGCCTGGTAACATCTTACATGCTTTGTGTGAAACGGTCATTTGATGTAGACTCGGAATGTTTCATATTGATCTATTGATCACTTGAAAATTGCTTTGAAGCTAATAGTTTGTGTGAGACAGCTATTCCCGTCTTCTAAGAATGTTTCAATGATTAAAATAGAGTTTAGAACAATTAACCATTGATTGGATATAACATAGTATGCGTACTTGTATGCTAAGTGTTGTAAGTTACTCCAAGTCCGGGAATCATAGTATGCATACCCATATGCGTATTGGTTTAACAGTTGAAGTACGGGAACTTAGTATGCATACCTGTATGCATACTGGCGTAACAGTTCAGGTCTGTGAATTTAACTGATGTTGGTCCTAAACGACAGTATGCGTACCCGTTTGCATACTGGCGAACTGACCAGGTCCGGGAACTTTAGGTATGCGTACCCGTTTTCATACCTGAGTGGGTTTAGTTCTAAAATCGGTTTATTCATGAACAAATACATTTATATAATAAGGAATGCAATCTTTGCAAACCGTGTCTATAATGTTCATGAATTGATTCGAGTGAATCAAAATCGATTTTGCTTCAATTGTGTCTTGTATACTTCTATGAGAATATAACAATTGAACAACTCTATAACTAGTTTCATTTGAGTCATTTGAACTAGTTATGGTTAAGATGAATAAGGTTGATATGAGAGTGTTCATATGGCTAACTTCGATTAACTATTGTTGAGCTAACCAAGTGTACACGTTTAGGTACGGTTACCCATATCTAAATGAAGTCACATTTCATTTGTGTGTAACAAGCTAAGTTCAATCTAACGGTTGAAAGATATTAGCTTGAATCTAATCAGGTTTTCATCTAACAGTGAATATTAAATGCTTTATTACCAAGGTAACATTTATTGCAAACCCTTATTTGAAGACTATATAAGGGAAAACTCTAGCAACTGGGAAACCTAATCCCCACACCTCATGTGTGATACTAGTTGCAACTAGAGTCGATTCTCCTTTAACCTAGGTTTTTCTAAAACCATTATAGGTTAACGACTTAAAGCCTTCATTGGGATTCTGAAGCCAGACCCAACTATTTTCTCTGTAGTTGCGGGTTCTGATCTTACTTTGTTCTATCGAATTGAGTATTATCTTCTATTAGATTTTCTCGAGATTTAATCTCCGATAGGTAAGATAAAAAATAGTCACAAACATCTTCGTATCATCGTTTGTGATTCCAAAATATCTTGTTCCGCTTCCATACGGTTAAGATCACTTGTGAGGTGATTGATATTACTAGGTTGTTCTTCAGGAATATAAGTCTGGTGTGTCAATTGGTTCATGTTCACCTTGATTTATCAAAAGACGGAACAAAAACCTGTAGGTATTTCTGTGGGAGACAGATTTATCTATTTAATAGACTTTTCTGTGTGCGACAGATTTGTTTATCAAGTCTTCGACTTTGGGTCGTAGCAACTCTTAGTTGTGGGTGAGATCGGCTAAGGGAATCAAGTGCGTAGAGTCCTGCAAGGATTCAGAGGCGTAAGGAACGCGACTGTACCTTAATCAGTATGATATTGGTTAGGGCTCAACTACATTCCAGTCCGAAGTTAACTTGTAGTAGGCTAGAGTCTGTAGCGGCTTAATACAGTGTGGTGTTCAAATCTGGACTAGGTCCCGGGGTTTTTCTGCATTTGCGATTTCCTCGTTAACAAAATTTATGGTGTCTGTGTTATTTCTTTTCCGCATTATATTTTCTATATAATTGAAATATCAAAGGTTGTGCGTAGTTCAATCAATTAGATAATCCAACCTTTGGTTGTTGATATAAATTGATTGACACTTGAACATTGGTCTTTGGTACCGTTCAAGTTGTTTCTCATAATAATCAGGCTCACGGATTCTATTTATTTGATTTGTTGATTACATTGAGAAATAGAGATATAAATCTTGGATGTATTTCCATTGATTGAGTCCGACTGTCTACTTGATTCTCTTGGAAATATATTGGAGTTTGTCCATACAGATTGTCGAAACGAAATATTGGGTGTGGTTGTTGTACCGCCGCTTTTTCACTGATATTCACTGAAAATATAATACTTAATAAATGATTTAGTCACTGAAAAGTTTTTCCTTTTTTAAAGAAAAGAAAAATTATATTTATGAAAAAAAAATATACGCGATGCAAGAATGGTTCAGACACTTATATTACAAGTGATGAACTTTCTTCCAACTAAATAAATGATTATTGAAAAGAAAAGAAAAAATTAAATAAAATGAGCCTAACATCAATGTCCTTAAAGTATTATTGTCATGTAACCAAAGAACCATAGACTGCTTGATAAGCAATACTAACTCAAACACGGGCCTATGTCTAGCACCAAATGCTCTCCTATCTCTCTCGCTCTAAATGGGTCATCATCTTCTCTCACGTATCTTTGCACTTTCCTTGAGACGTACGCTGAGACCAAACTTGAAAAATCCCAAGTAATGTTGCATGCATAACACAATCCTTTAAAAGACTTTATGAAATAAAACCCGATATCATATGAATATTTGAATGCACAAAAAAGTATCATCCATTTCAACGTCTTGTTTACACTAGTGAAGTTTCAAAACCACATTAATGTCTTTATGCTTTAGTATTGAAAAAGTAGGAAAAGATTTATGGAAATTTACCTATAACAAGAATCTAGCCTTGGAGTTTATTGAGTCGTTTCTTAAAGAACATGGAGATAAGACAATTGAGAATCAAAAATTGATATTAAGTGGGATTACAAATTTATTAAAGATATAAAAGGTGACATGCAAACCTTTTTATGGATAATTACTATCGCAGATTACTTCGCATCTAAAAAATGCTGGATGTATACCTGGTTTTATGTTAATAGGTAAGTCATATGATGAGATTACAGACTTTGTTAACATCGAGGATGATTACACTATTAAGAATGAAGATGAAATCAAGAGTGAGTACAAGTGGGTGTTTAAGGGATGATGATTTAAAAACATATAGAGATATAGGGAAGTAAGTATATAAAGATTTAGTCCGGGGGTTTTAGTATTAGGATGTTTGGACTGAACTAAAACTTTATTAAAGAATACTGCTTTATTAGGCTTACATTTACTAAATGATATATTTATGTTTATGAGACTGATATTTCAGATGTCTCATTTGTTAGTCTACAATGATGATTATGATGATAATGATACGATGTGTTAAAGAAGCTAATATTTAGAAGTTCATAGACTAACAAAGGAGACATCTGAAATCTCAATCCTATAATTCTGAATGTTACCTTCTTTGACGCATCGTATCATCAACGTCATCACTATAAAATCAACAACATATTTACTTGTTTATAACCATCATCACCATCACCATTACTATCATTATAACTACATGATAAACATAGGCATCATTCCAGGCAACCTAACATATATAGTTTGCAAATCAACTATTTGTAGTTTCATTATTATCATCATAATCATCAATATTTTCTTTCAAACAAGATAACCAACATTACAAAAATCAAACTCATAACCTACAACAAAATATTTAAAAATAAAATCAATATATTCTGATAAAAAACTTAACTAATCTTTTTTTTTACCATAACAATTTTTTCCTCAAATCGTTCTTTAAAAAAAAAATCCACTCAACAACTAAACCAAATTGTTTTGGGGCTTAAGCACTCCCAACTCAACTCTCTGCTCAGCTTTAATACCATGTGTGGAATCCATCATGACACAGAGAGGACTGGGAGAGATTGAATCATAATACAAACTTAAAATTCCATATTACGATAGTATTTCCAAACTCTAAAGTATTGAATCACTGTTTTCACTAACATCAAACACATATGTTGTAAAAACTATTTCCACTTCTTAAATCTCGTCCACCAATTCCAAAATAATAAGTATTACGTCACATGGATTTTTATATCACCGAATCAAATATATTTATTAACAAAGAAATATAAAAACAAGATTGACTCGTTTCTAAATACTTTTAACTATTCACAACAAATGATGTTGAAGATATTAAGATGGCTCTTGCAAAATGTTGAAAGTTTACCGTTCAATCTACTTATCAAGCAATAACTCTTTTTTTTTGCTCGATAAATAAAGGTATTTTATAAATGGATTAATCATCAAAAAGAAACTGACCAACCCAAAGAAATATACGAAGAGAATCATAATGGAAAAACCCACAAAAAGAGGCAGAAGGCTAAAAAGCTAACATACTCACAATAACAGAAAAATCGTGTGGAGGATCGAGAAAATCCATAAGAAAAACTACAAAACTCTTACTGTTGGCTTTGTGGATGATTTGAACACGACCGACATAAATATGAATGGTGAAATAAATGCACTGTATAATACGAAAAAACTATACTTAATAACAGACAAGCGTTGGGATGATTATGTATGAAAAGGGATTGTATATCGAATAGGTAAAAGTGGGTCGTCGGATGTTGAATGGATTAACCCATGGTATCTGTTAACAAAGTGCACAAATGACACCGCAATCGCCCATATATGTCAACAGTGAAGAAGCAACGAGGGATTGATGATTTTGATATATGTGAATAGTGAACAAAGAAACTCGGATTTATTTTGATATCCGTGGATAATCGTGACTGGCTTATGGTAGGGGTACTTATAATGGAAAAGGGAAGAGAAATGAAAGTTTATCGAGTAAAGTTCTAGGATTTTATCTAACAGATAATTTGACTTACACGTAACACATCAGTGATGCCTGTGAGTTTCTAAGAATTGGGCTATATTTTCCTCACTTTTCTTTTACTTTTTTCCCCTTTCTTTTCAACCATTTTCTCTCTCTCTTCTGCAATGCACCCTATTTGATTTTTGAATATGTTATCTGTCGAATTTTGTCGTAATATTAAAAGGTTTCTTCTTAATCAAAAGCTAAACTTTTAGGGTTTGAAATGATTTTTTTATAATCATGAAACTACTGATGTTTGAATGATAATTTAGATACCATAGCTAGTCATTAATGTTGTTCTAACATATATGTAACTTGGTATTTGATGATTTATTTGAAGGTGTATTGAAATACGAGGTTTATAGATGTGATAAAAATGTGATCAAGTGCGATGGTTTATGTGATGAATTTTGTGATACCAATGTATTGAAAATTATACATATGTGCTTGTAAGATTAAGAATGTTGGATAATCTAGAATTGATATCGAGTATTAGTCATCCGGTATCGTCACGTTTTGAGTTAGTACAAGCCATGTAAAAGAGTTGTACAACATTGTTGTGCAGCATCCCCATACTAAAGTAACTTTCGAAAATCCTGGGTTTGGATCAATGTTTAAAATTGCTTATCTAAAACTTATTGACATAGCTCTAACCACCTGTATATCCGAGGTGGTGGCATACCACCAATCCATTTTACTTCCTAAGTTTTGAAATAGGATTTATGTTAGATCATTGCTCGGTTGAACCCACCAAGTGTTGTCATTTTTAGTTCCAAAACTCAAAGATGCTTGATTTGATTACTACAGTCAACTTCTTTGGGTTAGACTATGAATATAAAAATACTGAGACTTGCTCGTGTTACTCATGAAGAACCGGAAGACAATCGTCATCAACAAACACATCATCCTTCATTTCGAGGTTAGTAACACAACCTTGACTTGTTTCATTTCTATCTATGTTACTTTCAAGTCAGTTTATATTGAAAACATAACATACGAAGTATAATTTGTTTAATTATTTCTAGTATTGGTGACTTGGTTATTCTATGATCAAAATGACCATGAAATATATACTAGTTGTTTTATACAACTTTGGTATATTGAGTTATGAAGTATGGTTTAGCTATTGGACTTCGTAGTATCGACATAACATTGATTGGTAATTTGTTATATTTGGAGTGTTGAACTTTCGTTTGAATCGTTACCTTGGAATTGTGTTTAACTATACATAGTTTAAGGAGGTAAACTTGCGAAACTTATTTCTTAGTTGAATAAGTGATTCAAAGGATCTTTAGTAGACCAATCCTTTAAAAAAGGATCTCTATTAGGACCGATCCCAATGATCTTTAGTAGGACAATCCCTTAACAAAGGATATCTATTAGGACTGATCCTAAGGATCTCTACTAGGACCGATCTTATATAACCAAAAGTCAATTTTCAATTTGTCTACTATCTCCGGGTTTATGTAGATATCAATATGTATTTTGATTAAAAAGGAAAGTTCATACGATATCGACATAGTATTTGAGCATGTGATAAACTCTTATTACCTAATATTCAAGTATCTTCCTTGATACTGAAGGTGAGTTTTTGAAACCGAAATATTCTGATACCTTATAGATATTAGGATTTATGTGTTTTCCATACCCCGAAGTACCACAAATCTCTTGTTATTATATTAGTAAAGTGTATGACTGTACCCTAGCTAATAGTTATCAATATCCAAAAGTGGTTTCGGTACATAAGTTGGATTACATTTGGAATTTATCAAAACCGAAAATATATTATTATTATTGCATATCATTAGGATTTTCTGTTAGGGCACTACTTGGTCGAACTTGGAAGTTTTGTTATCTCAATCTTGTTGTCAATGTTAGATGCACTAAACTATATTTTGATTTCTAGTCTACTTAAGTCAAGTCTCGGACTAGGATTCCAGTATGGTAGTTAAGTATCAGATATCATTGAACCCTCGAAGATTGAAGACTGAAGATCAAACGAAGACATTGGTAGAACTTCATCAACAAAGAAGTATGTGAAGACTGAATCATTCTATTTACTCACAACATTACTATTATATCTATATGAGACTATGTCGTATGACTTCTAGTAGATTTAATATTGCAAAGAAGAAGTTTTGAGTCAAGCTTGTCTTGTTAAACATCTCGAAATATGATTCAAGATGGTATGTTATCTCTAATCAATAACTCTTTTGTTTAATGCATTATGATCCCTTGTTTTTCTCCTTTGCCAATTTTGTTGACAAAAGACGGAGAATTATTTAGTAGTATTCACATATGGGCTTTCAGAGCATCATGTATGGGGGTGTGAATTATAATATATAGTTTTTACCTATTATGCAAAAGAAGTAAGTAATGACTTAGGGTAAGAAAATATCACCGTAGTATTGTTTCAAAGTTGTGGTGCAATTGAACTTTGAGGAAGATAATTATACCATGTTTTGGTATAACAACCATTGAGTTGAGTGACTTTATCATTCTAGAAGAAATCTAATCGAGTATTATCATAATGTTATCGCTATGGATCTTCAACAACAAAGGAGATGAAACAATCATACGTAGAACCATAAAAGAACTTGAAGCCTAGGAAATCAAGACGATGTTTTAGAACCAAGGAAATCAAGCATGATGGATTTTAAATCCATGTGATGTATTCCGCCTTGATCTATGTCACGATGGTGCCAACCCTTGTGCACGTACGATAAGTAAAGTCAATACGTTAGGTAAGGTCAGAATTTCGATATACAAAATGGTACGTTACAATCAAGATTGTGTAGCCAGTAAGTAAAAAAAAGAAATTTCGAAATCAAATAAGAAACTGTTGATTGAATAATTTAAATTATGGTTCATTAGTGGGGTAGGTGG
Source organism: Papaver atlanticum (assembly GCA_023531105.1). Classification (NCBI taxonomy): domain Eukaryota; kingdom Viridiplantae; phylum Streptophyta; class Magnoliopsida; order Ranunculales; family Papaveraceae; genus Papaver; species Papaver atlanticum. The sequence continues at coordinate 1,366,891 of JAJJMB010010439.1, forward strand.
AGGTTGCTCGCGTGAAAGAAGATTATATGTTAAAGAATGAAAGTCTAATAGGGGAAGTGAAGTGATTGTTGGAAGGTGGATGTACGATTGCAGGACTTGTTTTTGCAAAGGTAATTAGTTTCCAAATGGAGTGTAAGGAATAAATATATAGTACCGGAGGTTAGCTTATGGCTAGCGCAAGTTTCGTTTGGGCAACGACATAATCTCTGTCGTCCAAAATTCAACACAATCTCGACTGCTCTTTAGCCCATATATATACAATTATTACAAGTAGGGGTGAGAAAGGGATGGATGGATGTGGATTTGGTATCACCCGCATCCAATTCATCTAAATAGCGGATTCAAAATTTTCACCACGTTCAGTCCATTACCCGTCGGATATGACACCCCTAGGTGAGCAAATAAGCGAATTGATTACGGATGGATTTGCTGATCTTAACAAATTATATATAAAAAACGGATAAATTTTGAACATGAGCAATATAACTTAGTTTTAAAACTTAGATTACTAGAATATAAGTAATGGTTTTCCTTATTTGCCACCCACACTTTTCCTATTTGCCACTCACGTAAATTACCACCTCCACTTTTCCTATTCACCACCCATATAAATTTTAAAATATCCTAATTACAACCTCTTGACTTTTTGTTTACACCCAACGAAAAAATCACCCATATAAAAATAAATAAAACCTTAACTAAGTTACAGATTATTTGTTTCTTCTCATCTCGACCCACCGACCAACCACCTTCTTATATCCATCTCCACCCAACTACCACCATCTCCACCCTTCTTTTCTTGGTTGAATCCATGAAAAACAAAGTCCAAACTACATAGTCATCATTTACTAAACCCCCATGACGGCATAAATTCGTATTTGAGATGATCACTGACTTTTCATGGTCGTTCAGGAAAACAAAAACTTGTAGTCACCAGTTTCTGGACGACTATGACTATTTCGGGGAGATGTATCCTGGACGACTGCGACTGTTTTGGGCTGTGTATATACCCTGAGATTGATTTCATCAATAAGTTGAATACTTCCGTAATTCATTAATACATTAAGAGTTATCCATTAACATATAAACAAAAAAAGTTGAATACTCTTATTGATTTTGATACTTTAAAACACTAAGAATTGTAAAATTATACCAAATTTGTAGATTGTGAAATCTTTATGGATATTTGATTCATCCAAGATTTAGTTTTTTTCCCCTAGTTTTAATTGTGAATCTTCCATAATAATGGATTATTCGCTGATTTCCTTTATTTTCTCGATGAATTAAATGATAAAACATAGAGAAATAATAAGTTTTTGGTGTATCACAATTCATATTATATATTTTTGATGAAAAGGGAGATTAATGAAGAAAAAGAAAAGTGGATTTTTTATTAAAAAGGAAGATTAGTGAAGAAGAAGAAAAATAATTGTAGTCAAATTTCATTTGACTTTATTTGTAGGTGGTAAATAGGAAAAAGTAGAATTCAAAAATAGATTTACTTTTAATATTTGAGAAGGGTGGTAAATAGGAAAAATATGGGTGGCAAACAGGTGAAACCTAAGTAATTAACATAGCGAAAATAACACAATGCCTTTTCAACAATCAAAATTATAATATTTATTGACATGAAGGCCTCAGATCAATACAAAATTGACACTTTTGAAATATCATTGAGGATCTTCAATGCTTTACAACATCAAACTATATATTATCCAGCGTTTTCTATAATAATCTTCACTAATATATAATAATAACATTATTTTTACGGTCGGGTGTTCAACAGATGAATGATGTTCCACCAACATCTGGTCCGTGAAAACAACCGGTTTCAAAAATTTACCCGCGTCCAATCCACGGAAAAACGGATTAGGTGTCCATTCGCTAATAGGATTGGATTTGCTCACCTTTAAAATTTACAAGAGAGGGAAACAGATATCTAATGAATGGGCTTTACCAATTTGGATATTTCCACTCTAACAACCCCAAGAAAATGCCGTGCCTGAGGCCTGATGCCGGACGTATGTTCAAAGTTGCAACACACCGAAAACAAATTATTCACAATTTTCAAAAATCACAAAAGAATATTATTTTTGATAAGGTCTCGTATATATGCATCATAAATTGGACATAAACAGCCAAGATCATACCAAACAGCAAATAAAACTCCATCTAATGGCCAATATATTTTCCATATTAAAACAACAACCAATATAATAATATAATTTCCTTTAAAAATAAAACCTTTTGGTTTTTGTTACTCAGATTCGAACACGAAACTTCTCGGTTGCTTAATTATACCAACAAAAGACTTTGTACTTATTCTCTGAAATAAAAAATAACAAAAAATACAAGGAAAAATTCTCGTGTCAATTCGCATTTTTCTGGGTTTTTCTCTCAAACAACTTTGAAGAGCAAAAGAAGGAGGAGGAGGAGGTCTTGTTGGCAGAGTAAGGAGTTGGACTTTAATCAGATCACAAAGAATGTCTTCTCCAGCAGAGTAAGCTTCTATTTCTCAATTAGGGTTTTAATCTGATGTTCTGATAATTAGGAGTTAAGGGTTTGATTTTACTTTTTTTTGTTTATGAATTTGAAGCTTTTGATTGCCCTAAGAACATAGTTACGATAAGGTGTTAATAGTGTCAATTGATAGAGTTTATGTATTCAGTTAGCAAATCCCGTTGTGGGGTTTGGAAGAAAAACCAACAATGCTTAGGTTGATATAAGTATTCGAGATTGCCGAATTTGAAACCCTAGTTTCAGTTGAGTTTATGAAATCAGGTATAGATTTCTATCGATTATTATAAATGGAACAGTGTTTGAAAGTATGAGTTGTGAATAAAAACTGATTTTGTTATCTGGGGATGGTATGTAATGAGTTTTTGTGGAGGGTTGGTTAGTGTTTGTAAGATGTGATACTTATGCAGCAGATTAAATTAAGCTGGATTTTGATTTTTGAAATAGATCAGTACGTGGGTTTATCATTCTATATCCTTTGGTTATGTCAACAATAGGAAATCCAGTATACACCTTTGTTAGAGGTGATGATGCCACCTTGCAACTAGTATATTTAAAATGTGACTCTAAATTGTTACTGATGGGCTGTCATGGAGTAAATTCAATCCGGTGGTCGGTTTTTGGGAGGGAGGGTTCATGCCCAACTGGACCCGACTAGTTTTAGATGGTTAGTTTCATTGATATGCTGCACATCGTTTCCGATAAGGGAATTTATGGAACACTTTATGTGCAGTGCTTTGCTCCCTGAGGTTATTGTTTTTGTACTTATGAACATATATCCTCTGTTGACGAACAACTGCATGATTTTTTTTTAGATATATGGAAACCCATATGGAGGTTTCTTGTCTCTCATCTACGGTAACATGTTAATGTAGTGAACTTTTGTATTTGACTGCCACTTCTATGGTCGTTGTTATTCTTTTTGCAAAAGAAATAAGGGAAACTTATTGAAGTCATGACGATGCATCTTATTGTTGGCTTGGAAAATAGTGCATCCCTTTATTTTATGTGTGCTTCGCTGACATCCTCTTGCCATGTATGTTTTTCCTTTTCAGATACTATAATTCACTCCCACCTATAACCAAAGCTTATGGGACCATCTGTTTGGCGGCTACTACTTTATCTCAGTTGGGACTGCTTAGCCCTGCATTTATTGAACTGATTTATCCAGAAGTTTGGCGGCTTCAGGTACAATTGTTGTCTCTTCTCAAGTTTCCAGACATTTACTGAAGTAAGCTCTTAGTACTATTGTCATAAGGCTGATACATGGTGGTATAGGGGCATCCATCCCCATTGTTTCCAACATCTGAGAATCTCCATCACTTTCATGTGGTTAAATGACTAAGTAATGGCTGAGTGCTTCGGTTAATTTCAAATGACGAGCATACATGCTTTTAGCTACCTCAGTGCTCATAGTTCTTCTCAACCCAAAAGTCAATCTTTACGATCCCCTTTTCCCTTTTATATATGTTGTTCATCTACCCTTACAAATTTTGTTATATTTGACCACAGGTGTGGAGACTGGTGACAAATTTCTTTTTTCTTGGGAATTTTTCCATTAATTTTGGGATTCGTCTCTTAATGATGTAAGTTAATACATTTCCTCCGTCAGATGCTTATGTCTTTTAATGCAAATACTATGCCTTTCTTTCCTCGATTAAGGATAGCTACATTAGTTACAGAGGAAGTCAAGTATTGGTGAATCTATGATTCTGATGGACCGCCATTGTAAATTGTAATCCTGTAGAGCAAGATATGGGGTCCAGCTAGAGCAAGGTCCGTACGCACGGCGTACTGCAGATTTTCTTTGGATGATGATATTCGGATCCTTGTCATTACTGGTATGTGTTATGTTTCTCCACCTTTGTATTTCAATTTGTAGTATTTTTACCATTGACCTTATCTTCGAACACCCGTTTTTATTCTCTCTTACCAAAATAATTTTATCCTGTACTTTTTCTTGATTGTTAGGTATTATCCCTCATTCCCCCATTCTGGAATCCTTTTCTTGGAATTTCTCTGGTATACATGCTTCTCTATGTATGGAGCAGAGAATTTCCAAATGCTCAAATCAGCCTCTACGGTCTTGTGACTCTCAAGGTAAGCTTGATCTGCTTCATTTAATATTTTCTTCATATGCATATAGATTAGTTAGATAACAGTCACAAGTAAGGAAAAGTAAAAAATGACAACTAGGTTGCTATGAAGTACATCATACGCTGATGTTGCATGTTTACTTATTTTGACCGTCTTTTCAGGCATTTTATCTCCCGTGGGCAATGCTCGGTATGGATGTTATCTTTGGTGCGCCGCTCATGCCCGATCTGCTGGGTATCATAGCAGGGCATGTGTATTATTTCTTAACAGTTCTGCATCCACTTGCCAGCGGCAAAAACTATCTGAAGACTCCAAACTGGGTGTATCCTTTGACAAGTTTATGTTTCCACATCGGTTCCACTTCATTTTTTTCTCCTGTATTATGCAACCTATATGCAAAATTAAGCCTATGATTCTCTTTCTTAAAGGTTATATTGTTAGGATCATGAACCGAGGTTAGGTAGCCAAGAATTAGGTGAAATTCTTTCATGGGACTTGTGTTGTGACAGTGCGGCTGATAAGGTTAATTTTAAGTTCAGAGAAAGGGGTAGAAGTGAAGGTTAAGAGTCTAGCTGCTTTCTCCTGCAGTATCAATCTGTTGTTTTCCAATGATGATCTTTTTACGCATTGTTTGATAAGTAAAGGTTTTATGGGCTACCCAACGTATATGCAAAATGAAATAATATGATTCTAGATTTTCTTAGAGGTTATACAGGTAGGATCATTAACCAAGTTTAGGTAGTCAATGAATAGGTGAAGTACTTTTGTAGCACATGTGCTGTGACAATGTGACGAGGTTAATTTTAGGTTCAAGAAAGGGTTTGTAGTACATGTGCTGTGACAATGTGACGAGGTTAATTTTAGGTTCAAGAAAGGGGTAAAAGTAAAAGCTTAGAGTCTTGCTGCTTTCTCCCGCAATATCAATCTTTTTCAGCATTGTTCGTAAAGTAAATTCTTTATCTCGAAGCTGGCAATTATCATACTGTATATCTTCCCTTTTCTCTGCATTATCCTTAACTTGTAAATGATAGGCACAATATCGTGAGACGGTGGAGCATCGGTCATCAAGCATATGGCAATACCGGCCAACCTACTCAGCCACGTGAAAGAACAGCTGGTACAGCTTTCAGAGGAAGAAGTCATCGGCTCACCGATTAAATGCACCATCCTTCAATTCTCCATTATCAGAATGTCTTTAGCTATCTCAATGTTTTCTCGCAAAGACAATGGAAGAAGAAAATCCATGAAGAAAAATGATAGGAACTGCTTTCTTGGAGATAGGGTTGCCGAAATCAGAAACAAATACTAGACGATTTTTTTGTTGTTAAACTCGTAAAACCCTCTCATGTTATTACTACTACTAGCTCAAAGAAAAGCTTGTTCAGTTGTTACATTACATCTCCCACCTCTTCAAAGAGTTCAAGAAAAATTTTTAACATCTTGCTTTGTACTTCTAAATTCAGCCATTGAATAGTGCTAAAAATTTAATACTCTCTTCGTTTTAGATAAAGTGATACTTTAACTTTCTCCAAAACGAAAAATGATAAATGGACAGCATCACTTTTCCTGAAACAAAAGTAGAATATTGGAGCAAGGGTTTAGCACAAATATCTAGCTAATAAGAAAAAAAATTAACATCTACGAATTTTGCTGTGAACTTTTAAATTCAGCCATTGAACGGTGCTAAATATATTACCCACCCTCTGTTTCAAAAAAATAATTATACTTTCACTATTTTTGTATATCGGCACAAAATCACTTTTTGTTTGAAAGATTTTTTTTGGGACCATGGTTTTTTTTTGGGACCATGGTTTTATTAGGCCAACCTCCCTATACTTATAAGGGGTGTCCTAAAGTTAGACAATTACACATTTACCCTTTACTTTAATTTAAATTAAAACTAACCTAATAACTATATAAATCTAATCATATACATTTAATTTAAATGAATCATTAACCAAAATCAAAAACAAAAACAGAGATAGCAGGGGCATCAAAAAAATTAGTTTTGAAAAAAAAAAATTCTTCTCTTCTTCTTCTCTCTTTCCTTGACGTTACTCGTTCGATTGAAAAACCCATCACTTTTAATTCGTTTTTTATTGAGAAAACTGAGTAGAAATCATACAAATATGGTTTAAATGGAAGTTACAGTGGCATGTTCGGTTAGGAATAGTTAAAAAAAAACTAGTTTGCTAACAAAACATTCTGAAACCAAGAACACGAAGAACACTTCGGTTATCACGAATTAATTTTTTCTTAACCGAACTCAGAGTTCGGTTGGTTCGCAAAAAAGTCTAAAACTATTTTCTAACCGAACTTTACCAATATTACAAAAATAAAATAAAATTCAATGTAACCGAACTGTGCTGTTTTGCCCACTATGTTGAGTTTTGATTTAACCGAACTTTTCCCACTATGTTCGGTTGGTTCGCAAAGAAGGCTAAAACTATTTTCTAACCGAACTTTACCAACATTACAAAAAAATAAAAAATAAAAAACTTCAATGTAACCAAACTGTGCTATTTTTCCCACTATGTTGAGTTTTGATTTAACCGAACTTTGCCCACTATGTTGGGTTGGTTCGCAAAGAGGGCTAAAACTATTTTCTAATCGAACTTTACTAATATTACAAAAAAAAAAAAAAAAAAATGTAACCGAACTGTGCTATTTTGCCCTCTATATTGAGTTTCAATTTAACCGAACTTGTCCCACTATGTTCGGTTTGTTCGCAAAAAACCTTGACAAACCGAATTCTTCACTAATTGCGTGTGGTTCGGTTAGATATTGGTTGGTATGAAGTTTGCGAAACAACCGAACTTTACACTTGGTAAAATCTTAATCAACGCGAAGCTCGGTTAGATATAGGTTGCGAACCAACCGAACTTCTAGACCCTAAAGTTCGGCAACATTGCGGGCAAACCGAACATTACTCTGTAAATCCTATAAACAAAGTTCGGTAACCTGCGTGTTAACTGAACGACTAAAAACCTCAATTAAGAGCAAGTTTGGTAACCTGCGTGTTTGGAAAAAGTAACCGAACTACACTTTCAGATGTGTTCGGTTACCTGTTCTTCACATAAGGTAACCGAACAAGCCCAAATCTACTTAAAATATTTACATTTTTTTGAAATTTTGGATCAATTCAACCAACATTATCTAAGTTTGAAGCATACCTGGGTACCCAAATACTCTTCCTCCGGTTGTGGTTGGTAAAATCCATGTTTTTCTTCTTCATCTTCTCTAACTTTACTATCTCAATAATTCTACTTCTTTTTAAAAAAAATCCTTCTGATTTTTTAATCTCACTAATTATCTTTAACTTAATCATTTCACTAATCATTACACTAACTATTATTAACACTAACTAATCATTACCCAAAATTAATTAAGAGGGTAATTTAGGTATTAATATAAATATCTAGATAAGGAATGACCTAAATTTACTTATAATGTCTTATCCAAAATAAAAAAATGGTTCTTTTGTTACACCTCGTGAAACGATAGCTGTCTCAAGTTTGAGCCCACTAACTTAAGAAAAAAACCCAAACTTAAAAAGGAGATTTTTCTAGGGTTTTAGTCTGAAACATTCTTATTTCTTCTTCTTCTTCACAGAGCCTCCTCCGCCTCTCTCTAAAAAATGTCATCTCCTACAACAACCCTTTGTTCCTCTGAACCAGAAATCCCTCCTAAACCACTTAATCCATCAAGGGTTACTCCTGAAACCATTGGAAGAGCAGTAGAAGCTCTAAAAAAATGGAACAAAACAAGATCAAAAGATGAGAAACCACAACTCATAGAACAAGATGAGTTCTTATATCTTGTACTAACCCTAAAAAAAATCCCAGCTAATGGTCGAACAAATCCATACAAAATCCCATTATCCCATTCACTTCATCCATCTGATTCAACTGAAGAACATTGTTTAATCATTGACGACCGTTCTAAATCAACTCTCACATCTGAAGCTGCTAAGAAGAAAATCGCAGAGGAAAATATACCAATCTCTAAAGTCCTCAAGCTTTCGAAACTCAAGACTGATTATCGAGCTTTCGAAGCGAAACGAAAGCTTTGTGATTCTTATGATTTCTTCTTTGCAGATAAAAGGGTTATCCCATTGCTTCCAAAGCTATTAGGTAAGCAATTTTTCAAGAAGAAGAAAATTCCCGTTCCTATTGAATTAACACATAAGAATTGGAAACAACAGATTGAGAATGCTTGTAGCTCAGCTCTATTTTATTTGAGAACTGGTACTTGTAGTGTTATTAAAATTGCTAGGGTTTCTATGGATAATGATGAAATTGTTGAGAATGTTGCTGCTGCGATTGATGGTGTTGTAGAGATTGTTCCTAAGAAATGGGCGAATGTTCGTTCGTTTCATTTGAAAATGTCTGAGTCTTTAGCATTGCCTGTTTATCAAGCTGTTCCTGATTTGGGTTTGAAAATTGAGGGTTTGAAGAAGGTTGAGGAATTGGAAGAGAAGGAATCGGTGGAGGAAGGTCTAGACGAAGAGGAGGTGAAAGAGAAGAAGATTACACCTGCGAAGAAGAAAGGGTCTAAGAAGGGAAGAATTCTTGAAGTTAGGTATATGGATGATGATATTGGTGAAGCTTTGGATAATTTATCTGATGCGGAGGAGAATGAAATTGCTGAATTGGATGCTAAATTGGTTGGCAAGAAGAGAAAGAAGGTCGGAAGTTCGAAAAAAGAGAAAGTTGTTGACGAGGAGAAGAAACCTAACAAGTCCTCTAAGGTGAAGAAGGTTGCAATTGTGAAGCAGGATGATCTTGGCGAAGCTTTGGATAATTTATCTGATGAGGAGGAGAATGAAAATGCTGAATTGGATGCTAAATTGGTGGGTAAGAAGAAAAGGAAGATGGGAAGTTTGAAAAAAGAGGAAATCGTTGAGGAGGAGAAGAAACCAAACAAATCGTCTAAGGTGAAGAAGGTTGCAATTGTGAAGCAGGATGATGGAGATATCGAGAATGAAGTTGCTGATGATGTCTCTCTTTCTAGTGGATCCAAGAAGAGGAAGAAGAAAACTAGTAAAATTGACAAGCCTGAGAGTGGGGAATTGAAGGCGAAGGTTAAGAAGAGCAAGAGAACAGCAAAAGCTTGAGATGTGTCTGGTTTTGTTTTGATGAGATTTGAGACGACGAGCTTGCTGAGGAGATCCTCCTGCCTGCCATCTAGACTTCTTTTAATCAAGTATGATTATGTTTGGAAGTCTTTTACTTGCAGTTTTAATATTTTGTTGTGATGTTTTCTTTGCTTAATCAAAACTCAATTGCGTTAGAGTAGATTTTTTTGAGTAGCCAAATTGTTTCCGTCACATGATACCTTACGAATATCACTCTTTATAGTGCTGCAATTTAACTTCCAATAACATAACTGGATAGAGTGTGTCTTATTCATATATATGCTTTCAGTCGGAGTCGGGAAACTTTCAAGTGGTGATCTTATCGGTTTCTACTTCGGAGTTGTTGCTGTTATTAGATATCTATTTCTTGTTACTTGTGTCTTGATATTTAGATTTTGATTTCAGTCATCTGAAAGATGTCACATATATTCAGAAGAATGACTTTCCGTCATTATATTTATATGGCAATCAGTTAAATCAATATTAGATGGATGGCCTCCTAAATTTTGGATGTTATTTTTGGTTTGCCGCTCATGCCCAATCTGCTGGGTATCATAGCAGGGCATCAGTATTATTTCTTTACAGTTCTGCATCCACTTGCTAGCGGCAGAAACTATTTGAAGACTCTGAACTGTGTGTATCCTTTAGTAATTTTCTGTTACCACATCCATTCCACTTCATCTAATATATATGCAAAATGAAGCCTGTGATTTGAAGTTTTTTTAAAGGTTATACAGTTAGGATCATGAACCAAGGTTAGGTAGCCAAAGATAAGGTGAAGTTCTTCCATGGGACTTGTGTTGTGACAGTGTGTCTGACGAGCTTAATTTTGGATTCAGAGACAGGGGTAGAAGTTAAGTATAGAGTCTTGCTGCTTTCTCCTGCAATATCAATCTGTTGTTTTCCATAATCTTGTTCTACATTGTTAGTTAAGTAAAGGCTTTATCTATAAGTATATGGCAATAATGGCCAACCCGCTCGCAATGTGATTGGGCAACTAGTGTAGCTTTTAGAGGAAGAAGTTATCGGCTCAGCGAATAAAATGTACCATCCTTTCTCCATTGTCAAAGTGTAGCTATCTTTTTTTCGTTTAGTATAGATAGTGGAAGATGAAATCCGTGAAGAAATGATGAGGGTTATTTAAAAAGGAATTATGGTTTGGAGAAGCTCGCTTTTTAATTTTTATTGTTCGGTAGAATCAACTTCTATTTTGCTAGTTGATCTTTGCTTCTGTAGATCTTTTAGCTAAGTTTCGTTATGTGCAGAAATGTTGAAAGAGACATTCGGTTTGATGTCTTCTCTTTATTGTTGCTTGTCTATGTAAAAGTGGTTACTTATCCTCGAAAATGCTATGTATTACCCCGGATTTATACGCAAAAATCTTACCCCTATGTGTCAACTTCTTATTTGCTCACTTTTAAAACGGATCCTCGGTTTTTCTCTGGTGGGTAGGGTGAGGATGAAATCTACGATGGATATTGATGACACATAGGGGTAAGAAGTTGGGGTATAAATCCGGGGTATACCTAGCAGCTTCGACTTATCCTGGTCTCTTTCTACATTATGTAGTTTAGTCCATTTCAGAGAACATTGGAAATGGTGTCAGAGAAAGACTTTGTTGTCTTAAACCTCTTAGATCCAGTTTTATAATCTGTATGGTATATTTAATTTTTTTTGAAGAAGAATTCCCGACTAAGTGTGGAAGCAATACGAATCTGAATGGCAATTATTTGTGTGGGTGCAAAATACCGCATACCCATCAGTTATGCGAAATGATGCCTATAAGTAGTAAGCGAATACGAACGCGTACAACATATCCAGGATGACGAACTAGATAACGTCACCTAGTCACGATAATAATGTGAAGATCAACGCGGCAGTAAAGAAACCGTGCGGCAATGATAAAGTCTACGCGACATTGACGCGCCCCAATTCGAAAATAGGGGCTTTATTAGCTGTCCTCCACTATGTAAACTCCTATAAAAGGAACCAACCATCATTGTATGAGGGAGAGATCTTTTTGGTCAGCTGAGATAAGATATTTAGGAGAGGGAAGGTTATTTGTTTTCCAAGTTAGGGTTTTCCCCATTCATCTTTATATTTGTTCTAAGTTTTAATAAAAGATTTTGAGTATTTCATCAGGGTGTGGTTGTAGGATTTCCTGCAACTACATTTTGGCGCTAGAAATCAGCTCGGATGATAATCCCTATGGGTGAAGTCCTTAAAAATTTTAGCTTAAAATTATTCATTACTTTTCAAAATCTTATCATAATCTTTGAGAGTTTTAGATTAAAAGTTTCAATTATCATTAATCTTTGAGAGTTTTAGAAATACAGATTTGTAAAACGAGACCAAAAGTTTTCATCTCAGCAAAGTAACTTTCATCAATAACATTTTAGGTTCTTTGAAGAATACTTTTTCCTTTGTCAAGAGTAGATATTGTTATAGGAACAAAAGATGGTGAGGCAAGCATCTACAGCGGAACAAGTGATAGCAACTAGGAGGAGTAGAAGAATCGCAGGAAGAAGAAGAGGTGAAATTGCTGAATCATCAAGAATGGGAGAAAGGAACAATTGAGGGAAGCAAGTCCAATCTCAGATACAACACGTCCAGGAGGAGAATAACACCCGCAACTATGACGAGGTAAGTGTTCATACTACATATATATATACGGTGGAGGAAAACGAGCAAAGAAACGTAGAGGAAGGACCAGAAGGAGAAAACGAAGACAACATGACAATAGAGGAGATCCGACAAAGATTAGTAGAAGAAAGGAGAAGATAAGAAGAAGCACGTGCGAACTTAACGCGTCAGAATGATGAGCTAAGAGAATAGAATAACAGGTTTCAAGAACGGAGGTCACAAACCACATCAAGGACAACACGTGCAAGCTCAAGATAAAGGACAAGCAGGAGCACGTCAAGGTGTAGCAGATCTAGTCGCAGGGATACTAGACAAGAGCAGCCACTAGATAACAACATTGTTGGAAATTTTCATGTAGGTGATAATATGCAGGAGGAGCGCGGTCATAATCGCATAGAACAACAACCAATAGATGATCGATACGCACAGCAAGGCGAATATTATCACAGAGGCAATCAACATGAGCAACATGGCGAACATAACCGCATACATTATGATCATGGAGAGGAAACTGATGAAGAGCAGGGGAGGATGATATTACAAGGTAGAGAAATGATGCGAAATCAACGCGACCGTGCAGATTAGGATGAAAGGAATAATGTCGCACAGGTACATGCAAGGAATGAAAAAAGAAAGACGCAGAAGAAGAGAAGAGGCGGAAGAACGAGAACTCCAGGAGGCGATGCGTGAAAATAGGCACGAAAATAGAGTGAGGCAAGCAAGATTGAAAAGACCTATGAAGCAAGATGCAAATCAAGCCATGAATGAAACCATCCTAAGAGAATTAGCAGAAGTAAGAGCAATGATTACGGCACGGAGAGACGGAGGAAGGCGACAATTACATGAAGCAATAGAAGAAGTAGGAAAAACACCGTTCGCAAGGAAAATACAACTCGCAGGAATACCAAATAAGTGCCATTACCTGTTTTTACTAACATTTTCGATGGAAGTACATGTGCAATACAGCATATAAAGGCGTACAACAGATCTCTGTTGCAATGGGAGGATAATGATGCAGTCTTATGCAAGTATTTTCCTGCTAGCTTAACAGGAGAGGCTTTACAATGGTTTGAGGGATTGCCAATGGGAACAATCAGGTCATTCAATCATCTACAAAGCATATTCTTAGGAGCATACATTAGTAACAATATGTTACGGCCAGGAATAGAGAAGGTATTCAGCTTAAGGAGAAGAATCAATGAAAGCTTGCGTAACTTAACTACACGTTGGAGGACCATGTGTAGTGAGATGGCAGGAAGAGTAGATGAAAGAAATTTCATCCTAGCTTTCATTAACGCACTTTTTCCAACAGATTTGTTGTATACGAGGATATTCAGGATAAAAGATACCATAACAATGACAGAGCTGCGCGAGTTCCAAGAAGAATATATTGCTCTCGAAGAAAAACAAAGAGATAGAGAATCTTACCCAGTTTTGGTTACAAACGCAAAGGAAGGAAATGCAAGCCTACTACCAAGAACAACAAATGTTGTTGGAAGTGCCTCTCAAGGAAGCCAAGAAAAGGCGATAGAAGAAGATAAACAAAGACAAGTAGCAATGAGCAGTAGAGATCAAGAAATGTACGAAAAGGAATATAGAGAAAGACAATATAACAATTCTGCAGGTAATAACAAGATTCCCAAGTTTGACAACCAAGTAGAAGGGTATGGAGGACAAAAAAGATATTATCATCAAGGCCCAGGTGGAAGCAACAGAGTATACGAAGATATAAAATTGCCGCACCTAAATACAGCAATAGACAAGATTTGGGAGGCGGTAATTTTAATGGAAGAAATACCCGCACCACCAAATCTAGGACAAGAGCCACCATCAGGAAGAAGAAGAAGAGAGTTTTGTGCGCATCATCGCTTTCATGGCCACAACACCAATAACTGTCGAAATGTTCAAAGAATCATACTAAAAATGATCGATCAAGGAAAATTAACCATTTCTTAGTCGCAAAACAACAAAACCTACCACCACCACCAGAAGGACAGGCATCGGGAATGGAGGCAGGGAAGAAAACATACTTAATAGAAGTGGGAGCGAACGCAAAGAACTTATACTGCAATTCAATAATTCATTCGTTCAAAAGCATAGAGGATTTTCATGATAATGTATTAAGCCGCGTATATGCTAGAGATGATGAAGGAAAGGAGATATTCAACTTGGCAAAGGTGTCAAAACTCAAGGATTGGCAAAAGCAACCAATCACATTCAGTGCGGAAGAAGTACCAGGAGGAGGAGAATTACATGAAAGCACATTGGTGGTAAAGTTGGAGATCATACCAAAATTAAAGATGGAAGGAGAAGAAGACAATGATACGGACGCATGGGCAATAAACATAATACTGATCGATTCAGGCAGTTCAATAGATATTCTGTTTTACCACGCGTATAAGACCATGGGTGGTAAAGATGAAGAACTTATTCCTTCTACCTACAAAATCTATGGGTTCAACGGGTCAGCTAACAAGTCAAAAGGAGAAGTCACCATGCGGATCCCTCTCAAGACCATAACCACAGAAGTAACCTTCTTTGTAGTTGACGTAGAGTCTCCATATTAGTCCTTGATAGGCAGACCGTGGATACACAATATTCTGTAAGTGGCCTCTACATATCATCAATGCATCAAATTCCCACTACCCCAGGGCGTAGGAATAATCAGATGAGATACTGCAGAAGATAAAGTCTGTAATGGAATTGATGTTGAGAAGAGTGAAGGACGCGCAAACAAAAGAAGAAATTGGAAAGATGTAGCAAAGGAGGACGAGCGTAGAGAAAGGCTGATGGTTGATGTAGTGACCAAGGGAGGGGAAATGGATCACAGTTATACTGAAGCGGCAATGTTGAAGGGCAAAGAAAACACGGACGCAGAGAAAAATAAAGGTGCGGCTAATATAAATCAGAACTACACTAAGGCGGCAACATCTGCATCAGGGCATAACCGCAACCAGCGCGTCAAACAAAGTGAATTCCAGCCAGGAGAACTAGAATTGCGAAGAATACCGCATTACAAGAAAGGTGGAGATGGAAAAGGAGAAAATGTATGGGACGGACCATATGCTATAAAGAAGGACGCTGAAAACAGAATGTATGAATTGATGAATAAAGATGGAAAAAGCATAGGGGAGATGCTCGATCATCCTTGGAACCAAAAATATTTGAAGAAGTATTACAATTAGGCGATGCAGCAATAAAAATACATTTCAACAAAGTAATATCGGCGCGAAGATGATGAAGAAGAAAGGTTGCTAGTAGTAGATAAGATATGTTAAGTTACAGAATCTTTAAGCAGTTATTATGTAGGCGAATAAGTGAAGAAATAAGAAATCAACAATGTATGAATCGAAGATATGAATGACAATGAAAATTTTTACTTCTTCAAAATTGAATATTTCATAAAAAGATACAAGTATAAGAACGAGGCAACAATAAGACCTCATAATAAGACCTCAATAGGAGGCAATAAAAATTAAAACCTCTAACCAGGGAGGCTAGGCATCCAATTGTGGCGTGCACCCTAGTTCGCATAATTGCAAGAGGAAATAATAAGACCTAAAGCACGTCATGGTTGGGGAAAACCTAGAATGCATGGCTCGGGTGAAAGCCATACCATCCCTGGAACCTGAGTCATGGAGAATAGGGGCGAAACGAAAGCCTATCCAGCAGAGACTCCTTAGTTGAAAGACTAAGGTACTAAGTTCTCTCTTAAGGAGTGTAGAAACTCGATCAGGGCGCGGCGGTACACGGTTGAATCAAGAGTGCCTGGGGCGTCTGGAGCGTACCTGGCCATTCTTGACAAGTCCTGACTATGATACACTCGACCCCAAAGAAACCCCACTAGGGTGTGATCTCGTACGATATCACGAAAACAACTAATTGTCGGCATAACTGGATGGGAAGAGCCCACCCTAACCCGGTAGGGGTAAGCTTCCTTGAAGGAGCAGTCAGGGGGAATATAAGTGCGGCACCCTCCATTAGGGAGCTGAATTGTGTCAATAGACGTCAATATCATGGGGCTATGACTCAAGGGAGAGTATAGTCCTATCATTTTGGTGCGTCAATACATCCTGCAGAGGCAATAAAACGAAAGATAATAAGGCAAAATCAATGGGTCATTGTGTGAAAATGTAAAGACTGCCTGCGATTTTTCCGCCCGACCAAAAAGAATACCTTGGGGAAAACATAAGACCTATAAACAAGGGGAGGCATAATAAGACCTCTACTTAGAGAGGCTCAATAAGACCCCATAACAAACATAAATAGACCCTTAAATGCTGCTAACGTTATTCTGCAGGGAAACAATCTCCTATAAAGACGCACGACAAAATAAAGGCGAAATTAACGCACAACAAAATAGAGGAAACGAAAAATGTTAAAATGCGAAGATAATAGTGAAACAGAATAGCTGAGGAAAAATCTGATTACGACGCAGTAAAAATGCAAAGAAGAGGTAAGAGTAGAAGGGAGGACATTCAGGTATGATATAAAACTTATAACTTCATGAGCGCGAATATTGACGCACGTATAATAAGGGCACGTATAATCGGTAACGCATGCATTGCAAAATTTAATCATATGTAGACTCATGCAATATATTATTATAATTTGATTAACTCTAACTTTTGGAAAGAACAACACTTTGCTTTTGATTCATGATCAAGTGCAGGATTAACACAAAGGTAAAGATAAAAAGAAGATTTACATTAAAAGCTTAGGAATATACATTGAAGAAAAGATCCCAAAGACTAGGGAGCATCTAGCGTACAAAGGAGGAAAAGGAAGAAAAAGGAAAAGGATCTTCAGAAAGTGCGGCTATTTCCCGCCCATATCATCTTCACCTTTTTCTTCAACCTCAGAATCGCTACCGTCTTCATCCTCAGCTTTTTCATACTCCTCGTACTTTGCTTCACTATCAGGAATTTCTTCATTAGAAGGAACTTCAACAAAGTCGAAATACGGTAGAGGAATATCATGATCAACACAAAGCTTCTCTGCGTACTCCTTGACATGTGCATCTCGCAGACGAAGTGCGTCTTTATTCAAATTAGAAACAGTAACCATCAACTTCTTCTTGAGTCTGCGGTATTTAGAATCTCTGGAAGAAAACTTCTCCTTCCAACTCTCAATTTCCTCGAGATGCTTCTTTTTGGTGTCTACAAAAGAAAATAAAGAGATTAAAACCGCGTAGCAGTAAAAATCGAAAGGAAGCATAAAGATAAAGCCATTACAGAAGAATTATAAGCAACCTTATTTTTCAGAAATAATAGCCTTGGCCAATTCAGCATGATCAGATTCTAGGTTAACATTTGTAGCTAAACCATTCCTAGCGTTATCAATAACCCTAGCAGCCCATTTGAACTCATCATCATTTTCTATGAGCAGTCGAGAGCGAATCATGTTCTCTCGATCAATTAGGGCGTTCTTTTCGCTTATAGCCTGATCCCTCTCCATTTGAACTTGAAGTTTAACCTCATGAAACTCCTTCAAAGCTTGCGCTCCCTTAAGAACAACATTATCCTTTTCAGTAATAAAGGCGTTCTTTTTCGCCTCCAAAACCCTAATCTCATCCTTGGATTTACAATAACGACCCCTAGAGCTATTAGTAACGGATAACATGTTCCTATGCTCAACTTTAAGAGCTTCGTATTTTGACTTCAATTACGCCATATCAAGAGCTTCTATTCCATCATCGGCAATATTATTCAAAGTAGAGTTAAGATGCTCTAAAAGGATCTCATCTTCAACCGGATAATTAATGGCTTCATCAGTCAAGTTGTAAATCTCTGCAAGCACGGACAATTAAAATAAGGAAAAAATACGCATCAACATTAGAGCGTGAGAAGGAAAAAGATACATACCGATCAACTGATTATTCCTCTCACGCAGTTCAACCATCTTGTTAGAATAAGTAGAGACATCAGCTTTAAGTTTAACATTCTCAGCCTCAAGAGTACGAAGCTTTCTCTGAAGATCAGAAGTGACAGCATGAGACATACGAGCAATCTGCGTCAATATGAGATGGATATTAAAATAAGAACAAAGCATAAAAGTAACATAATAGTAAGCGCGACAGTATCAAAATTACAAAAAATCCAAGTGCGAACTGAAAACTTGGGGTTAACGCAGAGACAACTCCTCGTAAGGACTCATGACTCAAAGAAGGAGCGTCACAAATTTTAGCAACCGCTTCGCATGTACGAGTCAATGCTTCATCATTGATGGCTGATAAAGAATCGGAGAAGATATTCGATAATTGCCCCATAAGAGATGTAGATGAGGAATCAACAGGAGGAAGTAGCGCATCATCATGGGAGCAGGTATTTAGTGGAGATGGAGAAGGCAATTTTCTCTTTTTGGAGACAACATTCTTGCCCTTATCCTTTACCTTTGAAGGAACACCACTGCATTTATTGGAACCCTCAGCATCACCAGTCTCCACCTACGCACACAATAAGAGATAAGAAACATAGGCAACAATATTGTTAAAATTGAACAAAGAGTATTTCTTACTTCATTATTGTGCGAATTTGACGCCTGAGACGCATTTCTATTAGCCTTCTTTTTCTGCTTCCCAATCTGAAACCAAAGGAGATAATAAGGGAAACGAAGAACAAAAGAAAGGAAATAAACAGGAAAATAAAGTTAAAGGGAACATACCACATCTTCTTCCTCTAGCCATTTAAATTCCTAGGGTTTGTAAGCGGCAAACTTCTCAGGAAGAGGAAGAATTGACTCATCAGCACCCTTACCAGTAACGTAAGGACCTTCCAGAATAACAAGATATTCTACCCAACGAGTATCCTTTGAACGACGCGCAGAGTCATTAGCCGGATTGTGAAAATCAACGTCCCGCATGTTCCTCTTGTCCTCTGCGATACCATCCGCTCTCATCAAACGGATTCCCCAGCGGTATTGATCATTTTTTACGATGATGACATCGTAGTGGGTAAAGAAGTTCTCCACTGTATATTCTTCCTTGTTGAAAGGCTTCTTCCACTTGGGATAGGAAAATTCCAATCCAGCCGCACGAAGAGAGTATTCAACCATTATCCTAATACAATCGCCGCTCAATTGGAATACACCGCGCGAAAATCTCACATCAGACAGAAGCTCATAAAAAAGAGGAATTTGAGGGTCATAAAGGGGAATGGGAAGACTAACAGAAAGTTGGCTAAGCGAAATGATGATTTTCTGATTACCCCATTGATCAAGCGAAAACCATTCAGGTTCGAGCACAGAAGTGGGTTCTGATCCAGGAGGGACTGTTAATATGAAACCCTTACGCCCAAATTCGTCTTTCAATCTAGCGAATTCCTTAACATTTTTCCAGCCAGGTTTAAGACCCATTATTAGAATGGGAATGAAAGATGAAGATTTAGTCAAGAAGATGATCAATCAAAAAGATGATGAGGAAAAACAGAGTTCGAAGGTAAGAAAAAGCGAGAAGAAAATAGAAGGAGAATGTGAAATACAAAGTGAGGAAGAACAATAAAAAATTGGACAGAAGTAGATGAACAGCAGCAGAAGATAAAAGTTGCAGAGAAAGAGAAACTTGAAGGAAGAAAGTAAAAGGAGAGAAAAAAGGCGTATTGAAGTAAATAAAGGATTCTATTTCCTTTTCCTAAGATATCCTTCTTTACAGACGCATTAATGACAAGATAGATACGAAGAGGCGGTTATTCAGACTCTCCAAGGGACGTGTCGAATGGTGAATGGTGAAGGCAACACGTGTGGACTACCATGCCGAGATCCCGGAAAAATGTCAGCTAAAAGGAATACGAAAAGATGAGTTGGTGCGGCGAAATATTGAACTAGGGTTTCTCGTACCGCTCTCTCCCTCTCTCTTGAAAGAACGATATGAGAAGAGTCAAAATGTGGGTGCAAAATACCGCATACCCATCAGTTATGCGAAATGATGCCTATAAGTAGTAAGCGAATACAAACGCGTAAAACATATCCAGGATGTCGAACCGGATAACGTCACCTAGTCACGATAATAGTGTGAAGATCAATGCGGCAGTAAAGAAACCGTGCGGCAATGATAAAGTCTACGCGACATTGACGCGCCCCAGATCCGAAAATAGGGGCTTTATTAGCTGTCCTCCACTATGTAAACTCCTATAAAAGGAACCAACCATCATTGTATGAGGGAGAGATCCTTTTGGTGAGCTGAGATAAGATATTTAGGAGAGAGAAAGTTATTTGTTTTCCAAGTTAGGGTTTTCCCCTATCATCTTTATATCTGTTCTAAGTTTTAATAAAAGATTTTGAGTATTTCATCATGGTTTCTTAGAGTACTTCATAGATTATCTTTAGGGTGTGGTTATAGGATTTCGTGCAACTACATTTTGGACTAGAGGCTGAAATAAATTGGTGTTTTCTTTTGATATCAAGTCTCTTAGACTAAAGTTCTGAATATTCAATTTTGCCTGCTGTTGTGGCTCTGATAACTGGACTAGGTGCTCCTATTCATGTAGCTAGACGCAATCTAGGAGGTTCTTATCAATTGGGGCTGTTATCTTAGCTTGGTGATGCGAGTCTGGGACATTAAAAGTCCTCATTCTGCACGACAGTATTCACTAAAAAATGTAGTATTGGATTGAAGTTCGAATTTTCAAACCCCTTATATTGTGTAGTAGCTGTGGTGAATTTAACTTCTTTCGTTTTCCAGCTGATGTCTGCAACTGCAGTAAGCATCCTCCACATTTTGTAATTAGTACAGTATGTGCATAAATCCTGAAAGAGACGGTGGGTTTACATTTCAACTATAACGAAGAGTCAAAATTTCTAACCTATATCTTATCTTTGAATAGCAAATTGGTTGGTTGAGCATTAACGAAGACTTTCCGCGTTGACAGGAAAATTCATATTTGCTTCTGCACAGACGAAAACTTCAGATTTCTATTCTTTCTTCGTGAGGAAATTTATTCTTTCTGTACTTCGTTAAAAATGGCGGAATTAGGAGGAGCTGTGCTTGGGGCAGTAGTATCAGAATTGCTGAAAGCAGTTCTTCGGGAGAAAGATAACGCGAAGAGTTTCAGACCCTACTTGGAACGGCTCAATTCCACACTACAAAAAGTGATACCCAAAGTTGAAGAAATTAAACGAATAAATCAAGATGATAAACCTGGAGTGAAGAAATCGAGGATGAAACTAAGCGAAGGAATAAATTTAGTAGAGAAGTGTTCAACAGTTCAGTCCTGGAATTATTACTTGAAAAGTAAGTATTCAAGGCTTTTACATGAATTGGATAATAACTTGATTAGGTTCCTTCAGGTGGATGTGCAGACAGCTATTTGGTGTGATGTTGAACAGATTTCTGATAAGGTTAATGAAATGAGTCAGAAACTAGATCAGTTAATAGCAGAGAAATTTGATCGTCTTAATCCTACAGAAAAGAGCTCAGAGAAAGACATTATTACTAGTAATGCTAGTATTAATGCTCTTGATGCATTGGAGATGCCGTTGTTTAGAGACGATGAGAGTGTTGCATTTTTCAGTAAATCAATGGGCGGGGTTGGAAAGACTAGTTTATCACAAAGCGGTCAGAAGGATATTTTGATCAAGTATCTTTCTGATAGGATCAGGGACCCAAAGTCATCAAGCGTGACTCTGTACAAGGATATTCAGTTGGCTGTAACAAGATTTCACAGTTCTGGGCCAGTGGATTTCAAAGATGATATCGGATTCCATCAAGTAAAAGAGTTAAATCACCGAAACATGGAATTGGTTGAGAAGGTTAGTCACGAAAATGTGGCTCCACTTAGGGCATATTACTATTCTTGCCGTTCTAGAGCTGTTGATCAATCGCGTCAGCTGGCCTTGGAGATTATTTTGGTGTATGATTACAGTTACTACTTTAAGGGTAGTGTTTTTGAAATGCTGCATGGTAATTTCTCTCCCTCTCTCTTACATATATGCATATAAAGTCAGATCTGATTTTGGTAAAAAGATGCCACTTTTTGCCACAACTAGGCGCCCAGTAAAAATAGTGCGGCTATGGCGCCTAGGAGGTGCCGAGGCGACGCCTTTCACAACATAGCTTGAGAATGCTTGGTAAACCATTTTAGAAACTGAGACACTCTCTCGAGAGTCTAATTTGGTTAGTGAGTTTAGGGACTTTATTACGGGCAGAGTCCGCCAACCACTAGAGAGTGAAGTTGAGCACTTTGTTCGCTGTAAGGAATGCAATAAAGATGCAGTTGGTTTTCAAGTATTGGATTGCCAATTGTTAGAGCATTATGAAGAATACAAAGGCCAGTTGATACAGATATTGCAGATAGCATTGAATTGTGTATCAGAAAGAGCGTTAAAAATAGATGACGTGGTGAAAATGGTGGAGGGTGTACTTGCTATTGATCCAACAGTAACTACATTGACTGATCGGCAGAGAGACGTTATAGTCTTGAATGATGTTTCAGAAAGGGCGTCAAACATATGCAAGGTGGTGAAAATTGTGGAGGATATTGTATCTGCTGTTAGACCAACGATAATGACCTCTGCTGATCAACAGAAAGACGTTATAGAGATGAACTGTGTTCCAGAAAGAGCGCCGAAAGTAGATATACTGGTGAAAATAGTGGAGTGTAATGTACCAGTTAAACCAACGGTAATGACCTCGGCTGATCCCCAGAAAGATATTATTACTAATAGTTCTTATTGTCATAAAGAAAGTATTGCAGCTACTGCTAGTATTAATTCTCTTGCAGCATTGGAGGCACCGTCGTTCACAGATGATATGAGTGTTGAAATTAGTACATCTATGGGCGGGATTGGAGAGCCAAATCTATCAGAAGGGTTAGATTTGAAGGGTTTCCGCAAGTTTAATCGTTCCAATAAGATTAGGAACACAAATATGTCGAGTGTAGCTCTGTACGATGATTTGATCGTACCGAAGTTTAGAGATGATGACAGTGTTGAACCTTTTACTGAATATGCGGGTGGGATTGGAAGGACAAGTTTACCACAAGAATTAAATTTGAAGGCATTGAACAAGGTTGGGGTCATTCAATCAGAGCACAAGACTCTATATGAGTCTGCTCAGTTGGTGTCAGTAAGGTTTTTACAGGTTTTTCGACCAAGGAGGGTAGTTGATGACGGTTTCAATCGAGTAAAGAAGGAACATCGGCGACACCTGGAACTGGTTGAGAGGGTTAGTCACGAAAATGTGGCTCCGGTTAGGGCATATTACTGTTCTTTTGGTGCTCTTAAGCAGCGATATCTTACTTTGGTGTATGATTATAACGAAAAGGATAGTGTTTTCGAAATGCTGCACGGTATTTTCTCTCTCTCTCTCTCTACTTTGTTACTGTAGCTAGGTATGCATATAAGTTATAGCAGATGCACTGTTTTATATTGTCATTAAATTGCTTCTGGAGTGGTGATGACCGAACACTTCTCCACAACACTATATAGTAAATATTTCACATTTGATCATATTCTATCAACTTTTCCACCAAAACCATTCGGTATTAAAGCTTGCCCAATTACTCCATGATTGCACTGCACTACCAGTAAATAACACTGGCTTGGCAAACATTTGTAGGAAAAAAACAGGTTCCTTTTCCCTGGGATGCTCGGCTAAGGGTCGCAATTGGCGTAGCAAAAGGCATTGCTTTTATACATGCACAAGATAATGGATTCTACCACGGAGATATAATATCCCAGCATATTTATATGAATGCCAAAAGCTATGGTTGCATTTCAGACCTTGGCAGCTGCATTAGTGGATATGCAGACGGCGCAAAATGTTGCCAACAATCAGATATATACAACTATGGGGTTCTTCTCCTTGAACTCGTAACAGGAAACCCCCCTGGTTTTTTCTTGCAGAACTCTGAAGTTCATTCAAAGTTGGTGAACGAGTTTAAAGAGTACTTTACTAGTAGCAGAGAGCTATTGGTTAGTAAGGTGGGGTACTTTGTTCGTCGTAAGCCATGGAAGTCGGAAGAAACACTTAATTTTCAAGTATTGGATTGTGAATTATTGAAGCATTATGAAAAATTTGGAGGACAAATGCTACAGATGTTACGGATAGCATTGCATTGTGTTTCAGATAAAGTGCCAAAAATGGATGATGTGGTGAAAATGGTGGAGGGTATCCGACTATATGATGGAAGTGACGGATCTTCATGACATGTGAAAACCCAGCTAAAGTGAACAATTACTCGGATCTTTTCATCTACTTTTCGACGAACGAGTAAATCAGTCAATGTTTTGTTTCCCTATAATTGTGTTGTATAACTAGAATTCTTGTTTTTATGTGTGTTTTACCGTATCACCTAGCAAGATAAGATTTTAGTAAAATCAACCACCTAAAGTTGGGAGAGCTAGTCTTGGGTTTATGTATCGGGGCTGTTAGATCAAGATAGATAGAAAGTTACAATTTTCAGGCATTTTATCACACATGGAAAATGCTTTGTATTGTAGTTGCGGAAAATCCAACAACTACACCCTTTTGTAATGATAATAAAGCTTAAGTCATATTGATCAACTCAAACATTAATGATATTATTCACCACTTTGACACTAATATGATCTTCTCAAACACTTTATACCAAATGTATATTGTTCTTACAGTGGACTCAAGCTGAGATTGTACACGATAATGGAGAAATACAAGGATGAAGGTTAAGTTCTAATGAATTATTTCTTTTCTCTCCGATAACTTCCTTAGTTTATTTATCTCAACTGAACCCCTCTCTCTCTCTCTATCATTTTTGAGTCCTTATATAGGCAGATAAATCAAGTAGAAGACAATCATGGTT
Organism: Papaver atlanticum; assembly: GCA_023531105.1. Classification (NCBI taxonomy): domain Eukaryota; kingdom Viridiplantae; phylum Streptophyta; class Magnoliopsida; order Ranunculales; family Papaveraceae; genus Papaver; species Papaver atlanticum. The sequence goes on from JAJJMB010010439.1 coordinate 1,392,058, forward strand.
CACGTGCAAGATCTCAGTTGACTGATTCTGTCTCAGTTTGTCTTATTCGCCAGGCTTTTGAGAGATGTCTCTATCTTTCGCGCTGCTGCTTGATTCTTCGTGCTTCCTCTGATGGAGTTAGTAACCGCGTTATCTTTACAGTATAACTATTCTTCGCGCTCTTCTACTATTGTCGCGCAATTATTCTTCGCCTGTTTCCTGGTAATTGTTGTGCTTAAGGTTGTTTTGTTTAGAGCGAGTTGCATCTTTATCTTGTGCGATATTTCGCCCCTACATGTATGGGTGTTATTTTTTGGTTCGCCGGATTTGCTGGGTATCATAGCAGGGCATCTGTATTATTTTTTAATAGTTCTGCATCAGCGGAAAAAACTTTCTGAAGACTCCAAACTAGGTGTATCCTTTGACAATTGTCTATTTCCACATCCGTTTCATTTTTCTTCTTCTTTATTATCCAATCTATATGCAGAATGAAACCTATGATGCGAAGCTTTTAGAAAGGTTATATAGTTAGGATCATTAAACCAAGGTTAGATCAAGATTAGGTGAAGTTCATTCGTTGGACTTGTGTTGTGTCTGCGTGTCTGACCAGGTTAAGTTCAGGTTAAGAGAAAGGGGTAGTTATAAAGCTTAAGAGTTCTGTTGCTTTCTCCTGCAATGTCATTCTGTTTCCGCATTGTTTATTAAGTGAACGCTTTATATATCTAGGCTTCCAACAATCATATTTTTTGTTTTCCCATTTCTCTGCATTATCCTTAATTTGTAAATAATAGGCCCAAAATTGTGGCACGACGGAGGATCGGTGTGATCAAGCATACCGCAGTAATGGCCAACCCTACCCAGCAACGTTAAAGGACAACTGATGTAGCTTTTAGATGAAGAACATATCGGCTCAGCAAATGAAATGTACCGTTCTTTCATTATCAGAATGTTTTTAGCTATCTTAAGTGGAAGATGAAAATCCGTGAAGAAATGATGGGAGCTGCCTTCTTAAAACCCTCGCCTGTTACTTCTAAATTCAGCCACTGATGTAGGGGCGAAATATCGCACAAGGCATAATTCAAACTCGCCACAGATAAGACATCCCTAAACACGAGGTTACTACGATAATCAAAGATCAAGGCGAAGAATAGAAGCGCGATGACAAAGAAAGAGTACGAAGAATAATCATGTGACGAATATCAGTTCAAGAGGAGCTGCACGAAGGACATGACAAGTAGCATGAAGGACAGTGACATCTCTCCAAAGCCTGGAGAATAAGACACACTGAAATCAGATAAGCCAACAGAGATCTTGCATGTGATCCTCAGTTGTCTTCTACTAGCCATATTAGCCTATATAAGAGTTCAAAAATAATAGAGAGAGAGAGAGAGATCAGTGAAGAGAGAAGAACTAAGAAATCATCTAGAGAACATTGAGAACATCTTTAGAACTTGATATTCATATTGTATTTCTCCATTGTTGTATTTAAGTTCATCTCGAAATCATTGTAAGAAGATCCACATGTTCAATACAAAGTGTTTGTGAAGATCATTCTAGTGTCAAAGTGGTGAATAATATCATTAATGTTTGAGTTGATCCTTATGACTTAAGCTTTGTGTTATTATCATTACAAAGGGTGTAGTTGTGTGATTTTACGCAACTACATTTTGGCGTTAGAAACAGGGAAGATTTATCCTCACCTGCTAGTTATCGGCTAGAAATCATCATCTTTCGAAGTACGTTTGTTATTTCCGTCACCATCATTTTTCCGTCCACCATGAGAACTCGCCTGTTGACTATTTGAAGTCATCATTGCTCTAAAGATCCACACCACGGTCATTCTCTGTTCCACCATGAAGTCTTAACAAATATTGCTGCTGTGTTGCAAATATCCAGAAAGGTCATTTTCACTTTTTACCCGTCATAAAATCGTGATAGATAGGACACCATCTCCTCGTCTCGCCCAAAAAATACCCTCAAAGTTGTTCACTCTATAAAACACAACACCTCCTTATCTTGACTCAGAAACCTTCTCTCAAAACCGGTCCTCATCAAGACATCAAAGGTTTATGCGATGCAAAGGGACAACTATAACAGGAGATTCGGGAAAGAGCTGGCTGCTATCACAGAAAACCTGCAATATTGGACGGAATGAATCAAGACATACGATCCGGAAAGACTGATGCTAACTGCCGGTATGAATGATAAAAGGAAAGAGAACCAGTCTTACCACCAAAATTAAGATAAAGAGATTCTCATCGCCCAACGCGAATACGAGGAAAGGTTCACGTAATAGAAACAAACAGAAAGAATGTTGATCGAAGAGCGAATCAATCTTGCTCAAGAAAACGGGAGGTTGATGATAGAAAACCAGAATCTAAAAAGAAAAGTGCGAGAATATGAATTGGGAATAGAATACGGAAAAAGTTACAAAAGATCATGTAGAGAAAGAGACATTGAAAGAGAGGAAAGAGCGAGACAAGTGGATGGACAACTGTGGAACGAAGTGTATCAACACGGGCGAAAAGGAAATAAGATGGGAAGGAGAGCACTGTACCAGAGCGAACCATGGGCAAGGATGGCTCGACACGAGAACCACATTCAAGGGGAAGCAAGGGGAAACCAAGGTGCCAGTGATGTGCCTCAAAACACATGCATACTGAGAAGGGTTGAAGGATCACACAATGGAATACCGGAGCAAGTCTACAAGTGCGATAACAAAAACAACCATGCTAGAGGTCAGGTCCTTAACCGAGCCTGAAAGAAAGAACAATGGAAGAGGAAAAGATCACCTGTCGCCTTCATTTCATCATGCGAAGACTATCTGCGAAGGAACAACACCTACAATGCTAGCTATGTACCAACCAAAAAACCATTATTATGAAGCAAAGTTCTTTCTATACGCGAGCAAGCCAAAGGCGAAACAAAGTTCGCACAAATCATCTCGTAAGACCTCATAGGGGGCAGCAAGTCACTATTTAAAACCTCTAACTAGGGAGGCTGGGTACCCAATTTTGGCGTGTCAACTTAGTTCGTGTGGTCGTGCGACGGCGTTTTAGCACGATCACGTAAGAGGCGTCAATAATCCCTAACACGCGTCATGTTGGGAAAATCCTTGAGAAGTCACTTATATTGGGGTGAAATAAAAGCCTATCCGCCGGAGGCCACTGAGAACGAACCACTCAGCGAATAAGTTCTCCGGCAAGGGGTGTAGAAACATGACCAGTGAAGTAGAATGAGTTCCTGGATTGGATACACTCGGTCCAAAGAAACCCCACTTAGGGTGTGATTTCGTACCACAAGCCACATAGGCGAAGGGTATGAGGTCACGACAATACTGGTTGTTGAATAACTGGATGGGAGGAGCCCAACTGAAATGGTTAGGGGTGACCTCCTTGAAAGGGAAATTCAGGGGGAATATAAATGGACGACACCCTCTATTAAGGAGCTGAATTGTGTCAAAGACGACAATGTGTTGGGGCTTTTTACTCACGGGAGTATCTAAGGCCTGGTATATTGTCGTACATACAACCTGAGGAGGTAAAAATACTAACACAATTAAGGCGAGATCGATGGCCAGTGACTCGCAAGAGCACATGGAACTAAGATTTTGTCGCCCAATAGGTGAAAGACCCTACCCAAGGCGACCATAAATCCTTTAAGTTCTCTATGTGGGGAAGGCAATAAGACCTTACTTAGGAGGCAAATAAGACCTATAAAGATCATGCGAATATCACGCTGAGGCAAAGGAGCGTGAAATAAACTAAGGCAGCAAGAAAATCACGCTGAGGAACGCAGGAGTGCTAGGGGAACATACCCTCGTCAAGCTAAGTATAAGTTTGAATTAAGAGATACTTATATTAATTATCCCATCAAACATGATAGTGTAACCTTGCATCACGACATTCGCATACTATAGTCTTGTCGCATCAATTATCTTAACATAGTCTCGCATAAACCTCTATTCTGATTTTCACGTTCATCTAGTTCGCCTACATGAATACCCGCATTAACCATGCTATGAATCCCTTATTAGATTAAGTGTAGTATTTAAGGCAATAACCTTTCTTCGAAGGTGAGAAGCAGAGGCAAGTATGGGAATGTTAAAATTCATGTGCTTCCCACCTCCTCAGTTAGACACCTTAAATACCGCGAGATATACTTGTATAAAAATCAAGACACATTTATAAGACCCTTAATAACGAACAAGGAAAAGGAAAAGGCATGTAACTTTATATACATATGCTCTAGTCTTGAATTTCTAACACAGAAAAGAAGAAGCAATTGAAATTCATGCCCCCCAATCTTGGGAGCGCACAGAAAATATTTCGAAAAAGGAAGACTAAAATTGAGTCCAGTTATGTGAAGAAGAAACAGTTTGGGAAGGACCGCCAGTTTCAGTATGCGAAGCACCAGGAGCACCACCTTTAGGAGACGAAACAGGTTCTTGATGGCTCGCCCCCGGAACAGAGCCTGACTCGCCAACAGTTTGAAGTTCGCCCTGGCCATTAACAGGTTTGTCCTCAGAATCAGCATCGGTTTCTTCCTCGCCATCAGAATTCTCGCTCTCAGAGACTTCCTCTTCATCACTAGATCCACGCTCCACGGGTTCGTCTTCGGGTACGAAAACATCGGGAAAATCTCTAGTAGGAAGACCATTTTCATTGGTAATTTGATCAGCAGTTTCTCGAGCAACTTGGTTACATTGCCTCTGCGCCTCACGATAAGCGTTAATAAGAAGGGCCCTCTTGCAATGCTTCAGCAACGCGTACCTAGCCTCCATATTTTATTTGTACTGCTCAGCCTTGGTCCTCACGCGAACTAACTCAGCATTCGCGGAAGAAAGCTTCCCGGAAAAATAAGAAACCAGTTGAGAAGAAGAACCATCACCGCCCTTGAACATCTCTAACTCTTGTTGCGAGTTCTCAAATTTTTCCTTCAAGGAAGCCAACTCAGCCTTCAAATTTTATTTATCCTCTGCGGAGAACAGGAACAAATCAGGAACAGTAAAAATACCTAGAGAAAAGACAAATCACACGATTTGAGATAAACTGTTAAATGCACCTTCTTTTTGAATAAGCACGAAATCTAAAACCTTTTGATGCTGCTCTATCCAACTAGTGTACTTAGCCACTGTAACCCTATTCTCCTCAATTTCACCTAGGGCTTTATCAAAGTCATCGTCGCCTTCGACTCCAAGGCGACTCTGAATTTTATCAAGAATCACGCGAAGATCATAAATCTCCTTCTGGCAACCTTTCAGAGCTTTCGCCCCATCTTCAACAGCCTTATTCTTCGCAATTGACAAAGCCGCCCTTTCTCCCTCCAATTCTTTGATACTCTCCTTCAAACCTCGAGCACGATATCTCAAACACCCTATAATGGCTAATGAATTCTTAAACTTAAACCTAATATGTTCATACTTTTGCCTGTAATCCACAACATCATCCCAGATATCATCCTCAATGTTCTCCTCAAATTCAATATTTTGTGTAAGAGAATTAAAATGCACCAGAAGAGCTTCCCTATGTAAGTTCGCAGCAATGGCAAGATAAGACAGACCAAATACCTCTGCAAGGAACTTCATGACCCTCGACTAAGAAAAATTATCCCTAAAGGTGTTAGAGCACTGATCGGTCGAACTCGCATGCGTTGCTATCTCAAGCATGTTTGCCAATGTTAGTGATCAAAACTCTAAGTCTTGATTTCTAGCATATTTATAGATGTCTCGGACTAGGACATAGATTGTGTAGTTGAGCTTTAGAATTCACGGCGTTCATCATTTGAAGACGAATAACTACTAAGGGGAGCTTGTAGAACTTCATCAACAAAAGGTATGTGGAGACTGAAACTCATCTATCACTTGGAAAGTCTATTTTTACTCTATCTCCTATATTGAGACATAAGTCGTATTATGTATAGTTTTCTATTAATCACACTTGAGATTTCGAACGGAGTTTATCTCGCTTACACATTTCTCGAAATATGTGTTAGCAAGCTTTCGCTTCGACCAAGTTCATCTTTTATTCTTGACGCATGTCAGAATATGACCATGTGAAAATTGCCGAGTAACATCTTACATGGTTTGTGTGATACAATCATTTGGTGTAGACTTGGAATGTTTCGTTATGATTATTTCATTATCTTGAAAATTGCTTTGATGCTAATAGTGTGTGAAAACGGCTATTGTCATCCTCTAAGAAAGTTTCAATGATTGAAATAAAGAGTTTAAAATCAAGTAACCATGTTTGGATATAAACATAGTGTGTTCTCACATTTATGTGTAAGTCAGAAACCGGGAACCTGAAGTATGCATACCCGTACGCGTACTGGCAGTTGTTGGATGTCTGGGCAAGTATGCATACCCGTACGCATACTGGCGGAAGTCTCACGTCCGTGAATTTATGATGGAGTTTGGAAGTGTGAATTGGTATGCGCACCCGTACGCGTACTGGCATAACCAAACTCGGTCCAGCTACTTAAGTATGCGTACCCGTTTGCATACTTGAGTTGGTTACTTTAAAAAATCAGTTGTACATGAACTTAAACATTTATAAATTAAGGAATGCAATCTTTACAAACCGTGGCCATAATGTTCATGAAATTATTCGAGTGAATCAAACCGATTTTGCTTCAATTGTGTTCTTATATACTTCTATGAGAATATAGCAATTGAACGGCTCTTTAACTAGTTTCATTTGAGTCATTTGAACTAGTTATGGTTAAGATGAATAAGGTTGATATGAGAGTAATCATATGGCTAACTTCGGTTAACTATTGTTGAGCCAACATGGTGTACACGTTTGGGTACGGTTACATAAACCTAAATGAGGGTACATTTAATTTGTGTGTAACAAATCCCCACACCTCGTGTGTGCTACTAGTTGCATCAACTAGAGTCGATTCTCCTTTAACCTTAGGTTTCTATCGAGACCCTGTAAGTTAACGACTTCAAAGACTTCATTGGGATTGTGAAGCCAGACCCAACTATTTTCTTTGTAGTTGCGTGTTCTGATCTTGCCCGATTCTATCGTTTGAGTACTATCTTCTCTAAGATTTGCTCGAGATTTAATCTCCGATAGGCAAGATAAAAAGTAATCACAAACACCTTCGTCTCATCGTTTGTGATTCCACAATATCTAGTTTCTCCATCATACGATTTAGATTATTGTGAGGTGATCGATAATACTCGGCTGTTCTTCGGGAATATAAGTTCGGTTTATCAATTGGTTCCTGTTCACCTTGATTTATCAAAAGACGGAATAAAAACTCTTGGGTATTTTTATGGGAGACAGATGTATTCATTCTATAGACTTTTCTGTGTGAGACTGATTTGTTTATCAAGTCTTCGACTTTGGGTCGTAGCAACTCTTAGTTGTGGGTGAGATCAGCTAAGGGAATCAAGTGCGTAGTATCCTGCTGGGATCAGAGACGTAAGGAACGCAACTGTACCTTGAATCAATGTGAGATTGATTAGGGTTTAACTACAGTCCAGTCCGAAGTTCATTGGTAGTAGGCTAGTGTCTGTAGCGGCTTAATACAGTATGGTGTTCAAACTGGACTAGGTCCCGGGGTTTTTCTGCATTTGCGGTTTCCTCGTTAACAAAATTCTGGTGTCTGTGTTATTTCTTTTCCGCATTATATTTTGTTATATAATTGAAATATCACAGGTTGTGCGTTAGAATCAATCAATTAGATAATCCAACCTTTGGTTGTTGATTTAAATTGATTGACACCTTAACATTGGTCTTTGGTACCGTTCAAGTTGTTTCACATAATAATCAGGCTCTCGGATTTCTATCTGTTTGATTTGCTGATTACATTGTGAAACAGAGATATAAACTCTTTGATATACTTTTTTCTAGATTGAGTCTGACTGTCTAGTTGATTCTCTAGAAAGTATATTGAAGTAAGTTTTCTCAGATTTCCAAACGAATTGTTAGGTGTGGTTGTTGTACCCCCGCATTTTCAATTGGTATCAGATAAGGCAAACACATTAAAGACCTTATAAGTTTGTGTTTGTAGCGATCTGATATGGACAGAAGTGTTATCTCTATAAACGTACCACCAGTCTTCGATGGCTCAAATTACTTGTGGTGGAAAATTGCTATGCGTGCCTTTCTTCAAGCGCGTGATTTTCAATCATGGGTTTATGTAGTTAATGGCTATGATGCTCTCATTGTGGTAGTAGGAGATACGACCATTCCGAAGGATATTGGTGCATATGACGCTGCTGAGATACTTGTTGCAAAGCAAAATTCTGACGGTTTGAATGCCATCATACATGACATTACCCCAGATCTTCAGCACCATGTGACCACGTGCACTCGGTCTAAAGATGCTTGGGATATCTTAGAAACCGTATTTGAAAGGAATACTAGTGAAAAGGAAGTCAGGCTTCAAAACCTAAATTCCGATTGGGAAAACCTTCATATGGCAGATGAAGATTCATTTGATGAGTTTAATCATAAAGTGTCTGAAATTGTTAATGCATCTTTTGCATTGAGTAAGAGTATTCCTGAAAAGGACATTGTGATGAAAATTCTCAGATCGCTGCCATCCAGATACGATTCTAAGAAGCATGCCATCGTTGAGGGAAATAATCTTGATGCGCTTTTCAGAAATACGTTGGTTGGAAAGCTAAAGATCTTTTATCATGAGCATACATCCAAAATCGGAAAGGATGTTGCCTTAAAGCACAAAAGAACACTAAATTACTTGACAAAAGTAAAAGTGTCTGCGTCTCTGAGGATGATTTTTCTGATCCTGATTTATCAGATGAAGATGTTGACAAGTCAGTGTCATTGATCACAAGACAGTTTAGAGATCTTCCACTAAAGAGAAGTAAACGGTTCTCCAGAGACAAACCCAGATCATCAGTTAAACCTCACAATCGCATTCCTCCTAAAAATAGGGATGTTGATGAGGCTGATGATGAGGATATGCCACAGTGCTTTAAGTGTAAAGGTTTTTGTCATTTTGCAAATGAGTGTCCGAACCGTAGAAAATACACTGGGAACAAAGGTCTTGCTGCAACACTTGATGAAATGTCTGATCACTATGATTCCAATGAAGACGAAAAATCAAGTATTGCACTTCTTTGTGAAGATATTGATTTTGATAATTGTAGCAATACATACATCAATCTTGATATTCTTTTAGAAGAAGACTCAACCATTCTGGAAGAAAAAATTGACCTTTCTGTTGGAAACTCTCTGTCTGATTTTTCAGGTTCCACTCTGTGTCTAGCAGCTTGCACATCTTGGGCGTCTGAATCATCTTATCCGTTGACATGCTCTTATTGTTCACTCAAAGGTCATGAACTTTCAAAGTGTTTCAAGTACAAACACAAGATGAGATATGTCAATAAACTTCAACAAAGAGCAAATCGACTAGCAAACAAGCTCAGACTTGTTCAAAAAACCGCTGAGGTATGTAAGTTTTTATCTTCTTCGAAGAAGTTAGTTTCCAAAGATAAGACAAGACCACTAGAAAAAAGAGTATGGTCTAAACATTTTGATAGACAGGGTTCTATGAATTCCTTTCAAAAAGGTTATGGTGGACATATTATTGTTCACCGCAGCACAACTTGATTGTGTTGTTTTGGTGCATCTTGTCTCATGTGCCTGATCAAAAGAGACAAGATTGTGCACACCTCAGGATTTAGGAAAAGAAAAAATATATATATATATTTTTTTTCTTAGCTTTGCCGTGTTTTGCAAATTTGGAATTCTTTCATATCTAATTGATATTGGAAGGGACTTCCCTGTTTATTCAATAAAAGAGGGTTATTCTCGATAATTATACCCTTCTTAGGGTTGTGAGTTGTGCATGCACGAACCTATGTTTAAAGGTTTCGTAACCCTACAATCTTTTTTTCCTTCTCTTAAACTCTTTTCATCTTAAGACTGCTTGTTGAGTTTAAATTGTGAATTCCTCTCACAAACCCATACACGTACGGATACTCCAAGCATCATTTCTTTTGATGGAAAAGATGTTAATATGATTTTTAAGCCATCAATCATGAAGGAAAAAGAGAATTCTCCGTTACCTCCAACTTTGAAAAGAAAAAAAAGGAATGTGAGGAAGCCAAGAGTTGTTCCTTCAAATTCTCAGAAGTTTTCTGGTGTTCTTGAAGAGTTGAAGGAAATAAGGAAGGAGATTCAGCAAATAAAGGCTATTGTTATGAGAACTCTTGAAATTCAGAAGGCCCTGGTTCGACATCATCAGCCTAGAAGGTTTGTTGGAATTGATTCCTATCTTCACGAACCCTATGTACCTATGGCTGTTGACGACAAGGAGTTCAGGAACGATAAAGAATTCTTCAGAGGTATCAATGTCTAGGAAACTTCTTATGAGAATTTATTTCTTGTGTTTTTAGAAGGATTACTAGGGTTTGGAATAGCCATTATTGTGAGTACACATAGCTATTTCCAAAGTTTTCATCTTTCATGTTTTTAGATTTATTTATTTAAATTCTAAGTTGTTTGGAAGATGATTTTTGCAATTTTAATCTTTATGATTTTATATATTGAAAATTGTTATGGGATATGTTGCTTACGTCCGTGAACCTATGACTGTCCCATACTTGTTCAAAAGTTATCTCTATTATATATCAGTTTGAAAGTATTGATAAAAGATAGAATGAACTTTTGACAAACAAAAGTTAAAGCCTTTTATGTCATTATGCAAATATTGATGGAAGAAAGGATAAAACTTTTGTTTACAAGGATTAATTCTATTATATGTCATTGTGCAAATAGTGATAAAAAATAGAATGAATCCCTTCCGCAGTATTGGTCCATCTCCGATCCTCATTTTTGTGCATATACTGTGTTGCTCCGTAAGTTCTCTTATGTTGAGCATGGCCAATTGAATTCATCACTTTTGTGGCTAATTCAATTGTGATTTTTGGATACAAATTCATGTTCTCATGTGATTTGATTATGTCTAAAGAAATCCTTCTTTTCTTGAAAAAGCAAGGTAGCCTTTGTTGTTCTTTCGGGGATAACATTTTATGGAGGAGAGTTCTTTTTGAACTTGTGCTTTATTGCCAAATCTTTGTGGGGAGTGCGGCTGTGGAATATTATAGTTATGGTTAAGATGAATAAGGTTGATATGAGAGTAATCATATGGATAACTTTGGTTAACTATTGTTGAGCCAACATGGTGTACACGTTTGGGTACGGTTACATAAACCTAAATGAGGGTACATTTCATTTGTGTGTAACAAGCTAAGTTCGATCTAGCGGTTAAAAGATATTAGCTTGGTTGAATCAGGTTTTTCATCTAACGGTGAATATTGAATGCTTTGTTACCAAGGTAACTTGGATTGCAAACCCTGATTTGAAAACTATATAAAGGAGAACTCTAGCAACTGGGAAACCTAATCCCCACACCTCCTGTGTGCTACTAGTTGCATCAACTAGAGTCGATTCTCCTTTAACCTTAGGTTTCTATCGAGACCCTGTAGGTTAACGACTTCAAAGACTTCATTGGGATTGTGAAGCCAGACCCAACTATTTTCTTTGTAGTTGCGTGTTCTGATCTTGCCCGATTCTATCGTTTGAGTACTATATTCTCTAAGATTTGATCGAGATTTAATCTCCGATAGGAAAGATAAAAAGTAATCACAAACACCTTCGTCTTATCGTTTGTGATTCCACAATATCTAGTTTCGCCATCATATGATTTAGATTATTGTGAGGTGATTGATAATACTAGGCTTTTCTTCTGGAATATAAGTCCGGTTTATCGATTGGTTCCTGTTCACCTTGATTTATCAAAAAACGGAACAAAAAATCTTGGGTATTTCTTTGGGAGACAGATTTATTCATTCTATAGACTTTCCAGTGTGAGACAGATTTGTTTATAAAGTCTTCGACTTTTGGTCGTAGCAACTCTTAGTGGTGGGTGAGATCAGCTAAGGGAATAAAGTGCGTAGTATCCTGCTGGGATCAGAGACGTAAGAAATGCAACTATACCTTGAATCAGTGTGAGATTGATTAGGGTTCAACTACAGTCCAGTCTGAAGTTCATTGGTAGTAGGCTAGTGTCTGTAGCGGCTTAATACAGTGTGGTGTTCAAACTGGACTAGGTCCCGGGGTTTTTATGCATTTGCAGTTTCCTCGTTAACAAAATTATGGTGTCTGTGTTATTTCTTTTCCGCATTATATTTTGTTATATAAGTGAAATATCACAGGTTGTGCGTTAGGATCAATCAATTAGATAATCCAACCTTTGGTTATTGATTTAAATTGATTGACACTTGAACATTGGTCTTTGGTACAGTTCAAATTGTTTCACATAATAATCAAGCTCGCAGATTTCTATCTATTTGATTTGCTGATTACATTGTGAAACAGAGATATAAACTCTTTGATATACTTTTCTCTAGATTGAGTCTGACTGTATAGTTGATTCTCTAGAAAGTATATTGGAGTAAGTCCTCTCAGATTGTCAAACGAATTGTTGGGTGTGGTTGTTGTACCCCCGCATTTTCAAAAGGATAGATAACAAAAAGGCGAAAAAAAGGGTAAAAGCACAAAAACCTACCCATTAACAGGTCATTCCGAATACGAGCAGCATTCACCGCACTCACACTTGCAGATAATTCTTTGCTGAGTCTATCGCGCTCCTTATGAAGCAGAGAAACATCTCCCTGAAGAACCGAAACTTCAACTTTAAGAGAAGAAACTTGACTGGTCTGAGCGCGAATCAAGTCCACCGTTTTACAATAATCTTCAACCCGGGTGACACTGCGACACATATTCTGAAAAACAAGATGAAAACATAGGACAGAAAATAGTGTGGACAACAAATAAAAGGAACGCGAAAACAATGACTCACCAGATTGTCAAGCACGAGATGCTCATTTGGAGTAAGCGACGAAGTGAAATCCCACTCAGATCGGGCGACATCATCAGATGACTGAGGAGCAAGATCTAACATTAGCTGAAGAATCTGCGAAAGACTAGGATCCGATATCAAAAGATAAGCAAGAGCAGCAATCTTTGAAGAAAAAATCGTGGTAACTCACTCTAGAGAAGGCGAATTTTCATATATCACCACGCGGGAAGAATGAGTAAATCCACTCGACTCCTGCATATCATCAACGCGGGATCTCTTTCCTTTGTCAACACCAATGATGGGAGACGGCTTAACATCCCCAGCCAAGGCATACTTTGGGATAGAACCATAGGATAAGGGATTCACCACGTTGATGACAGATCTACCCTTTGGTTCGCCCTTAGACCTACTGTGCTTGGTCACTTTCGCCTTCTTAAGTTTGGACGAAGCGGGAGATTCTTCTCGAACAAACTCCTCATCATCTCCCTCATTATCTTCCTCCTCCTCATATTCTTCTTCGTCCTCGGTCTCTTCATCATCAAGGGCAGGCTAGACAAACACGATACAAATTAGCAAACTGAGGAAATAATATCCATTCAGTAAAAATGCCCACGACTCACCTCTTTTGAACGTGAAGATCTCTTCCCAGTTTTCACATCAGCAGATTTCTTTCTCTTCTTGTCTGCAGCAGCCTTGGCTTTATTCTCGAGAGAGACCTTTTCTTTCTCAAGCTGCCAGTCCAAGGAAAATGCATAAGATCAAAGGAAGACTGTAAAGCAAGATAGGATAAGTCATGCAATGGAAGATAAGAGAAAACACATACCTAAGTCTCCCTTTTAGGCCAGTTGAATTCCCAGGGATGGTATGCAAGCACACGAGACAATGCATCACGCCCTACAAGCGACTCATCCGGACCAGCGCGAGGATTCCCATTCGGACCAAGACCCCATAAGAGAGGACCTTCAATGACGAGATAATGCTTCATCCAGTCAGGGTCACTAGAATGGCGAAAATAGCTGTTAGTCTTACTGTGATGATCCATGTCATCCATGTGCTTCTTCACGCCATCCTTCAACTTCGCTTTACTCAAGCGAACACCCAGCGCGAACCATCTCTGATAACACAATGCACGACATACTGCTGAAAAAAGGAGTCAATGGTAAAATCTGCTGGGTTAAAGGGCTCGGCTTTATCTGGACAAAGAGATTTTCCTACACTAGTGGCGCGATGAAAAAACTCAATAATAATGTGAATCGCGTCACCACTCAACTGGTAGGCGGCACGATCAATCCTTGCAAGAATCTGATAAAACAGCGGAATCTTAGGATCAAAGAGAGGAAAAGAAAGACCCTCCTTCAGCTGTCCAAGCGCGATAGGCATGCGATTCGCGCTCCATGATTGTTCCATAATTCTATCTTCATTAAGAAAAGTAACAGAGGTTGTGCCGCTTGAAACAATAAGAGTAAATCCTTTCTCCTTCAGCGCGGTTTGGAAATCCTTAAGAACATCCGACCACTTGTTGACAGCCTTAGGCTTAGACCTGCATGGAAATGAGTATGGGAATGTTAAAACCAAAAAACTCGAAGTAACAATGGCGGAAGGAAAAAACCACAAAAGTCATAATCATATCACAAAAAATGCAAAATATGAATAACTGAGGCAAAATTAACCCACCGAGAAGATGATGGAACAACAGAAGCAGGAGTAGACTCGTTTTGATCCGCCATGAAGCGAAGACAGAAACTGGAAAAACTTTAAAGGGAAGAAGAACTTGAAAGGAGAAGAAGATGAACAGAGGAAGGAGGAAGGAGACGGTAGAAAAATAAAACCTTTCCTTTTACCTCTCTCCTAGATATTTATACGAAGAAAAGTAGTAAAGGAAGAAAAATAAAACCTTTCCTTCTATAAAACTGCATGTTAAGACTTAAAGACTGCTACTGGTATAACATATGAAATTTGGTACTTGAAGAGGCCTTTGGAAGCGCTTCAACCTTGTCGCAAAACTTCTGTCGAATTGCATCACATTTCTTCTTTCTTTCTTTTGAGTTATCAATAAGTGATAGTTTCTCCAAAATGTTCGCCTTCCTCAACAAAAGTTCAATAAACTTGAGCTCAATATCACTTGCTTGGAAGTTGTAAATCTCCACAAATTTGAGGCTACTTCCCGTGAATGTAGACAACAATCTCTCTATATCAAACTTCACCCAAACATAACAACAACAACAACAAATAATCGAGGGTTACATACATGACTAAAATAATTAACCGAGGATCACATACAACGCGCTACCAACCTCGTTAACGAACGAATAATGACTTGAATCTGACTCCAAATCTGACTCTGATAAGTCTGAGTAAGAATCTGGATCTGATAAGTAACAATCGAAATCTGACGAGTCTGACTCTGAACTGGATAAGTCCGAGTCTGAAACCTGATTCCAGATGGGAAGCTATAGTTCAACAAAATAAGAGTTAGAATCCGTCATTCAGAAAACAAAAGTTACAAAAGACTAGAACTAGTATATAGAGAGATGGACAATTACACTGTGAATGCTAGTTAGCTCCAAGCTAAGGGATTCAATATTTGGTGAGCTCATGAGCATTGAGGCTATCATATAGATGGAGTCAGTTGATAATCTAATTTGTAGCTGCTTCAAACGCCGTAGATTACAAAACCGAGGAAGTAGATTTTCTAAGAATTCTGGGACTCCTATGTCACCCTTGGCACACATAAAAAGATTCACAAAACAAAATATTTGAGATAACTGGATAAGATTTTTGCTCCAGCAGAAGTCCCAGACAATCTGAAGCCTATAATTCCCTTAGATGGCTAAGAAACTAATATAGTACAGTATAAAATACCTGAAGTGGTGATGATAATGTTAGATCTGTCGCATTATGAAGCGCTTTCAGACACTTGAACATACATTGAGGATAAGCTTTAGATCTCCGTTTCTGTCTACAGTATCCTCGTACAAATTCTGTATCAATGCGAGCAGAGACTATGGAGGAAACATATTCCACAGAAACAGCCTTTGTATGTAATGCAGAGACCAATGATACAAGATTTGGAGCATCTACGCTCAAGGTAATTCTTCTGGAACTACGCTTGACGCCACAAATTATCAAGTGCTTAAGCTTACTGGAACGTATTTCGATTTTCTTGCTTCTTTCAGATATGTTTCTAGGATTACTAGTACTACTAGGATAGCTCAAAACTACAACCAAATCTTCGAGATTAGGACAACCTAAGAGTAACCTACTGATCGATGCTACTTTCTCATATGAAATATATTCAAGTTGCAATTGCACCAGACTAGGCAAATCTATAGTGTTGGGTAAATTAAATATACACTTGAGTCTCAATTCTCTCAGTGTCCTACAAGTAAATATAAACTCGGGTATATGATCAATAATATAACCATCATCAGAATCAGAATAAGAATCAAGAGTATGAATATCATCATCATCAAAATCAGAATCAAGAGTATCAATATCAATATCTCTGACCTTAGCTCTAACAGCAGCAAGTAACCATCTACCCAGATGAGCAGTGAAGGGTTGATGAGGTTTATGTTTACAAACAAGATACAAGTTTTGAATATCATGTACCTCGTTATCACGGAGGGTTACTACCTTGTCGACTACACTGAGAAAAGATTTACGATCAATGGAATTGTTTGGTTCTGTTCTGGGATGTTCGAAGTATAAAGTTGGGAGAGAAGTCCAGATATATCTCCATCGTTTTGACAAAACACAAGCTTGGACAGCATATATCGTATCGATGAAATGAAATATGTGATGGATTAATGCATCTGGTAAGTTACTCAGTCGATCCTCTTTTCCCGATTTCCGTCGAGATTTTCTTTTCATGGTGATACAGAATCAATCAGGCGCCGAGAAGAGGTAGAGAAGTTTTTGGTGGTGTGCAGACAGAAGTTACGGCCAGATTAGGGTTTCTCAAACAAAACTGAGGTTAAAATAAATAAGTCAGATTTTGTTACAAGAAATGCACTTTGGTTAAGGGCAGCTATTCATAACATACGTGAAGATTCTCAACAACACGACAGCCTTAGTTCTCTGAAAACATACAAAAAATGGTCCAACATTTAGCTATCTTCATTAATTGTTTTTCTACTAAAAACTAAGGAAGATGAAAATCTGTACTGCTTTCCTGGAGATGAGGGTTTGCTGAAATACTAGATTTTTTTTGTTGTTACCTCTTAAAAACTTCTCATGTTATTTCTACTACTGGCTCATAGAAGCTTGTTGAGTTGTTTGTTACATCTCCAATCTCTTTAAAGGGCAAGAAAAATTATCAATCACATCTACTAATGAGTTTTGCTCCCGAATAAAAAAAACTGATGAATTTTGCTGTGTACATCTAAATTTCAGCCATTGAATAGTGTTTCAAAACCTTGTACGCCAAACACACGATAAAGAAAGACACATGCTTGTGACAATCTACATTATCTGCTCTAAACTCAACCAACCCATCGGAACTAATAGCTACTTCTTTCACAAATGGCCTTTCACTGATATTCTATTGTTTACAAGACCTCGTCTTTAAATTGTTCATTAACAACTTGGTCTTCTAGAATATACTGAAACGATCCATCTTGGTTCATAGATGATCGGAACTGAAATATCAACTTTTTCAATATTATTAGCTTATTCTCCAGCAAATTGGAAGGAATGAAATACTATTCAAAGTTGAATTAGTTGCGTGAAATTTCTATACAAGTGAATCTTAAGACTGTGACTGAGATAACATAAGAAATGCAACACTTAAAGAGGCCTTTGGAAATGCTGCAACCTTCTCCAAAAACTTCTTGCGAATTTCACCATAGTTCTTGTTTCTTTCATTTGATTTATCAATAAGGTAGAGTTTCTCCAAAATGTTTGCCTTCCTCAACAGAACTTCGATAAACTTGAGTTCTATATCACTTCCTTGTAAGTTGGAAATCTCGACAAGCTTGAGGTTGCCGAGCGTGAATGTTGACCTTCATCTAAACATTACAACAACAACACAATTAATGGAGGATGACACACACAGCACGCTTTAGATTTCTCATTTTTTGTTAATAAAATTAATGAGAAGGATTTCAGAAGTGACAGCCAGCCACCAACCTCGTTAACGAATGAATCTGGACTTAAATCTGACTCTGAATTGGAATCCGAGTCTGACTCTGAACTGGTTGAGTCTGAGTCTGAATGGTTGATATCTGACTCGGAACTGGATGAGTCTGACTATGCATCTGAATGTGGAACAGGATTCCAAATGGGAAGCTATAATTTAACACAATTAAGAGTTAGAATCCATCTTTCAGAAAACAACAGTTACAGAACTATTATAAAAGCGAAGGTAACAGAAATATTATAAAAAGAGATAAACAATTACTTTGTCATTGGTAATTAGCTCCAAGCCAAGGGATTCAATATTTGGTGAGTTCTTGAGCATTGAGGCTATCACATAGATAGAGTTGCTTGAAAATTTAATTTGTAGCAGCTTCAAACGCCGTAGATTACAAAACCGAGGAAGTAGATTTTCTATGAATTCTGGGACTCCTGTGTTACCCTGGGCACACATAAAAAGATTCACAAAACAAAATATTTGAGATACCGGGAAAGAAGAAAGAACAAGGGAAATGGTCCATGTTTCCACTACTACGTAGTGTACCGTTTCGAACTCAGCATTTTCAAATTATAGTATAGGATTTTTGCTCCGGCAAAAGTCCCAGATGAATCTGAAGCCTATAATTCCTATAAATGACTACGAAACTAATTATTATATTGTATATACACGTAAAATACGTACCTGAAGTGGTGGTGCTGATAATGTTAGGTCTGTCACATTATGAAGCGCTTTCAGAGACTTGAGCATACATTGAAGATAGGCTTTAGATCTCTTTTTCCGTTTACAATATCCTCCGTGTTCTGTATCAATGTAAGCAGAGACTGTGGAGGAAACATCGTATATAATTTGGAGAACAATGACACAAGATTCGGAGTATCTAAACTCAACGTAATTCTTCGGGAACCAGCATCATAGACCACACGAATGGTCAAGTGCTTAAGCGTACTGGAACGTATTTCAATTTTCTTACTAGGATTACTCAAAAGTAAATCCAAATCTTTGAGATTAGGACAGCCTAAGAGTAACTCGCTGATTAATTCTCCACCTCTATACGAAATATAGTCAAGTTTCAGATACACAAGACTCATTCAACATACACTTGAGTCTCAAACTTCTCAATGTCTTACAAGTAAATATACACTTGGGATATAATCATCGTCACTATCATCAAGAATATCAATATTAATATCTCTGACATTAGCTCTAACAGCAGCAAGTAACCATCTACCAAGATGAGTAGGCAAGGGTTTATAAAGTTTATTACACACAAGATGAAATCGTTGAATATTATGTACCTCATTATCACGGAGGTTTATTACCTTGTCGACTATATTGACAAAAGCTTTACGATTGAGGGAATTGTACCATCCCCGTCTGTACGCTTTTTTTATAGGGTGTTTGAAGCTTAAAGTTGGGAGAGAAGTCCAGATATACCTCCATCGTTTCGACAAAACAGAAGCTCGGACAGCATATATGGTACCGATGAAAGAAAATATGTGATGAATTAATTCATCTGGCAAATTGCTGATCCGGTCCTCTGTAGATTCTCTACTCGATCCGCGTCGGATTTTTTTTTCATGGTGATACAGGAACATGCAACATGCAGAGAAGAGGTAGAGAAATATTTGGTGGTGTGCAGACGGAAGTTCCAGTAGGTTTAGGGTTTATGAAATAAAACTGAGGTTAATATAAATACGTCAGTATAGGTGGCTAAATCTTCCAGTGGGGCGAGAGATCCGACTTTGGTTAAGGGCAGCTGTGAATTTTAAGATGCTAGCTAAATAGGGGTAACCACATGATTCTTCAAGCAACCAGAATTTTAAAGAATGGTGTGTTAGTTGGACGAGTATTTGAGAAAGTTAATCCCAAACCTAAGGATTTAATAGTCAATCTAAACAGTCTTCTTAAGAATTCCAAAAGCGTAGCTGGAGAAAGATCAAAAACTAATTGTTATTATTTTGACCATCTTTTATGCCTTGATGAACACTAACTTAAGAATGGGTCATGATCATTTCATAATGTATGATGTCGCGTTTTCAGAGAAGCAAAAGAAACTCTTAATTGTATACAAATCATTTCATATTTACAAATCAATGCTGAGATTTATCTACAGAATTGGTCCGGCATTTTTCCCAGTTAATTGTTTTTTGTTGTATTTTTACATGGGCCAAACCCTCAAACCCTGGCTTGGCTACCCCAACAGTTCCATCCCTTAAGACACGTCCTATAATTTTGTAACATTTGAGGGTGTAGGTTGTCCATGATCATGATGTAAATATGAAAAGATTTATGGGTCTTAAGAAATGTACTTGTAAGAATTCCCAGAAATAAAGGCGGGACTTGAATGGCCACCAATTCAAATCAGTTGAATGGACGGTTTTCAACTTTGAATGAACAAAAACTATTTTTTTGTTTTTTTGTCTCTATTTATTTTGAGAACTCTACAAATCTACATTTTGCTTAAGAGAAAATTAGGATTTAAATTGCAGAGAAAATTTGAGAGGGAAATTTACATACAGATAGAGAGGAAAAAATGTCGTGGCAAACATATGTAGATGAACACTTGATGTGTGAAACAGAAGGACATTATCTTACAGCTGCTGCAATCATTGGTCATGATGGAAGTGTTTGGGCTAAGAGTGAAAAGTTTCCCGAGGTTTTCATTCTTCTTATATTCTTTTCATTATTAGGTTTAATTTTTATCAGAATTTTATTTGTAAAGAGGTTATCTTACACGCTATTCTAAACATGTCGACACTAAGCCTAGTAGGGCTATATGCGATCCGTGGATTTTGCATGGGTTTTTTTGCATTTTAATTAACCCTTCACCAGTCGATGTTATATTGTTTTGGGTATTGAAATTTGATTCATGGGGTAACTATCTAACATTGAATTGGGATCTTTAGAATTAGGAAGTTTACTAAGAATTCATCAGGATTGTTGCAATCAGTGGAGATGATTGTATACATTATTTTAAGTTTTTACCCTTTTTATGACAAGTTGTGTTCGTTAAATTGAGGATGATCGTTTGTCTGCTTACTATTTTTGCAGTTCAAGCCGGAGAATATTACAGGTATAATGAAAGATTTCGATGAACCAGGGCACCTTGCCCCCACTGGCTTATTCCTTGGTGGCACAAAATATATGGTAATCCAAGGAGAGCCTGGAGCTGTGATCCGTGGAAAGAAGGTGATCTATTTAAATCTCATTAACACGATTTGCATTTCTCTCTATACTCTGCACAGAAAAGGGAAAGAAAAAAGAAAAAAAAAACTTTTCGACGTGATTTAGGGGTTTAACATCAAAACTCTTATGTTTAGCTTCATAGCTCGCTTACATTTTCCATGCTTTGATTTTGGGACTCTTGAGTCCTGAACTCCTAATTATTGTGAATATGAGCTTACCTCGTAGAATCTTAGACATATAGATTAAAATGTTAAATGGAGCAGACTAGCATGTTATGATCGACTGTATACCATTACATTTGAACTGAAACCGCAATGAACACCAAGTTTCTATCGAGAGCAGCCTTTTCAAATGTTTGTTAGTCTGTTACGTTCTCACGAGTATTTGCTAACAGATCATATGCTGTATTGTTTTGTTATTATTTTTAAGGGTACTGGTGGTATCACCGTAAAAAAGACTACTCAAGCTCTGATTGTCGGTGTCTACGACGAACCAATGACTCCAGGACAATGCAACATGGTTGTGGAAAGGTTGGGGGATTACCTCATTGAACAAGGCCTTTAGGTGGTCTATGAATTTCATACTTTATTCGCTTTCTTTTTGTCTTTCGGATGTATTTTTTTTAATCTTTTTTGTAAGTTCAAATTTTGTTGCATGTTTCGGCTCTAAGCTTGCAAGCTTCTTACTTA
Source organism: Papaver atlanticum (assembly GCA_023531105.1). Taxonomy (NCBI): domain Eukaryota; kingdom Viridiplantae; phylum Streptophyta; class Magnoliopsida; order Ranunculales; family Papaveraceae; genus Papaver; species Papaver atlanticum. Next base: position 1,413,898 of record JAJJMB010010439.1, read on the forward strand.
ATATATGCTGCCTTCATTGAATTGGCAGTAGAATTTGTGCAGACAATATATCCTTTTCATTTGTGAGCACATGAAATGGTAGTTTCTTTGCTCGCACATTGTTTGAGCACTTTTGATCGTGTAGCATCACGTGAATTGGCACATAACATGGTAGTTTCTTTGTGATGATACTTCCAAATAAAACTTGATAAATTTAAGACTTGTTCAAATTAACTGTATGGAGTACATGTCGTTTGAGCAGCGCGTAGTCAAATATTTTCCCATAAAACCACCAATGACTTACGGGCTTACTCATTTACGATCATATTCCATAGTCACTTACATTCCCTTGCATATCAATTGCTAAAAAAGTAAAAAGGAAGAAAAGGAATAAAAGAAAAAGAGTAAAAGAAAAGGTAGAAGAAAGAAAGAAAAATAAACCCGGTCTAGTAAACCACCTATTCTCTTCAGCGAGTTTATCTCATGAGCTTATTATTGGACCATGCACCTTAATTTGCTAGTTACGTGTCTTGTGTTGTATTACAGTTTTTCTATTTTTTCCATCACTTTTACATAACAAAGTGATCATGTTTTTCTCTTTTTTAAATGGTTTATTTTCTCCTTAATCTAACTATGTCTCTTTATCCCCACATAAGGCAAAGCAATAGAACATATAGAACTAAATCAGTCCTTAAGAATTGCGCGCACATACTATTCTTGGCTCTCGTAAAGTGTTCATGTCTTAAGGTTGACGAATTCGAAGGGCTTTTCGGATTCATTGTCTTTAAATGTGTTCAAATATTAGGGGAATAAATCCATGAACCGACACTACAACATGAGTTATAATTAAGTGATAAATTCCTAAGCAATCCAGTATTCATGCATGCAAGATATACTAGCATGTACCCAAGTTCTGTTTTTTCCATTATAAATACACTCACCGAATGACCTTAATTCAAATCATCAAGTAAACCTTCTACCACTACTACAACAACAAGTACTACAATCATTCCTCTGCATATAATCTTAACTCTTTGTGCATCAAGAAAATGATTACCACAAAGTTTGGTTTTGCTTTTGTCATGAGTTTCATAGTCATAACTCTAGCCTTCTTAATCCATTTTTCTCAAGCCCAAAACACTCCACAAGACTATCTTGCAGCTCATAATGCAGCTAGGGGAAATGTAAGTGTTGGTATGGTGACTTGGGACAACAATCTCGCAACCTATGCCATGAATTATGCAAAACAGAGAGCTGGAGATTGTAAACTCATCCACTCAAATGGACCCTATGGCGAGAACATTGCTTGGGGTAGTATTTCTACCTTCACAGCTATTGAGCTGGATAAGCTTTGGATTGCAGAGAAATCCTACTACAACTATGGAGCTAATTCGTGCAACATAGGAAAAGAGTGTGGGCATTACACCCAGATAGTTTGGAGAGAATCTGTTCGTGTGGGTTGTGCTAGAATAGTGTGCAATAATGGGGGTACGTTTGTTGTTTGCGAATATGATCCTCCAGGTAACTGGGACGGTGAATACCCTTACTAATGAAGCTACCCAACAGATCTCTTGAAGATCATCATTTGTGCTAATTGATGATCCCCTAATTAACTAGGTTCCATTTTTTAACTAAACTGGGAACGCACGATGGATAGTTGGATCGAACATCTAGCTCCCCAACCATATGGCTAAACCAAATATACACTGCAAAATGGTTTTAATTTTCCTCTGTATGTTTTATACTAATTATAATTGTAATGAATTGTCTTTTGTTAAAAATAAGTTACAATAACCAAAGGTTAGATCTTACTGTCTTAAACAAAAGTTAGACCGTTAAAGTCCATGGGAAACTAACTCAAAAACAATTGGTAGCGATAAAGTATCCTTGAAGTATCCTTTCCATATAAAATATATTTGTGATTAACCGCATGCTACTCTAGCACGACTTGCTCACATGTCGCTGACATGACACCAATCTAAAGTTATAAATTCTCTAGAATGTCATCTTTTAAGGGTCCTGGACAACCCGAAAAGGTTATTGACTGCCTCATCTGCTTAAGATGGGCACCAGGATATTTCGGAAATCGCGTCAGTCCTTCGAAATTTTTTGGATATATTTTCTATTTCATCATTTTCAAGAGTTTTATAATCTCAATCATAGGTATCCTGACACCTTGAAAGAATCCAAAAGCCATTAAGAAGCGATCTGACAAGAAGCGGTCAAATAAGATGGGAAAAATGCGGGAAAGGAGGTGAGGCTCTTTCCCATCATAAATTAGCAGAGGTGCTTTTGTGGAAACATGGATGGAGGCCACATCATTTCTCTTTGACTTTTCTTTCACTCTCGCATTTTTTACCAATTTTTTGCCTTTCCTTTTATCCCATGTCTAACATTTTAAATTAACAAATGGTATTTCTCTTTTTAAATCTAATTGTCCTATATTTATATATGTAAAAATACATACCAAGATTTTAATATAATATGCATTTATTCATTTGTTTTTACCAAACCCAGAAAGGGCGATTTGATAGTTAAAAGAAATTAAAACAAAAAAAATGAAGGAATTGAAAGGCCGACTTCCAGAAAAAGAAAACCTAAAAGTAAAGGAAGTTTTACATTGAAATCTGAAATTAAGAAGAAAAACTCTTTCGATTCCTTTTGGCCTCGAAATAAAATTTGGTTCACAATAATAGAGAGTTGGTGGACGCGAATTTATCTAGAAAAATGCGAGAATTTAAGAACACTGTGCATATAATGAAGCCTTTTCATTAATAAGCACAAAAAATCGGACCTTGGGAAATACCACCATGTTAGCTAAATCCAGGTATGATATATTTTGGTACGAGTAAAAATATAGCCAATAACGATGATTTTAGACTTTTAATCATGGTTTCACTCGATTCGCTCCAAATATTACCAAATCGATTCAGATCGTTGTCTTGTTTAGCCCATGAATCGCAATTTGACCTACTTTGACTAGGATTCTTAACTGCTTGACTGAAATTAGTACGGAAATAATGCATTAAAAATTCCAGTGTTGGGAGAGATTCGAACCAATGCAGAAACCCGTAGTAACAGACCCTATACCACTATACCAACTCGATTTTTGTTGTTATTCTTTCAATGTATTTTTAATATAAGCTTATACATCAAAGATCAAGACTATTTTATTTAGAACAATGATATTTATAGGATTTTATGTAGGATTCGAAAAAATTTAAACCATGAATCTTCAATTCACGATTCAATATATGATTCGGTTCGCATAAATTAAAAAGCGATTTGCGTTTCGATTTACGATTTCACAACCTTGCTTTTGATCATCTAATTCCTCTCTGGTGGAGATAAAATGACATATCGGTGGAAGTAACAAATTAAAATACAAAAAATTATGCCTCTTTTCACAAGGCAGCTACTATCCCCACCCTCCCTTTTTTTTTTCTTTGTTTAGATCAATAGGGTACCATATCGGTTGGAATGTACTTATCGCATAAGTAATGGATATTTTGTCTTATATGCATTTTTTTATACACCCTCAAGAAAAACGATACCCCTTTTAGCAATGTACTTGTTTCTTTCGAGCTGACCAGTAGATTTACAAAGACAAACCTCATTTGAAAATGGTCAATTTTTATTCTCTTTTGCTTCTTAGCCACTCAGATGACTCAGACTCAGTTGTCTTTCCCTTCCCTGCTTGAAAAGGGGTCCACCAAGATTGTCCACCATGAGGTGTCATGCAGATAGTGTTCTAATGCCACACAAAAGAGACCCCCTATTAATCTCAATCCAAGAGATCAAGGGCCAAAATTAAAGGCACCTAATGATGGAAGGGAGTGAGAGATATGAATGGGGAAGTATAGCAGCTTCGGTTTTCCTTTTTGATGTCCTTTTATTTTGTGTAGATCTTGCTGCAATAGGCGTAAATGTTATTAAGTTAGTTGGTCGAATGTGGGGCACAACCAATCCATGGATGTCAAAGCTAATTTGACTACACATCTCCGTAACTATGAAATTTCCTTAAAACTACTGAAAACAAAAATCAGATTTTCTCTATTTCTAGAAAATGGATACTTTCATTTATTTATTTTCAATTTGGCCTAAACCAGAGGAAGTGCAAAAATCTTGAGACATGCACTTCAGTCACTCTTTGCCTAGCGCATCATTGCTTATTAAATTACGTCTAATAAGCGACCTATTTTTCTTCAGCAAGTTAATCTCGTTATTGGACCATACACCTTAATTTGCTAGTTAGTAGTTACGTGTCTTGTCTTGTAATACCGTTTTCATTTTGCTATCACTTTTACAACACAAAGTGATCATGCTTTTTTTTTTTGTCAAATGGCTTATTTTCTTCTTAATCTAACTATGTCACTTTATCCCTAAATGAGGCAAAACAATAGAATTGAAACTTCAGAACTTCGTCATGCTATTCTTGGCTCTCATAGAATATTGTCCATGCCTTGAGGCTGACGAGTTCGAAGGGCTTTTCGGATTCATTGTCTTTAAATGTGTCCAAATATTAGGGGACTAAATCCATGAACCGACACTACAGCATGAGTTATAATTAAGTGATAAATTCCTAAGCAATCCAGTATTCATGCATGCAAATGCAAGACATATTAGCATATACCCAAATTCTATTTTTTTCCTCTATAAATACACTCGTTGAATGACCTTGGTTCAAATCATCAAGTAAATCTTCTACTACAACAACAAAAAATACTACAACCATTCCTCTACATAGAATCTCAATTCTTCTGACATCAAGAAAATGAGTATCACAAAGTTTGATTTTGCTTTTGTCATGAGTTCCATGGTCATAAGTCTGGCTTTCTTAATCCATTTTTCCCAAGCCCAAAACACTCCACAAGACTATCTTGCGGCTCATAATGCAGCTAGGGGAAATGTAAGCGTTGGTATGGTGACTTGGGACAACAACCTCGCAACCTATGCCATGAACTACGCAAAACAGAGAGCGGGAGATTGTAAACTCATCCATTCGGATGGACCCTATGGTGAAAACATTGCTTGGGGTAGCACTTCCACCTTCACAGCAGTTGAGCTAGTAAAACTCTGGATTGCAGAGAAATCGTACTATAACCACGCAGCAAATACCTGTGTCACAGGAAAAGAGTGTGGGCACTACACCCAGATAGTTTGGAGAGAATCTGTTCGCGTGGGTTGTGCTAGAATAGTGTGCACAAATGGAGGTACATTTGTTGTTTGTGAATACGATCCTCCAGGTAACTGGGACGGTGAATACCCTTACTAAGGAAGAAAACCTAACAAATCAACATTTACACTAATTTACAATCCTTTCATTAACTATGTTGCATTTTTATTCTCAATCGGAAGTTTCACACCTACACGGATACAATAAAGGTTGGGAGTGAGCGGTGGATAGTTGGATCGAGCGTTGAGCTCTCCTTCTATTGGGCTAAACCATTAATTGTATACTGCAAAATTGTTTTCATTTTCCTCTCTGTACTTTATACTTTGTCTTAATGAATTATTATTTTTTGTTAAAATAAATTAAACTATACGAACAGTTTATACTACTAATTAAAGTCTATGGACAACCAACTCCAAAGAAATTGGTATCTAGTGTAGTGGGCCTTCCATAGAATGTCTGTCAATATTTGGACTGTGGGCTCCCAGTTTGGAAAAGGTTGGGAGGACTTTTTTCGTTTGTTTCCATATGAAACGTTTTATTCTTGGAATTATTGGAATTTTCCAGATTTTTTCCCAGGGAAAATCCAAATGGTTGTTATTATTTTGATCTTGCTTAGCTAGAAAGTTATAGATATTCTTAATCGAGAATTTTCCTGAATGATGATGCTTCCATGTGATGATGTCTTGCTCTTGTCTTTTTGGGTTTATAGCTTGAAAAAAATAATCTAGCTTCTGGGTAAAAAAAATTGTCCATTTTTTCCTGATCCCAATCATTTTGTTTCGTTATTTAACTCTTGAACCGTTATTGGTGCTGGATCTTGTAAATTGGGAAATTTGGGGACTATATCTGAATCAGGAACCCATCTGTCGTCCCATATTTTCACCGACGCTCCATTTTTGACTTTCCAGACAAAATTTTCCTTTATTAGCTCTAAATCTTTTTGTATGCTTGTCCAAATCCAAGACAAGTTCGAGGTTTTGGAGGCCTCTAATGGGTGTGAGTTTGGGAAATATTTTGCTTTAAGAAGTTTGACCCATAATTAATTTTGTTCGGTAATTAATCTACTGGATAGTCTTGTGAGGAGAGCTATATTGAATTGATGAGGATTTTTAATTCCTAAACCACCTTGGGAAATGGACTTGCAGATACTTGTCCAAGCTTTTATAAACCTTCCTTGTCTTTTTTGCCCTTCTTTTTTCCACCAGAAATTTCTCTGAATAAGGTCGAGTTGATCTAGAGTTACTTTTGGAAGTGCAAGAACTTTCATTTGATAGGTTGGGTATGCTTGAAGGATTGATTTAATCAAGACGGTCTTACCCGCTTGAGATAGAAGTTTAGATTTCCAACCTTGTAAAGTGGAATAGTACCTTTGTAGAAGTGTCTCAAAATTGGCTTTCCGATTCTTATCAAAGAAGAGTGGGATACCAAGGTACCTATCATTTTTAGTCATCAGGGGGACTTTTAAAAAAAATTGTTATTATCTTCCCATGTTTCGGATGAATACGTGGGCTAAAGTAGACACTAGATTTTTGAAGATTTACCATCTGGCCAGTGATATTCCCAAATACCAGTAAAATTTCCAAGAGACTTTTTGCTTCCCCCAGATCCGCTTTGATAAATAAAAAAAAGTCATCCGCAAAAAATATATTGGAGATATTTGGAGCTTTTTTGTTGATTTGGATTCCGGAATTTTTTATGTCTTCAACAGCTTTTTCAAGGAGTCTAGAGAGGATTTCCATGCAGATTAGGAAGAGATGTGGCGATAAAGGATCACCCTTCCTTAATCCTCTTGAGGTGTTTAATTTTGGTTCTGGCGAACCGTTGAGGAGGATCAAAAAAGAGGTGTTTATCCATTTTTCATTGAAACCAAAAGCGGTTAGAACTTTTTCTAGGAAAATCCACTCTACCCTATCGAAAGCTTTCGAGAGATCCAGCTTTAGTGCTAGGTAACTTTTTTTGCTTTGGATATATTCATTGAGTGAATAAGCTCATAGGCAATTATGATGTTGCCTGTGATTTATCTACCAGGAAGGAAAGCCGATTGATTGGGAGATATTAGCTTATTGATGATGGGCTTTAACCCATTTGCTATAATTTTTAAGATTAATTTATATATGGTATTGCTCAAGCTTATAGGTCTGAATCCTCCAGGGTTTGAGGAGTAGAAACTTTTGGAATGAGGGTTATGAAGGAATGGTTAAAATCTTTATTAAGGATACCCGATTTAAAGAAATCTTGGATTGAGTAAATGATATCCGGCCCGAGAATGTCCGAATTTTCCTTGAAAAAACCTGGTTAGAAACCATCCGGACCCGGAGCTCCCCACTGGTTCATATTTGATATTGTGAGCCAAATTTCCTCCTTTGTATGAATTTCTATCAGGGAGGAATTTCCCTCATTGGAGATGCAAGGGTTTTTTATGCTGGCTAGATCAAAATCAAAATTTCTATTTTGGGATGAGCCTATTTATTGAAAATGATTAACTAGAAGCGAGTTGATTTGGTCTCTATCTGAAGTCCAAAAACCACAAGGCTCTCTGAGGGAATTTATTGCATTGATTCTTTTCCTATTGGAAACAGAGGCATGAAAGTGTTCAGTATTCTGATCGTATTCCTTGAAAAATTTATCTCTCAAAAGTTGGTGATAGTAGTCATTTTGATTTTGTACCACTTTCCTAGTTCTGCTTGAAGATTTTTTAACTTTTCTATGTTGTTGGAAATGTTTCCATACCTATGGATACTGTCTATCTTATTGTTTACGGTCTTAATATTTTTATGAATGTTCCCAAAACTGTTTGAGTTCCAGTAAGCTAGATCTGATGAAAGCAAATTTAAGAGCTTGGAAAAGTTTTTTTATGATGAATTTTCAGAGTATAATTTCCAAGAGTCCTCAACTACAGTAGATGGAGTGGGATGTTAACCAAGATCTAATGCACTTAAATGGTTTCTGAAGTCTTTTTTTTCCGGATTTGAATCTAATAAAATAGACGTATGATCAGAACCCACTCTCGGAAGATGATTTATCTTGGTTTCCGGGAAGAGCTGAGACCACAAGAAGGATATTAGCGCCCCATCAATTCTCTCGCATATGTTTGCTTCATCTTTTCTGTTGTTTGACCAGGTAAAGGGAGCGCCATCGTATCTCGCGTCTTGAAGTCCCAAGGTGTCAATTGTCTGGACGATGAAAGATTTACTGCTAGAACACACCTTGTTTCCTCCTTGATTTTCATCTGGGTCCAAAATGACATTTAAGTCCACTATCAGGATCCAAGGTTTGTTGACTTGTTGTGCAATATCTCATATATGGGTCTATGGCTCAATTTCGTCATCAGCATCAACAGCTTCATAGACGCAGGTGATCATAGTCTTTGTATCTCCAATTTTTTATTCAAAGTGACAAACATTAAATTTCAAAGATAATAATTTCATTTCTATATTATTGTGTCAAGATATTTCTAAACCCTTAGCTATTCCCACGAAAGGGACTATAAACCAGTCGTGGAAATGAGAATTCTTAAGGAAAGAGTCCATCCGAGATAGGGGTGCCTTTGTCTCGGCTAAAAACACTATGTCTGGCTTGTAGTATTGGCAAAGGTAATTAAAGTGGTCTTTTGTTAAAGGGGTTCCAATTCCCTGGAAATTCCAGGAGAGGAATTTCCTAATGCCAGGACAATGGGAGAAAGAACCTAACAGGTCAACCAAGGAGAAGATCCAAGAGAGGACAGCTAAGGTTTAAAGGAGAAAAATCAAACAAGGGAAGAGAAAAGAATAACAAGGTAACAGAGCTGGCAAGAGAGATATAAAGTCTAGAATAAAGGAAACAACTAAAAAAACAAAGGGATATGAATGGGAAGAAAGGGAAAAGAATAAAGTGTGGAGGTTATCAGGGGATTAATTACAGGACAGAAACAACAGCAGGCAGAAAAAAAATACAACAAAATTTATAAGGAAACAAAGAGAGCAGTAAAGAAATTGAGATTAACAAACATAAAACAGAAGTTGTTGCTAGCAAAACAAAAAAAATGAAAGGGTCTGAAAGAGCAGTGAGAGTTCAGAAACAGGCCCCAACAAGAGAAGTGATAACAAGTAGCAATCTTAGGGGGAACAACTAAATGAAGTAAGTAAAGAACCAGCAAAATAATAGCAAAGGAAAGAGAGTATAAAATAAGGAAAGAGAAGATAAAAATACTAGGAGACTGAGTACATAACATAAACTATAGATAACAGAAATTTACTTTCACAAAAGACACCCAGAAAAAAAAGATGGAAACTAAGGGAGTAGAATTGACAATAAAAGGATAACAAATACAAGAACAGAAGTTGATGTTAGTTGATAAAAGAATACAAGGTCTAAAGAGCTGCAAAGAGATAGAGACGGTTCTCAACAAGGTAAGGCACTTAGAGTACTAAAGAGAAAACAAGAAACTAAGAGCTGCAATATACTAATAACAAGAAAGCAAGAAAGCAAAGCACAATAAGGCTATATTACAGTGAATACACACAAGAAATAAGACATATGCAGGTCAATACAGATAGACACAGACAGGGGAAACAACACAACTACAGAAAGTAAAGCAAAACTACAACACAATAAAGGGAAATACATAAAACTAATAAACACTAGATAGCAGACTGACAAGCAAAAAACAGTCAAGAAAAGAGCCATAGGCTCTGATGGGAGTCCACACAATTAAAGCACATTAGTATCTCTGCATCTTGGGGGTCATGTTGACATCAGTCGAGGTTTATAATTTCCTTTCCTTTTGAGTTAGGTACTTTTTCAGCAGGATTTGCATTTGAAGCCTCACCTCTGAACCACTGATGAGAATATGCATTAACATTGATTTTATCCTCAATAACATAAATGTCTCTTGAGTCTTCGATCATATGATTGTCTGGTAGACTATTCAAGTCTATCTTAGTAATTCTAGGTTTCTTTGAAGCAGGCAGTGACGAGTCCCAGTGGAAATATGTTTGCATTAAGTGTCAGTTCCTTAGGTAGGATGTGCTATTATCTTGCGCATGTCGAGGAGAGATAGCCTCGCTCCAAAAACCAGACTCAATGTTAAATAGCTTACCAGGCCTATCTCTTTTATGAATAACCTTCCACATATAGGTATCAGACTGGAAACCCGAGTTTGAATAAAAAGAATGTGCGGCCGCATTCAGAGTACTAGCGCAGGCTGGAATAACCCTATCAAAGCATTGAGAAGGCCCCACCATAATACTTTGTCTAGCATTATCAACCTCAAATTGATTTAGATAATCAGTGCAGGTTACCTCAGTCAATGCTTGCTCAGAAGCTGAACTGGCCAAGCTATCTTCAGAGAACTGCATGTCTTGCTGCATATCATGTTGCTCTATTTGTTGTATCGTCTCAGGTTCTTGTTGTTGCTCGTCTATGTGTTGCATGGCAGCCATAATAGCATCTGCTTCTGCTTGTTTGTCTTCAACTTGTTGCTGGTACATTGAAAACTATTCACATTTATCCAACTTGTGTCCAATGGTATTACAGATCCCACAAAAGTTGTTGGGGGAAATGGTGGAACTGAAATGTTATTTCATTAGTGTAACCCATCTCATTTTCAGCCAACAAACTGAATCTGAGTCTTTGCCTGAATCGGATGTTGGCCCTTATAGTTATAGAGTAACTTCCATTAGCTTTTCTTACAGGAAAGGAGAAAGAAGTGATATCTCCCATGCAAGCAATATATCTCTTTAAATTCTCACTAGTCACTTGTGCTTGAGTTAAGTTGGCACTGTGATGAAAAACTTCTCTTCAGTTGGATTCCAAGCTTCAAAATTCTCATCCTGTCCCATTTTTTGATGCAGAATAAATCACCATAGACTACTCTGGTAGCCACAGCCAATACTCTATGCATTTTATTATCTCTTTTATATCTTACCAGAAACACACACTCACAAACCATCTTGACAGAGAGACCTCCTTGAATCTTCCATTGAAAAAGCATAGCATTTCTTACATTTGTATCTAAAGAATTGAACAGTTTCATCTCCAAAAACCTCTCAGATCATCATTGTCCTGTGAGACAAACGAATTATTACAAGAATTCAAGATCATATCCTAAAAGAAACATTCCTAAAATGAAAAATAATAGTAAGGGTAACACCTTTATCAATGGGGATATGAGATATGATGTTTCAAAGTGGAAAGATGCAATGTCGCTAGAGATGAAGAATCTTCATTCAAAGTCCACCTACAAGTGGATACCGAAATCTGAAAAGGTTTCCAAAAGAAAGTCATCTAAAACAAATTCTAAGAAAAACAATTCTATTGTAATCTTAGACAAAGATGACTATAAGTGTCTAGTGCTTAGACTCAAAAAGGATCTAGAGATATCCAGCGATATCAATGTGCAAACATCTTTCGATGATCTGCTACACTGTAGAAAAACAAAAAGGGAGTTAACCAGGACTCTATGACTTCTCAAAACTTGCGATATCTTCTTTGCATGTTTAGGGTAAGTTTTTGTTTCGGTATTTGTTTGGGAAAGCTTTCCTAATTGAGTTGCGGCCTTAAAAGAAAAAAGGAAGAAAAAAGGAAGGGACTATAAACAGGTCCGATTATACTCTTGCAATATCACAATCTTGTGATGCAATGCTTTCTCCATATGAAAATAGTGAGGAAGACTTAACAGAATAAATTTCGAATATAATTAGTTCATGTAGTTCCTTACCTCGATCAAAAAATCTACATATGATTCCTTTCATTATGAAAGAAAAAGAATGTAATGATGTTGTCTGTAGCTTTTGTGTGGAAAAGATTGAAAGAACTCTTGAGTCTAGCTCCACATATTATGAGAAAAGAAAATATGGACGATGTTCCGATTATTGTTCCTTTCCTATCAAGACATCTCTCTCAACCATTCTCGCTCAAAATATGTTAGAGGGAACAATGGAACTCATTGGAAGAAGAGATCTTCTTGAAGATGATATTACTGCAGCTAAGATGAGTATCTCTGGTTATGAACATTCTATTGCTAATCATAGATGGCCTGAAGACCTTAGGGAATTCAAAAGAAATTTAGAATACTCTAAAAAGGATCTAATCGAAACAGAGATACTACAAAAGGATTTCTTCAGTAAAGCATGCAGAGCAAAAATAAGATTAAATTCTTATTTGAATTTAGGCTACTTTATGTAAAGTCTATTATGAATAAAACTATCTATTATTTATGAATAAAATTATTAGTTTATAATTTTTCTTGTGATAGTTTTCGTTTACATAGCATGTGCTTGAATGTTTTATATTATTGCTATGCATGTTTATGGGATGTTTGATTTCGGTTTTCATAACCTTAATATTCGATCTCATATGTGTGAACCCTTATGGTTTGGGTGACTTTTTGATTTAGCAGGATTAAGTTCTAGCCCATGTTGGTAGGCTTTATCAAAGGATCATGAGGGGTTCTGATTGAAACAATATGTGAAAAAGTCACAATATGTTGAATCGTTTTTGGTTTAGCATAAAAGCATATGTGTTTCGGGGTTTCAACTTTTGCATTGCAATAGTTAAAACTGATTTTCAACCTTTCTCTGGTAAAGGTTGGTGTTTGTTGTTGTTCTTTTTTCTTGCAAGAGGATGACAACATAGTGGTATTTTGGTATCAATTCTCCCCGGAAAGATGCAAAGGAAAGGGAGAAGAGGATTCGGAACTTGAGGTAACGACTTTGTTAGTTAATCGCTTTCCTGTTTAATAAAAGCCTGATTTTATTGCATATATTTATTGCTTTTGCTTAACAAAATTTCGGTACAATTGATGTTTATTCCATTATTTGTATGGATGTGTGTGTGATTCAATTGTTTCCGGTTAAGAAAAACTATTGTTATCTTGCTTTATTGTTTGGTATCAATTGTTTAGACTTACTAAATTTCGGTGCAATTGCGGTACTTTAATGTCTATGTTGTTTCAATTGCTTCCGTTTGAGGTAAATAATTATGCAAGTTGATTTATTTGGTTTGTATGAATTGTTTATGGCTTAAAAAAAGAAAAGGTTTTCGGGATGAATTGTTTAGTCCAATTCGATTCCGGATAAGAGAAACTAAGTTAATTATGATCTTAGTTAGACTTATCAAAGTGGAGGTTTCGGTTATTCAAGTCTAATTGAATGCCTTAACAAGAAATGCTAGTTAACTAACCTAGTACTTGTCTTGTTTAAAAGTGAAAGGTCTAAGTTATTATTTGAATAATTAGAACCTGATGAGAAAAATAGAGTTAATTATGAACTTTATTTTGGTCTTCTCAAACAAGCGATTGTATTTGTGCAATCGGTTTAGCAAAGGAACTAAGGTGCTTAGTCGATTTTTGGTTTGCTAAACTATTAGGGAAAATTGCTTCGGGAAATTGTTTCCTTGGTAACATATCAAAAACAAAATTACTTGTAGTTTCGGTTTTGATATTGGTTATCAAAAATGGTGTGTGGAACCCTCGTGCTTAACTCTTATAGGTTGCAAGTCTCTTTGTAAGATTTGTAAGATCCTTTCGGTTTGTCTTTTATTTGCTCGTACCTTTGTCATTTTGTGAAAAAAAGGGAGAGAAATATATGGAGTAAACAAGTGATACTTATATTGATTTGTATTGATTTGCTATCACTAAGGAAAGGACAATGGTGCTTAAACGTTATATCTAACGAAAGAGTAAAGCATAGACTAAGGGGGGGGTAACATATCATATGATGATGGAAATAATAAAGACGTGCGGATTGAAAATCTACCTATCTTACCTTTAGGGGGAGTATTAGCTTTGTTATTATAATGTCAACAACGGCATTTATGGATTGAATGTATACAGGTTATTGTGCTATTGAATTTGGGAATCAAGCGTATGTGTAATGAATTCTTATAATTTGTTTATCCATATGATGTAAGAGTTTTATCACTAAAATTGACAAAGGGGGAGATTGTTAGAGCATAGCTCGGTTGAACCCACCAAGCGTTGGTATGTCAAGTTTGGTTGTCATATTTTAAGGAATCAAACTCATTTAAAGAGTCGCTTGATTATTTACTAGAGTAAACTTCATATAGGTTAGCTTGAAAGTATTAGGATATGAGACATTACAAGTATTACGTGAAGACTTGAAGAATGTGAAGAAGTAAGGAGCTACAACGACGACATCATCCTTCCACTTGAGGTTAGTAATATTTGACATGAACTGTTTCATTCCCTAACGTATCTTTCAAGTCGTGCATATTGAAAACATAATTGCGAATCTGTGAATGATTATACTCTAGTTAGATATAGTATTAAGGAATACAATACGAAGTATAACGCTTATCTTTTGAACTTCGTATATAAGACATCGACATAATCGTATGAATGCTATTGTGATTATGCATGGGTATGGGTGAAGATTTTGTCCTAGGAAACAATGTTTTACATTCGTTTAAAGGAAGTAAATTCATGAACTTGTTTTATGAATCGAAAGGGAAATCGTTAGGATTATTGGTATTGTTATTCATTGCAAATCTTTTGAATTACCAATATGTGTGTTTAGTATAACCGCTCATAACTTGTTTATGTATTTTGGTAAAACTATTCACAAGGCCTGACTTTTGTATTGGTATGACTTTTATTAGTGTAACCGATCTTAAGTAATCACCTGAGATGGTATGATCGATTTGTTGTAATTGGTATGACCAACTCTAGACATTGGGGAACCGATCCTAGTAAGAGGTGCAACCGATCACAAAAGGGGAATCGATCCTTGTAAGAGGTGAAACAAGTTTTTAGTTATTGGGAACCGATCCTATGAACATGTGCAACACGTTTTTAGTTATTGGGAACCGGTCCTATGAACATGTGCAACAAATACAAGTTAGATACCATATATATGTGGGAACCGATCCTAGTACCTAGTCAACCAAGTTTTGGTAACTAGTGTGACTAATTCTAGTACCCACATGGAGGTAGAACCGAAACTTGTTTTGGTAGAACCGTGAAACCCATGATTGGTGATTTGATAGGATAATCAATCACATAGTTCTTGGAAGTCAGATGAACCAATTCTAAACTTGTTTGGAAGTGTGGCAAATCGGTTCCAAGATGGTAAATATGAAAAAGGATTTACCAAGTAAAGATGTCGACATACTTTGAACATGTGCAGTAACGCTTATCTTTTATTGTTCAAAGATATTTCTTAATAGCTAAAGGAGAATCCCGGATCGAAATAAATTGAGAATCTTTTAATTAAGGTTTTTAGTTTTATATGCTTTTAATTTCCAGCAATTAAAATGCATATCTTTAGAAAATAAAAATTGGTAATGTGCATTTACTAATTGGAAATTTTCTACTAAGATTTCGGTCAATATTTTGACAAAGCATTTCCAGGAATTATGGAAACCGAATTTGGTAATATATTGCATATCTTGTGAATATTTTCGATTTTGGAAATTCCTTGGTGTCCAAACTTCCTTGGTCTATAAATATTGAAGTTTGCATTTCAAGCAAACTAATCCTCAGAGCCAGCAAAACTACCTAGTTGTGTTGTTACTGGTGGAGCCGCCTATTCGGAGAGGAAAGTAACCTAATTAGGCGAAATCTCTTACGGCCGCTCAGTTTAAAGACTTCTTTGGGGTTGAGAAGCTCTATTTGTACCGTTGGTGGGAAACTAGATAATTGCATTTTATTATTAGTTTTCGATTGATTTGATTGACTAACGGTTGTTGAACTTTGATTGCACCTAGTTTGTTTATGCTTGAGAATCTTCTCTTCTGATATAAGATTCACTCAAACTAGATCGAAGTTTCAACGGGGATCTTTAGACTATTTGTAGATCTAAAGACATCATGTGATAATCCATTGTTAACAGACTCCGTCTTGTGTGTGATTGATCACAAGAAGATTTGAAGACAAAGAAGATATTTGGGTTCATAATCTTTGGTGTGCACAATACTTGTTTCGGATGGAAAAGGATCTAACTATAATCGATTTATATTTGTGATAGATTTGATTGATTAGTTGAGTATATTGGCATCAATACAATTCTTTGCGATTAAAAGTATTGATTGCAAAATCTTGACAATTACTTTGGTAGTTGTTATTAGATAGATCTAAGGACCTGATAAAGGAGTTTATTGGGATAAACGGAAGAACCTTTTGTCAAACTCATATCACTTGATTGAAAAGAGTTGTTACCGAACAGATTTGTTGTTCCTGTACTGTTTTGAATATGAACCAAAGGAATTGTTCCAAATGCGTGACTGATAGCAAGTTGGAGGCGCAGGGATACAGACGGAACTAGGTGAACTATAGGTTTAGTTGCTTGGTCTCATCTATACGAAGTTGGTTTAGATTTTGTATAGCGGCTTAATCCTGAGAGTATTCAATTCTGGACTAGGTCCCGGGGGTTTTCTGCATTTGCGGTTTCCTCGTTAACAAAATCTTGCTGTGTCTTTTACTTTTCTATTTCCGCAATTATAATTGTTTATTATAATTAGAAATAAAATACACAAACGTTAATTCATATTTACTTGATAGCAATCCTATTGTGTTTGGTTAAGTCCGAACCTTTTATCAAGTAAACATACTTCGTTGGTGTATTGTCTCGATTTTGTATCCATAGTCAATCACACAAGTTATCTTGTTGTCGTATTGTCTCGATCTCGTATCCATAGACGATTACACAAGTGTGAACCGATTAGTTGTACTGTCTCGACTCAGTCCATAGACAATCACTTTCGGAGAAAGGACTTATAGGTGGAAAAGTATTAGATTGAGGTATATTTGGGTACCCTCGTCTTTTCAGTTGGGTCTGGCTTCACAATCCCAATGAAGTCTTTAAGTCGTAAACCTACAGGGTGTCGGTAGAAACCTAAGGTTAAAGGAGAATTGAATCTAGCTTATACAACTAGTATCACATAGGAGATGTGAGGATTAGATTTCCCAGTTGATAGAGTTCTCCTTTATATAGTCTCCAAATCAAGGTTTGCAATCTAAGTTACCTTGGTAACAAAGCATTCAGTATTCACCGTTAGATGAAAACCTGATTAGATTCAAGCTAATATCTTTCAACCGTTAGATCGAACTTAGCTTGTTATACACAATTGAAATATACGTCATTTAGGTTTGAGTAACCGTACCTAAACGTGTACACTTAGTTGATTCAACAGTAGTTAACCAATGGTTAGCCATATGAGCACTTTCATATCAACCTTATTCATCTTCACCATAACTAGTCCAAATGACTCAAATGAACTAGTTCGAGAGTTGTTCAATTGCTTAGATCTTATAGAAGTATACAAGACACAATCGAAGCAAAATCGGTTTTGATTCACTCGAATCGATTCATGAACATTATAGCCACGGTTTGCAAATTACATTCCTTAATATATAAATGTTTTAGTTCATGAACAAGCCAATTTTAGAAAGTAACACACATAAGTATGCGTACGGGTATGCGTACTTAAGTAACCAAATTTGAGTTTGTTTTGGTTTCCAAACTCAGCAGAAATTCACGGACGTGAACTTTCCACCAGTATGCGTACGGGTATGCATACTTAAGTAACCGGATTGAGTTGGTTTTGATTTCCAAACTCAGCAGAAATTCACGGATGTGAACTTCCTCCAGTATGCGTACGGGTACGCATACTTACCCAGTCTCCATCAACCATTTAGTACACACACAAGTATGCATACATTTGGTTCTCGGTTTTGGACTTATACACTAATGCGCGAACACATTATATGCTTATATCCAAAGATGCTTACATGTTCTAAACTCTTTATTTCAATCATTGAAACATTCTTAGAGGATGTTAAATAGAGGTTATTCACACACTATTTTTCATCAAAGCAATTTTCAAGATATTGAAATAATCAACATGACTTTCGTCACTTGTAAAGATGAACTTGGCCAAAGAGAAAGCTTACCAACACATATTTCGAGAAATAGATAAGCGAGATAAACTCGGCTCGAAATAGCAAATGTGTATAATCGAAGTCTATATAGCAATACGACTTTTTTCTCAAGATAGGAGATAGAGTAGATAGACTTTTGAGTGATAGATAAGTTCAAGTCTCCACATACCTTTTTGTCGATGAAGATCCACCAGTTCCTTGGGTAGTTCTTCGTCTTTGCATGATGAACGTCGTGGAGTCTAGAGCTCAACTACACTTTCTATCCTAGTCCGAGACTTAGCTATAAGTATACTAGAAATCAAGACTTATAGTTTTGGAAACTAAACTTCACAACAAGCTTGAGATAGCAACGCTTGCAAGTTCGACCGAGCAATGCTCTAACAAAAGGCAACTGAGCAACAGCAGTTACGAGATTCGCAACAGCAAATGGTTGTTGCTAAATATTCGTAAATGAAAATTCGCAGTAGCTACATTTCTGTTGCGAATCTGAGTTGCTAAAACCTGAATTTGGTGTAGTGTGAGGTCTTAGCGTGTTTGCATGCTCTGATACCAATTGAAAAAGCGAAGGGTACAACAACCACACCCAATATTTCGTTAGGCAATCTGTTGGACTAACTCTAATATAATTCCAAGAGAATCAACTAGACAGTCATACTCAATTAAGGAAAATATATCCAAGAGTTATATCTCTGTTTCTCAATGTAATCAGCAAATCAAACAGATAGGAATCCGGGAGCCTGATTATTATGAGAAACAACTTGAACGGTACCAAAGACCAATGTTCAAGTGTCAATCAATTCCAATCAACAACCAAAGGTTGGATTTACCAATTTATTGAACTACGCACAACCTGTGATATTTCAATTATATAAACAAATATAATGCATAAAAGAAATAACACAGACACCAGAAGTTTTGTTAACAAGGAAACCGCAAATGCAGAAGAACCCCGGGACCTAGTCCAGATTTGAACACCACACTGTATTAAGCCGCTACAGACTCTAGCCTACTACAAGTTAACCTCAGATTGGAATGTAGTTGAGCCCTAACCAATCTCATACTGATCAAGGTACAGTCGCATTCCTTACGTCTCTGAATCCCAGCAGGACTCTACGCACTTGATTCCCTTAGCTGATCTCACTCACAACTAAGAGTTTCTACAACCCAAATACGAAGACTTTATAAACAAATATGTCTTCCACAGAAAAGTCTATTCTGATAGATAAATCTGTCTCCCACATAAATACCTATGAAGTTTTTGTTCCATCTTTTGATAAATCAAGGTGAACAGGAACCAATTGATAATCCGGTCTTATATTCCCGAATAACATCCTAGAAATATCAATCACCTCACAATAACTTAACTATATGGTGGTAGAACAAGTTATTGTGGGATCACAAAGAATGAAACGAAGAGCTTTGTGATTACTTTTTATATCTTACCTATCGGAGATAAATCTTGAGCAAATCTTAGAGAAGATAGTACTCAATACGATAGGACAAGTAAGATCAGAATACGCAACTACAAAGAAAATAGTTGGGTCTGGCTTCAGAATCCCAATGAAGTCTTTAAGTCGTTAACCTATAATGGTTTAGGAAAAATCTAGTCACAACTAGTATCACATAGGAGGTGTGGGGATTAGGTTTCCCTTATCCCTTATATAGTCTTCAAATCAGGGTTTGATAGCTTTAAAACAAAGCAATCAATATTCACCGTTAGATGAAATCCTGATTTAAGATTCAAGTTAAGTTTGCTTAAAACCAAAGCAATATCTCTCCACTGCTAGATGGTCTTAGCTTGTTACACACAAATGAAATATACCTTCATTTAGATATGGGTAACCGTACCTAAACGTGTATATTGAGTTGGCTTAGTAACAGTTAACCTAAGTTAGCCATATGAACACTTTTGTGTTAACCACATTCATCTTAACACTTCTAGATCAAATGATACTCAAATGAATCTAATTGTATTACTCATAGAGTCGTTCAATTGTTTATATTCTCATAGAAGTATGCAAGACACAATTAAAGCAAAATCGGATTTGATTCACAAGAATCAATTCATGAACATTTAGCCACGGTTTGCAAAGATTGCATTCCTTAATATATAAATGTATTTTTTCATGAATATGAGAACATACTTAACCGATTTTAGAACTTAACCACATAAGTTTGGAAACGGGTACACAAACTTAAGTTCCGGACTTTGGTCATGTCCGACAGTTCGCAAACGGGTGCACATACTGTCGTTCCGGACCGAACTCAGGTGAAACAGTTTGCAAACGTGTAAGCGAACTGTGTTA
Organism: Papaver atlanticum; assembly: GCA_023531105.1. Taxonomy (NCBI): domain Eukaryota; kingdom Viridiplantae; phylum Streptophyta; class Magnoliopsida; order Ranunculales; family Papaveraceae; genus Papaver; species Papaver atlanticum. Next base: position 1,434,236 of record JAJJMB010010439.1, read on the forward strand.
TATCCAGACAATGGTTAATTGTTCTAAACTCCCATTTTAATCATTGAAACATCCTTAGAAGACGACAATAACTGTCTCATACAAACTATTAGCTTATAAGTAATTTTCAAGTGATCGAATGATCAATACGAAACATTCCAAGTCTATATCAAACGACTGTCTCACACAAATCATGTAAGATGTTCCAAGGCGATTTTCACATGATCATCTTTTGACTTTCGTCAAGAATAATGATGAACGTAGTTAAAGCAAAAAACTTTCCAACACATATTTCGATAAATAGATATGCGAGATAAACTCGGCTCGAAATATCAAATGTGTATAATATAAAGTCTATATAGCTATACGACTTAGTCTCAATAGGAGATAGAATAGAATAGACTTCTGAGTGATAGATGAGTTCAAGTCTCCACATACCTTTTGTTGATGAAGTTCCTCCAAACTCCCCTTAGTAGATCTTCGTCTTCAATCGATGAACGCCGTGAAGTCTAAAGCTCAACTACACATTCTATCCTAATCTGAGACATAACGAAAATAATAAAATTAATTTTGGGAGGGAAAAGTAACTCCACCCCCCACCCCACCCCACCCACCCGAGAATACCTCTTTTTTATTAAACACACACATAAATACCACATAGAGTTCATCTCAATTCCCCTTTTTTAACCATTCAAATCATTAAATCCCTGGTTTATACAATCCCTAAAATATCACTATATCAAGATTCAACAAAGAAATTAAAATCCCTAATTTCTTTCAAAAACCTCCTTATCTTCAACCTCCATATAAAACCCAACAAAAATCCTTATCCCTAAAATCAGTGAATCAGTCTCTGATACTAAAGAAGAAGAAAAAAAGAAGAAGTGGAGAATAATTACAAAGAAATTTGGGTTTTAAAGAAAGAAAATAAAGAAATTTGGGTTTCAGATAAACAGGGAAGTTTGGGTTCTGTAAAGAGGAAAAGAAAGAGTTCTGGGTTTGATTCTGGTGGTGATAAACTAAGGGTTTCTTATAAATGAAGGTGGATGATGATGAAGGAAACAAAAAGAATGAGGAAGGGTTTCAGGGATTGGGAAATTTGGGTTCTGGTTCTGGGAGTGATGATGGTGATGCAGAGAGTGAGAATGTGAATGAGGAAGGTGAAACTGCTGTGGAAATGATGCCTGAAGATGGGAATTCTGCTTTTGTGGGTTTGGGTACCACTGCTGAGGAGGAGAAGGTTGTTGATATTTTTGAGAATTTTGTAGATATTGTGCGAGAGCATCAAAACACGCAAAGATCGATAGCAATTGTTCGGATAAATGCAAGAAATAAAAAACACAGGAAGAGACGGTTATAATATGGGCATCTAACTCAAAACTAATTGCCAATGAGTGGAGTGGCCCTAAGGATTATATATCGTAGAATCTTAAATAACCCATACAATGTGGGACTAACAATCTCAACACGCCCCCTCACGTGTAGCCTCGTTGAGTCTAACACGTGGATAATAAATCGGGTGACGCGGAGTAAAGGCGCGGTCAAATGACTCGTCGCAAATAGCCTACTCTGATACCAACTCAAGAATTTTATTTGGTGAATCTTCCATAATATCGTGTGGAGATGAAACTATCTATTTATATACATTTACAGATTACAGAGTCAGTATACAGATTCTATAATTAAGGAAACTACCAAACATTAAGTAGGAAAGTATTACGGAAGACTTGAATCTGTTGATAAACTGTTGTGCTTGTCATCTGAACTAGTCAGTTCAGAGATTATAGGAAGTCTGGCAAAACAATTCTTGACATAAAGAACAAGCTGCAGCAAGTTCTTCTACGTTTTCAAGGGTGCAAAATAAAGAGGAGGAAGATGATCAATCAATTCCTGAGAATGCGGTGGTGGCAGAGCCTTTATTTGATCAAGAAGTTGAGGATCGGCCAGGTCCATTTTATATAGCAATGAGAAGAATTAAACGGAGTGAAAATGAACCTGACATACACTGGAAGGGCACGACTAATCCGGAAAGGAAGAGAGTGACTCCTATAAGTTGGAAAATTTGAGCATTAATCTTCTTGCTAAGCATGTAGACTAGAAATCAAGACTTATATTTTTGACACCTAAACTTGACAAACAAGCTTGAGATAGCAACGCTTGCGAGTTCGACCGAGCAATGCTCAAACAGATTGCTTTCCATGTCGTGCGGAGCAATTCTCCCGTCTCGACAGGAATAAAGATAAACTAGGTTGAGTTTATCTCATTATTCCACCGCCTTTACTCTCTTCTGCAGTGATAATTAAGCCGGGTATTTCTCACACGTGCCAAAACCCTAACTTTTATCCCCCCATGTGTGAAGTTGAGTCATCCTTTGTGATGATGTATTGAGAGAGAAATATTCTCTTTAGCCGAGTTGGCCAAGATAGAGAGATATTCTCCGATCTGTAAGAATGACTAGGATAAGTCAAGTGAAAAGGCATGAGGCTCGTGCCTATCATGAAGAGTCTGGAAATGAGACTCGATTCCTACATGAGGCTCGTGCCTATCATGGCGAATATTCAACCTTGTCTGATATTTCCCGAGAGATTTGAATCTCTCTGAGAGTTTGTGGAGAGATGTGAATCTCTCTGGGATTTCGAAAAGAGCTGTGAATCTCTCCGAGATTTCGAAGAGATATTTGAATCTCTCCGAGATTTTACAGATAGATGTGAATCTCTCCGAGATTTTAAGGACGGATCAAAATCTCTACGAAGATTTTCTTAACGGATCTGAATCTCTATGTGGTCAGCTGAGACTCGTCCAGAAGAGAGATAAAAAGCTTTGTACGCCCGATTAATGTCTCTACGAGACTTTGGCTCACTTGTCTTTGACCAGCGTATCTTTCAGAGATGTGCTAGGAATAAACTGTGTGCCCATATGATGGGGCCAATAAGACCAGTATATCTCGAAAGGATGTTCTAGGAGTCTGCCGAAAGGGCCCGGAGGCTGAATAACCAATGTATCTCGTGGGGATGTCCTAGGAATTATTCGGAAAGCTCAGTAAGTCGAGTCAGATCCTAGAGCATACATGACCAGTGTATCTCGCGATGATGTACTAAGAATGAGTCATTGATCTCAAATAGGGCGAGTCGTGCTTACAGGAGACATGGATGTCTCCGCTCTGGGTCATAAGTTCGTCGGGGACGTTTTTACGCATCTAGAGAGCCTATATGACCAGCAGTATCTCGTCGAGGATGTATACTAGGAATCATGGCATCACAATCAGCTATGTCTCACGAAGACATGATGGAATTATGGTTGTTCTGGTTCATAAGCCTGCCGGGGCTGTTTTACGCTCTACAGAACCTATGTGACCAGCAGTATCTTGCGGGGATGTGTGCTAGGAATCACGGCATCACGAACAGTAGTGTCTCGCGGGGATGTATACTGTAAATCGTGTCTATGAGTACCTTGAGGACCAAGGGCTTAATCTCTCCCATGAGAGTTGAATTATGTCTATGGTATTGAAATGAAACTTTTGCCCCTTATCCAGTTTTCACCATCTACATTAAGTCCCCTACTCATAGTATAACCTTGATTGTTCTATGATAAGTATATAGATGATTACGAATCGTTCAGGCGCGAAACTGCAATCCACTTGCGGAGTCCCCGAATTGATGTTTAGTCTCTGCTTTCTCTGGACTTCGAATCAACTTCTGGACTTGGGATCTTTCTGGGATTTTTTGTTAGGAGACGTTACTAGCATAACAATTGAGCCTTGATGAAGTAAAATTTCCGTCTTGAGAGACTAGACTCGCGAATTAGGGTTTACTTGGACAAAACCCTAATTTCCTCTCTTTGTGCATCCTTGAGCTTCCGAGTTTGTGCAAGTGAGTATTTGGGGAAGAGAGGGATTTGAGCGGCTTCATGGCTATCCGTGAGGTTGGAAAAATCCTATGAGAATAAATTGGCACTTACTTTTGAAGTTACGAAGTCCCTATCACATGTAAATTCTGAATTCAGGCTTGTACTGCACCTAAACCCTAATTTTTCCTTTTGTCCGCGTCTGACTCCTTCAGACTCTGGAGATGCTTGGCAGGCGTGCATATGTCTTGAGGGGTTAGCACCTTGTATGACGAGAGCTCGTTCAATCCCTTATACTAATCAGACACCCCTTTTCCGAGAGAAAATGCTTATCTTTGAAACCAAAGGTATTTTCGTCAAAAACCAATATGAGCTTGATTTTATTTGGCATGGGAGAGACCATGACTAGGCATTATCATGGCTTGCAAGAGAGAGGCACGTGTGTGGTCCTGCTTTTGGAAATTATGAACTCGAACTTCCATGTTTAAGCTGAATTCCCTTTAACTTCCTCTGAAATTTCGTCTTTCTGCTTTTTGTTTCAATTCCATTCTTCTTTGAACGATTAAAAAACTTAATATGAATGTGCATAAATATATTGAGATGAATGTGTGAGCACTTGGTCGGTCGCTGGTTACTTCAGGGCAGCCTTCTTTGAAAAAATAATCAAAACTCTACCATAAGGGAATTTAGGTGAAAATCCCCTTGAGCTCGCTTTTGTTGAAAAGTGATGAGCAAAAATGGGTTAATATAGGTGCAGGGGACCTGCCAAGTAATGGGGAGAGGCTCGGCTCCCTGTTATAAGAAGAAAAATCCAATTTTCATCAATTATTCAAGAATTAGGTTTATTTCGTCAAAACCCTAATTCTCTTTTAATTTTTCTCTTCCAAAAAATTCCAAGAGAATATATGACGTCCCAATACTATAGAAGCATCCTTGCTCGTGTGAGGGGCTTGGATCTTTTACATTTTGGAGAAATCCCTTTCTTTGTCGGACTCTTGAAATTATGGCTATTTTGCCAAAACCCTAATTCTCTTTTCAAATTTCTCTTCTGAAAAATTATGAGGGAATAGATGACGTCCCATTGGTCTTGGAAAGCGTTTACACGAGTGGGGAAGGTATTGGCCACGGTTTGGAAGAATTTTTGAAAAAGGAAAAGCCTCGGTTTCCTTATTTAACCCAAATTGCCTTAATTTCCTCTTTTTGCTCTAATTCCTCTTCCTTTTTCTCGATGGCTTCCCTTTTGAGCTAGGCTTGAAAATAAAACTCTTTTCTACCTATTTTGGGCGTGACCTAGGTATGTAGGTCGTTCCATCCTTCTTTCACACGTTTTGTTTGTATTAGGACTATTCATTTTGGTGTTCGTCAAGAAACTTCAGTTTTTAGAGGCTTGCATAAAATGACTGTAAACTCTTCATTCAAACTCAGATTTGAGTCCTCGGCCCCAAAATTTAAATTTAATAGGATGATATTTCTAATGCAAAAAGAATTACTTGATTCCGAGTTCGTTTGGTCAATCATATCCGTGTATACTTTTGACTTCAGAAATCCCGTATAAGAATTTCAGGAGTTTTCAGATTGCACTTACTTCGGTGTTGGGACCACATATCCTAGCTCGTTTGTCCGTTTGAGGCGCCCTATTGGTATGTTTCTGGTAATACATAGAGGAACATATTTTCTTTAGGAAGTACCCCGAAATTCCTTATGGTTTGGCATTAGTTTTCAAGTCTCCGCGCTGCAATGTACATCAATCCGAATTACCAAAGGAATCCTTGTTTCAGTTGGACTCTTAAAGCGTTATCTTGCTTCAAGCACAACCCCTTGGAGTATTATGACTTTACTACCCTTCCTTAGTTTGGTTTAGGTCGTGAATTTTGTATCCTTAGGCCAGAGGCACGTCCGTGATATGATTGTACGTTTTTACTCTTTGGTTTTCAGATTACGTATTTTGCTTGATCCCTTGTGAAAGTATGGACCCTAATGAATCCTTGAGTATCCTTGGAGATATGGAATTGGTTTCTTGAGATTGAAATAAGGATAGTTATATAGGCATGGGAGCAAGTTTCGGCTTTTGCTCGTGAGGCTTGAAACTTCACAACACAGAAAAACCCTAATTCAAACCGTGTGTATATGCCATGTGTCTTCACTCTCTTAGTGTACTTCTTTTAATTTCTCTATCGCTTGTAGAGTTGCATGAAAAATGAGACTTTTATGGAGACAAGTACTCATCATGGCGAGAAAAGGTTTGACTTTGGTAGAATGAAGATGAGGCAGGCTTCAACAATTCCAGAGGGCCTTCAGAAAGAGGTTCAGGGTGCAGAGAAACAACCGACCGACCTGGGGGTGATTTCACGGGCCCCATGTCTTCTTTGACTTCAGATGAGGAACTTGTTGGAGGATTTAGTGTCATGAGAATGATAACTCTGAACGGCCTTGCTTCTAAGGATCTTGTAAATATGGGAAACTTGATGACAACCCGTGAAAATCTTTGCTTTCAATGATAGGTAGTCGCGAGAGTCGCTGGATTCTGTTGGAACTGCCTTGAACAAGCTAAACTCCAGTCTTCGTTTCTTGAGAGGCCCTTATGCAACAAATACCGGTAGCTGAGGAGACGTGGAGGAAAGGATATGGAGTCCTTAAAGAAGAAGAGAGAGTTTTCTTCCCGAGAGGTAAAGGCCTCTGCTGCCGGATAATTTCCTTAAATATTGGTAATTTCCCCTCTAGACCTTTTATGTATGCATTTGGTAAAGGAAGGGGACCATCATGAGTTTTAATTTGTGCAAAACCTAGCTTGATCCGTTACGTATGCGAGCAGGTGAAAACCCGAAGTTAAATTCGTAATAGAAAGTTTTTCCTTGCGCGATCTTGACTCCGGAGGCTGTAAAAACTTCATTTGACGTCCGATTTTAGTGGTTGACCCCAACTATCGAACAGAAAAGACCCAACCTTCATCCATTGGAGAAAAATTAGGATTTGGATCTTGTTTTTCCGGTGATATGTCCATTTCAACTCGGAATCCAGAGCTATTTAGCAACAATTCTTTCAAGTGTTTTGATGATATCTCTTGGATCGTGTTTTGAAACATCATGCCCTTTTAACACATGGTAGGAGAGACGTACACGAATATTTTTATCAAGGGCGCGTTGTCGAATTCTCAACCCATTTGTCCCAGTTTGTCGAGTTGACTGGATGAAGTATGAGGCGGTTTGAGCGAAAATTAACAGTAAACAAGGCGAGAGAAAAGGTTTAAAGAAACAGAACTTGTAATCTTACTGTCATACCTTCTTAACCTTATTTAAAGAAAATTCCATTAGGGGTTCTCCCAAGGCTTCAAGGAATGGGGCAACAGTATCATCACTAATCGGAAGAAAAGGTTTTTATTTCATCAACTATGCAATAACTACAACACTACTACCTTATGCAGTTAACTGGATATTTTGATGCAAATACAATGACTACTTAGCTAACCTGGAGAAGAATAAATAGGAACCATGCCTGGCAGAATTCAACGAGTACCTGAATGCAGTGCCACTTTGAGGGTTTGAATCAATTGACAACCATCTAGTGAAGAATCTGTCAATTTGTGCAAGTTAGCCAGATGAAGAGTTTGTAAAGCAGAACAATTTTCTCCAATAGCTTTCAGGGATTTATCAGTCAAGTTACTGCAAAAGCGAAAATCCCAGATAAGAATGACTAAGCAATACAACAAACAACTGGTCCTATGAAAGGGAAAACAAAATATGCAGAATGCTAAAACTGTATTGCTCATGCTTAAAAAATAGCTAAAGTTGAGGGAAAATATTCTATCATAATATGTATGTTTACATCAAACAAAGTCTTTTGTTGTTTAATTTGTCTTTGTCCCTGTTACAGGCATGTGGAAAAATTATTCAAAATGAAAGGAGCATATATGACAAAGGTAAGAACAAAGAGAAATTACCGACAATCAGAGAAATCAAGCTCCTTCAAATTCCGTCCACACATAGTCACGAGCTTACTTACAAAATCATCAGAAACAATTTTTATGTCAGCAAATGACAAAACTTTCAGAATTTTGAACTTTTGCAATGCAGGTAGACTTAGCATCATATCAATATTTTGGCAGTCATCCAAATATAATTGTTTAAGCAAACACCCAAGAGCATCAGCTATATATTTGATACTTGTAAAACTTAGAAGCGGGCAGGCTGACAGATTAACAGAACATAGTGAAGGTGCTGAAGCAACAAGTTTCTTTATAGATGAATTAGCCAATGTTGCACACAAGATATAATCATCCAAGCAATGGCCACATAGATCAAGTTGTAGGACCTGATTTCCAATAAGAAAAAATCGAGGCTCATATCAATTTAACAGAAAATAAAACAAATCGTAGGATTTCCAGAGCAGTAAAAGAAGTCGAATTATGATTCAGATCTATGAATTGGGATGCTTAAACCTAATGTTATGCTCAACTACAAAAGAACAAGAAATTCTCCCACAGTTTGAACTTCCTTGGCATGTTCTCAATACATAGTGCAAGGAATGTCTCACATTGGCGTAAACAAGTACCATCCTATATGACTTAAGAGTTGGGAAGCATAAATTTCTCTGATAGAACAATGTATAAAAATTTAGCAGATTCACTATGACACAAGTATGTTCCAATTCAGAAATAAAAAATAAAACCATGGCATAGTTTGCATTGCACATGCTTTTAGATAGAAACTAGCAACAACATGACATGATCTAATATAGGAACTACAAGATTCAGTTCAGGAAAAAAGAGAATATTTAAGCGTTACCGTCAAATTATGGGTGTCACACCCCTTCATGATCTTGCTGAACTGCTCCTCAGCCAACCACGAACAATCCTTTACACGAATCTCTGTTGGGGATCCACTAGTAAGAAGCTCCATAGCATGAGAATCCATCCTTCAAGAATCACACAATACATTGCTTAATTTATTCCTAAGTACATCTGGGACACCTCTTAGTGATGAAAGTGCTTTCAATGGTAAATTTTGTGTTGGCCGAGCTATTAACCAACACTGAAATAAGAGTTCACTTCCCCTAAAGAATCCTAAAGCCCATCGTTTCTAACATATCATCCACAAACTCCCACAAAACATGATCGAACGCTTTTTGATTTTACATTAACCCCTGGTTTCTCATTCTTGATTCTAGAATCGATGCATTAGTTAGCTAAAAGCGCATAATCTATAAAAATTCTTCCTTCGATAAAGGCCACTTGTTGGTGAGAAATGACCATGGGCAACACTTTCTCGAGTCTCTCCACTATGACCTTGGATATCATTTTATATATGCTATTCATAAGACTAATATGTCTAAAATCTTTGATTTCTTTCACAACGTTCTTTTTAATTTTCAGGAATCAAAGACAAAAAAAAATGTAGATTTGAACTTCCAATTCATCGTTCCCCATCTGTTAAAGTTCTTAACAACTCTCATGATGTCTTCTTTCATGAAGGGCCAACATTTCCTAATAATCATGACTTGAAACCCGTTTGGACCCGCCGCCTTGTTCTAGCCTAATCCTTTTAAGGTGGTACAACACTCAAGCTCTGAGGTCGGGATTTCCAATTGAGTAGCTATTTCCTACTTATGCGTTTGAAATTCATAGAACCCAATAAAGGTTTAGAAGCATATTTTTTTTCCGATTTTTTTTTAACTGTGGATTTGTTAAATGCCTATCTTTTATAACTTTCTTGTTGTTTTTTGGTACTGTGGATCTGATTAAATGCCTATCTTTTATAACTTGCTTGTTGATCCGAAGAAAGTAAATATTGGTCTTTATTCTTTGAAGTTTTGCCTTCCCGTCGAAATAGACAATATTTCTATCACTTCTTTATATCAAAAAGTGATCATGTTTGCTTCTTTGCTAAATGGTTACTTTTATCCTATGTGTTAAATGGTTATTTTTATCTTTAGTCTAACTATGTGTTAAATGGTTATTTTTATCCTTAATCTAATTAGGTGTTAAATGGTTACTTTTATCCTTAAATCAAACTATGTCACTTTATCCCTAAATGGGATAAGCAATAGAATCTGCCCTTACGAACCTACATACTATTCTTGGCTCTCATAAAGTATATTAAAACATAAGATGGGATTCCACGGTAAATTTTAGTAAAATCCTTTTTTGGATTTCTCCTGGAATGCTTGACATTGTTGCTCATTATGCCTTCTCTGCTCCGTCCAAAGTTTTCATCGTGAAACTGTATACAATTTACTTCTGTGTCGTAGGTAACATGTGTTTTTATAGCTGAAATTTTTAGAAATCCTAGGGGTAATTAAGAAATCTTCAGAATCTGAAAAGAATTACTAAAATAAAAATCCTTTCATATTCAATGTCAATAACATTGAATTTGGAAGCAGGTCATATATTTACAACAATAATTTTTTTATTCTTAATGGGTAGAGTTACAAACTGATATAAATTTGATGTGAATACATCAAATATACGATGTGATATGCAAAACGAATATAACTATTATGTCTAATCTTAATTAAAATAGTATATAACTTAAATGCAACACGTTAATAGTACTAAAAAATTGACAAAAACCAAAACAAAAAAAAGGCAGCTAGACGCATTCATGAATTTTCCCATACTAGAAAAGTTCTTCGTCACTGTCTTGTAATTCCTGTATAAGAACCTGAATTTAGTGAAACTAAGCTATGCACATAACTCTCCGACCTAAAATGAAAGCTATTGAGACCATTGATATTCAGAATGCTTACTCTATCATTCTTTTCATTGTACAAACTGAAGGAATTTAGGCCAAACTTTATTAGAATCTCGCCATTTTCTAAAGACCAATGGAGCTTCATGTTTGAAGAATAGTGACTTGGAGTTATACTTACTACTTCGGTAGTAGTGAATCGCTTAGTCTAAGATTATCTCACTCCATAATTTTGCATGAGCCATTCATCAACTCGAACTTTACCGACCTAAGCAATTAAGCAACGTGAATTTTCAAACACATTATTCCTCGTAATAAAGGCTTAACTTCTTCAAGAAAAGGCAAATTCATAAACTTCTCGCTGCTATAATCAAAGGAACGTATGGTTTTAGTGCCCGACCAACAAATAAGATCATTCAGATGCAAACCATCTCCATGTACACAAAAATACTTATCAGTGATGGTATTGAATTTTATCTATGAATATATTCCCACACATGCTAACTTGTAATCATTAATTTTGCTATCGTAACCAAACCCATAGGAAGAAAGCTGTGTCGTTTTATAACTTTCTTATATTCTTTAGTTGATGGGTTCCAGAAAGTCAGAATATCATCGAAAATGCGGCCTAGCAAGCCATTACACGATACCAAAATTTTGAAGTTAGGATTTGCTACTCCATTTGATTTTTTTCACTGGACCATCCATCACAACAGATCATTCACACTTGCATGGTATCGACAATTGTGACGCTGAAGTCGCTGATAATATTGAAAAATAATCTATGAAATGTATTATTCGGTGGCCAGTAATCAGTTCTTGGATTTGTTTTGTTACGAATAAGGTGATCATTAACAAATTTGGGGATAGAAAGTAATGTACACCAACTCTTTCATACGGACTTAAAAACATAAGATAGATTTCAGTGGTAACCTTAATAAAATGTCCTCTTGGATCTCTTCAGGGATGCTTGGCACTGTTGCTCGCTGCTTCGGCTTTGCTCTTAGGAAATTAGCGTCAAAAGCTTTCATCGTGAAAGTGTACGTCGTTTACTTCTATGCCGTGTTAACATAGGATTTTATGGGTGAAATTATTTACTAGGAATCCTTGGGATTTATTAATAGTTTGGGCCAATTGTTTCTTACAAGGAAGCAGCGGATCTGAATCTAAATATAATTACTAACATGGGTTTACACAATAAATACTTTTATAGATTTATAAAGATTTAAAAAGAGTAACGAAAACTAATAACTTTTTGAGAGTTTTACAGAATTGAGCAAAATTTTGCGGAGTTATGCAAATTTATATGTCTTACATAGATTTGTAGAGTTGTGAAAAGGTGTAAAAACAGAATTTATATATAAATTTACAAGAATCTATTGGATAAATACAAATAAAAATTTATCATAACTTTTATTATACTTACTTCAATTAATTTTAAAAAATATGTATTACTTTGGATACAACATCATTCGTTTGTTCAATAAACTTCAGTAATAGTAATAATTTATTATATATAACAATTAAAATAAATAAGTATTTAATTATATCATATAATTAGATTCATCTATGATATGTGTTTTATACGAAATAAAATAAAAGAGAACAAAAATTATCTTTATATATTTTGGAAGTCTTTCAAAATCTTACATATTTTCCAAGACTTTCATCAAGGAAAATATATACACAAAAGTCACGTAAAGTCTTCAAACTAGGTAAGTATGCAAAGCCTTTAGATTACAACGAGTAACACAAACTTTAGAAGACTTTATTTACAATCTATAACCAGTAACACAAACTTTGAAAGAGATTTCAAAAGAAGATAACCAATAACACCATACTTTGGAAATCCATTGAAGTCTTTAAAAATCACCAACAGGGGGTAGTCAATTGATATTCCTATAAACTTTCACAAATTTTTTATTTGAGTGACTCCCGAAGGTTCTCTGAAAATCTAGAGATTTCTAGTAATTTTCTGAGAGTATATTAGAGAGTCTTTGTGACTTGTAGAGACAAAAAAATGAGATTTGTAAAGGGTCTTTGTGATTTATAGAGACAAAAAAAATGTAGTATTTAACTGGTTTCAAAAAAAAAAGTATTTAACTTTGAGTTTTATATGTACTTTCGGAACATTTATGTCGTTGTAATCAAACAAAATGCAGGACAATATCTAACTGCATGCTTGCCTATATAATCATAATGTTTATTGATAATTGTTGAATATGATCAAGATTAAAAAACATGATGACTTGGCATGAGTTCGATCAATCCCAAACTTTTGAATTTGGAATAGTTGCCTCTTCCCCTAATAAGGGTTCGATTGGATAGAGCTATTGCTAATACTCAAGGCTCAATTGTTTAACTTATTATCAGTTGGATCACGCCTTGGTACTGATCGACACTGTTTTTATTAGACTCAAAAAGGATAAACCATTTATAGTTTTTGAACATTGGCTTGGTCATGCTGAGAGTATAAATATTGATTATTGCTCAAGCCTAGAATACTCCAGTTTTAACTTCTTATACTGAACATAAACTTTTTGTCACTCAATATGCATTGTCTCAATGGAGTAATATAACTTTTGGCAGTATACAAAAGAAAATCACTCGGTTATAAACTCAACTTCATCGTTTGATGCAGATTAATACGCACGTTGAATTGTTACCTCAATATCAACATGTTAAGTTAGATCTTTATAATTGGTATGATATCTTTGATAAGCGTGCTACACAAATATCTAGGGATAATTTGTTTGCATATGGGGATCCGAATACTAAGTTTTTTCATTCTAGGGCTAATTTTCGTCATAGGCGGAATCACATAGCTTTTTTACAGCATCCTTTAGGAATGTGGTACAAGAAAAGAGATGAACTTGAAGACATTTTTACTGGTCATTTTAAGCATATCATTACTTCTTCAAATCCAGGCAAGGACAATAATCTTCTTAGTTTCATTTCTTCGTGTATCACTGAAGAGGATAATCAAAAGTTACTAAGAATCTGATGTTGAAGAAATTTGTCATGTGATAGCTGAAATACCATCTTGGAAAGCCCCTGGGCCAGACAGGTTTCAAATAGGTTTTTATAAGTTTAGTTAGGATATAGCTAGTAGATAATGATATTGTGAATCTAGTCTGAGATTTGTTTCGAACTCAGACTTTTAATTATTGCTTCAATTTTACATATTAGACTTTAATCCCATAAGTTGATTATCTTGTAACTCATAGTGACTTTCAGCCAATTAATCTATGAAATGATACTTATAAGATTATTACGAAATTGCTAGTTACTAGGATGAAGCCTATCATGTCAAAGACAATATCTCCATATTAATCAGCATTTGTTCCAGCGAGGTGCATTCGAGAAAATATTATTATTGCACATCAATTTCTTGACCCAATGAAAAAGAAGAAAAATAAAATAAGAGATACTGCCATTAAATTAGATATGTCGAAAGCTTTTCACCGTATTGAAAGGTCTTTTGTTTATGACATCCTTAAGCAATTGGGTTTTACTGAACAATGGTATAAGACGATCTACTTTTGCATTTCTACTTTTTTTATTTCTTTGCTGTTAAATGGTTCTCCTTATAGTCCTTTTGTTCCCTCACGAGGATTGAGGAAAGGTGTTAGTCTATCTCCGTATTTTTTTTATCATCAACATGGATGATTTGTCTAGAATTTTAAGTAATGCTGAATTACAGAAAAAAATTCATGGAGCTAAGCCTGCTAAAAATGGCCCTTCGATAAGTCATCAGTTTTTTACAGACTACGTTATTTTGTTTCTTAAGGATAAAACTCCTGAGATGAAATATGCTCAAGAGATTTTGACTCGCTCTAGTAGGGCTTCAGGTCAAGTTATTAACCCTATTAAAAGTGAAATTGCTTTTAGGAGAAAAATCTCTCGACATCGGCAAACTGAATTGACTAATAATTTATTGCAAATGAAACCTATGAAGTTAACGGATAAATATCTAAGAATACTGTTGTTTCTTAGTGGATCTAAAGTGGTAAGTTTTCACCCCTTAATTCTTAATATGCAACATAAATTAGACGACTTGAAAGAAATTTCGATTCCTCAACCAAGTAGAGCCATCCAAATCCAAACTATTTTAAATTCAATTGCTATGTATCAAATGACTTGTTTCCCGTTACATGTTTCAATTATTAACCAGTTGAAAACTATTCAAAGGAGGTATTGGTGGGGACATTAACCTAAATAGAAAGGATTGAATCCAAAAAGCTTGGATAAGTCTTTGCATACCTAAGAGGTATGGAGGTCTAGGATTTAAAAATGTTAGAAAGTTTAATATGGCTCTTTTAACTAAAATGGCTAGTCTTTTAAAAAGCAAAGTACTTGGATTTGGAAAGGTATGGTTTGGAGATAGTTAGGAAACATGTGTGTGGGAGGCTGGTAACGGTTATAATATTAACATTTGGAAAGATAATTGGATATATCCAAATAGTTTGTCGTTTGAAAGGCCAACTAATTATTACTTATAGGATTATAATGATATATCTTAGTTCATTAACCACTACGTTAATGAATGAGGAGAATCAACTTTGCAGAAATTGTTTAATGAATTTCAGGTTCATGCCATAATGCGAATAAGGTTACATATCAATAGTAAGGATCAAATTAGGTAGTCTTTGATCAACTCAGGTAAGTTTACTACCAAATCCACTTATACACAACTCATAAGGGGTCAATGCATAACTTCTGATCAAGAACAAAAGAAATGGTTACGACTGTGTCATCTTGATATTTTTCCCAAGTTTAAATTGTTTATGTGGAAGTGTTTACATTTTTGTTTGGCCTAGGAATTACTGACAATCCTTTATATCCATTATGCAGTGTTGTTGATGAGATTATGTAACATCTCTTTTGTCATTGTGCTTTTATTAGAGCGGTTGATGTGATTTTGAATTTGTAGTAAAAATGATTCGAACTCTAAGACTTGTGAAGATTCGAGTTTTTAAATTTAATAAAAATATACAATAATATTACAAATGGTGCAAGAGGTACTGGGACTAAGGATTTATCCAATCTTCATAACATTAGGTTCACTTATTTATTCTTAACAATTTTATCTCAAGAAATATAAACATGGACTCTATTTTTGCCAAGGTAGATTCTCAAAACATTGATTGTAAATCTTAAGCATGGGACATCAAATCACCTAAGCTAAGCATGGCCCATCTAATCAAATGACAACCAATTAAATCAAATCATATTTCAATTAATTTTAATGCAAAAGTCATAAAAAGAATAAAAATAAATTTACCCATGTATGAAGTTCGGCCTCCTCCGTCGTCCCAGTGTTGGGGTTTACCTCATCATGTCGAAAACACACTCAAAATATGTATTCATGGCTCAAAAAGTGTTTACAAGAAGAGAAAATAATGAAACGGGAAATCTGCAACAACACAGGTGCGTTACAGACCGACTGTTTCAACTCTCAACTGTTATGATGAAGATAATCGTTACAAATCTGAAGATAAATGTTGCAGAAGAGGATGAAGAAACTGTTACAATGAAGATAAATGTTGAAAACCAGTTGAAGAAACTGTTACAATGAAGATAAATGTTGGAAACCAGTTGAAGAAACTGTTACAACCAGTTGAAGAAACCGTTGATGTTTCCCTGTTCTTTACGAGCAGCAGTAGCAGCAACAACAACAGAGTTCTGAAAACTCTTGATTCACGCCTCCTAAGCTCTCCTCTCGACCCCCCTTCTATATGACCTGGGTAATCTATTTGTACCCGAAATATGCATCGAATCTCCTCCATAACTTCAAAAAATCTTCTCTTTATTATTTTTATTCTCACAACAATAATTTCCATTTTTTGATCTTCCACGCGCATGCAGCTGTATTTATTTCTTTCTATACCTTCTTCACGCTCCATAATATCGATTAAGTCTTCCAAACACGTGCAGTACACGTTTAAATTCCTCACAACTCGTGCAAGCTCATGTTTTTCCTCCAACTCCCTGTTTGGATTAAACCAAGTTATCCAGCCAAATTTGATCGATAAAATCACCCATACTAGCTTTCTATAGTCATATCACGTCTACCCACTAAGTTTCAGGGATTGAATCTCACTAAATCACGTCCAAACATCCGATTGAAATTCTGCTGTTAATGAAAATATTTTCCCACATAAATTCATTTTTTGAATTTGAGAAGAAGATGTCCTCCCCCTAATCCTGCACGGGTGTCCCTTTAGCACTTGTCTTATGGGATGCAAATAGTAATTTTTGGGCGTATATAGTAATTTTTCCGGGGTTCCTCCGACACATTTTTGGGGTGCTTCCGGTGCATTTCTGGGGTTCCTTTAGTACTCTATCCTGGGGTGTAAAACACCACTTTTCGAGCAAATTTCGCCGCAATAGCTTATTTCTCTAAAAATACCTACAAAGACACAAAATAACAAGATAAATACAAAATCAAACACTAACAATATATACAATTGAGACATATTAGACACAATAATGCGTCTATCAAATACCCCCAAACTTATTATTTGCTAGTCCCGAGCAAATTTAATCTACAAAATAAAATCCTAACTCACTGTCGCAGGCATCGCGATTGCACTTAGCGTGTGCAACAAGCCTTTGAACCCCTAGGTGGCCCTAGTGGCCGAGTTATAGTCTCGGGAGGGTTTACCAGAGGTGTACCTACAAAACCTTTACTCCAGACCCTAGCTATCTACGCAGAACCTTGAAATGGCACTAAAGAACCTCCTTGGTTGGCATACTTATTGATTATGGGAGGAAGTACCCTGATGCGAAATTCCAATTGATGTACACGAGTTTGCACTCAAACATACTAGAATTCATATATAAGTGACAGAGCTCTACTCGGATAGTTTCACTATGGACATCAATATCCGGAGTCAACAAATCACATGGATAGATTAAGAGATGGGTATAGAAAAACATAGATGGTTTTTATGTTAACTAGGTGAACAGTGTTTCTCATATCTGTCTGAAGGCCACTGCCAAAATGAACCTATCCTAATGGACTGAAATACTGGTCTGACTAATATCAACACAACTTGCATATACAAGGGAACCAGTGGTCGATAATCCTAATTCTATATCAACTCGTCTGGCATATACAAGGGAACCAACGGTCGATTTATTGAACACACATTTATTATTTATTTATTTATTTAGAACTAACAACATGATTAGATCTTGTGGATCCAAGCGCATGCTTCTTCTCAGCAGATTACATGGTAATTCCCGTGGATCCTGCATTCCACGCTTGTTTAGGCGACGGAGACAGGGAGAACACACACATATTGCTATCCAAGTGTTAAAATTTATTCCGATTGGTCTATTGGTCTGGTCTTTTTTTTTTTTTTAGTAACTCAATCACTCTATTACACCCTAGCAGTGGTAACAACTTGAATCGTGAGCCCCACCTAATCACTTAGAGAAACATATTTTAAAAAGAAAATAAAATAAAAACAGAAGTGAAAAGGACTCAACGAGATATGGCGAAACTATCATGTTATTTCTAACACCTGAGCTCCGTGCTTTTACGAATAGACTCTTATAGATGTTTCCATCTACTCAAATTGGTTCCTCAACTCCTAAAACAAAAATGCTTCCATCCACTTAGATTGGTTAGTGCCATCCTTAATAGGCATAAATTTCTAGGCTCTGGAGTTTATTTATTGCAACTAAAAATATTTTTCCATACCCCCAAACTTAAATCTAACATTGTCCTCAATGTTCTAAATATGAAATTAAAAGCATGAACAAGGAGAAACTGTTACCATTTGAAGCAAAAGAGTTAAGGAAAGATATTACCGTGTTGCATGAGAATGGGTTACCTCCTAAGAAGTGCTAAGTTTAAAGTCTTCAGCCAGACATTGGAAAGGATTAGTCACCTCGAATCGTATAACAGTAGTCGGAATAACTGTGGGTCTTCAAAACCAAATTGAGCTGACCATAGGAAACAACAATAAGCCAAGAAAGTGAACAAGTATCGCATGACCTTACCTAGTTTCCTGATAACTATCGCTAACTGTGGTTCAGGTTCAGGTTCTATGAAAGGGTCTAGATAAATTATTTTCATTGGCTGCATTTCCTCATAGGTGGGATCTAAATCATTAGGTCCTAAAGTCTGGAAAAACTCAAATAGGAACTTAGAAGCACACAATAATAACCTAAATAACTGAGGATCCTCTAAGTCAATCAGATTTGACTTACATAATTGACCACAATGAAAGTAGTGGTCATTCTTAAGTAAATGATTTGATTCTATTAACCTAAAGTACTTAGGCTTAGTCTAAGAACTTGATAAGTGACACATTTGAAATATAAACGTTCCCACTGTTGGAAGAAAACTATTTTGTGGGAAAACAAAGTCAATCTGGGTATCATAGCCTGGGCAAACCACATCAACCATAGGATGGGTTTCTAACGACTGAACTTCTTCCTGGACATCATTAGGTTCGGGAAAACGAGTATGAAGGTAATCTTGTAAAATGGTCGAGGCACAGATATCAAGTCCTAAGTGAGGGGACTTTCTGAGAGTTAAAGGTAAGGCACTAGGGAAGTGATAATCACCCCCAAACTTAGAGTTTTCAGTGTCTCTAGCTAGACTAGTCACAATTTCCCTAATTTCTAGATCATCAGATTCTTGAAAATGGTCAATTGATTCTTCTAAGTTATTATCAGGTAGTGCATCTTTACTCATCTCTACGGGTCTATCTTCTTCGTCTAAGACTATTGTTTCTAAGTCGCTAGACTCTAAAACAACATTTTCATAATAAACCCGTTCCTCTAAACTACTATAGGCTTCGTAATCAAAAGGAAAAACTACATCGTCTAAAACGGTGGTATCACTAATCAAATCCTCGTCCTTTTGAATAGGTGAATAATCATAAAAATTATTTGGATTTGAACTAGAAATAATATAATCATTACAAAGCTCAATTGGATTAATAGTTTCCTGATCACTATGCCTACATATTTTAGATTCTTCATTATTACTATCCTCATCATCATAATAGTACGAAGATGATTGAACCTTATCTAAATAATTAGTGTCTTTTATTCTAACCTCGTCCTCTAAATTAGGCAAATATTCACCATTTATATCAAGAGTAGAATCGGAAACACTATTTTGAATAATTAGATCTTTTAGAGAAGTTCTTTTCTGGGTCTCTAACAAAAGCTTCTGGGCCGACTCACATGATTTCCTGACATAATCTAGGAAAGAAGGTAAAGAAAGTTCACTCGTTGCATTTTCGTCCATAACTAAGTTATTCATTTCTGCAAACTTACGTGCTGTCTCAGCTAACTTATGTGTCGACTCTAGTAAAGACAAATTATTAGAATTAATCTCGTAAGACCAATTCGTGTGTGGATAGTACTCGAGCTCACCATGGGATGAACCATAACCTTTAAAAGATTGGCATTCCCAACTAATATTCCTACCATGGTCATAAAAATGATGATGTCCATAATCAAATTCAGGTCGATACTCATTGTATTGGCTTCTATCATACCAGTTCGACATTCTTAATTGCAGGGGAATTCTACACAATCACAAGCAAGGATGACTCGACCAAATCAAACCTATAAAATCTAGCAAACAACAAGCATGATGGCTCCACTTAGATTGTTTCTAGACCAGCTTCTACTCTTTCGAAAGGGAATTCGTTACAATCTAAGCAAACCTATCTGGATCGATACGAATAAAGTGAGTCGAAGAGAAGTAGGGGAAGTTCAGAGGAGCTTTGATACCCACACCTCTTTGGCAACGCTTCCCTGGGTTACAAGGCGGCTCTAATCGACTTACAGTAATCTTCCTGAACTTCAAAGTATGCTTAAAAAAGCAACCAGTATTTTTCGAACGACTTTCCTATTAAGCTCGTTACCCTATAGGTCTCGTTCTAGTCAATATTTTTAGCTTAGGTTCGTGTTTGGTATTGTTTTCCTAAGGCGGGCAAGAAGAGAACGGTGATGAAATCCGAACCCTTATCTTGTATGGCCTGGCCTTGCCCTTTACTAGGAAATTAAAGTCTGTATTCAAAACCTCAACATATATGCACCTTAAGGAATACAGTAAACCCGCTGACAGGGGATTCGCGGTTGTTTCGAAAAACTTACCTCCCGTACCAGTCGGGTGAAGAACCACTGAAGTCGACTCGGGCCACGACTCCTATGTCATGTACGAACCCGAGGGGCCGAGACGATATCGTAATCGTCGTCCTTCCCTGCAAATAGTTTATATTTAATTACCCTTCCGTAGGGTTTTAAAAAAATAATTAAAGTCCAATGTTTAATGTTCCAAAAAAAAAAAAAAAAGGTTCAAAAAATTTTTTTTACAAAAATAAAGTCCTATTTACAATTTCTAAAAATAAAATCTAAAAATAAAAATAAAATCTAATAAAAATAAAAATAAAAATAAAAAATAAAAATAAAATAAAGTATCTTCGTCTTTTCTCCGTTCTTTTCGCTTTGTCTAGCTTTTAATTCCCCAGGTCTTTCGTCTCCAATTCCTCTTTGATTCAAAACCTGCAACAAAAAGACAAACACCCAAGAAACGTAAAAAAAAAACAAAAGAATAAAATCTAAAAACTCTAAATCTAAAAACAAATCCGCGTCGGCGGCGCCAAAAATTGATGTGATTTTGAAGTTGTAGTAAAAATGATTCGAACTCTAAGACTTGTGAAGATTCGAGTTTTTAAATTTAATAAAAATATACAATAATATTACAAATGGTGCAAGAGGTACTGGGACTAAGGATTTAGCCAATCTTCAAAACATTAGGTTCACTTATTTATTCTTAACAATTTTAGCTCAAGAAATATAAACATGGACTCTATTTTTGCCAAGGTAGATTCTCAAAACATTGATTGTAAATCTTAAGCATGGGACATCAAATCACCTAAGCTAAGCATGACCCATCTAATCAAATGACAACTAATTAAATCAAATCATATTTCAATTAATTTTAATGCAAAAGTCATAAAAAGAATAAAAATAAATTTACCCATGTATGAAGTTCGGCCTCCTCCGTCGTCCCAGTGTTGGGGTTTAACTCATCATGTCGAAAACACACTCAAAATATGTATTCATGGCTCAAAAAGTGTTTACAAGAAGAGAAAATAATGAAACAGGAAATCTGCAACAGCACAGGTGCGTTACAGACCGACTGTTTCAACTCTCAACTGTTATGATGAAGATAATTGTTACAAATCTGAAGATAAATGTTGCAGAAGAGGATGAAGAAACTATTACAATGAAGATAAATGTTGCAAACAAGTTGAAGAAACTGTTACAACGAAGATAAATGTTGCCAACCAGTTGAAGAAACCGTCGATGTTTCCCTGTTCTTCACGAGCAGCAGCAGCAACAACAACAGAGTTCTGAAAACTCTTGATTCACGCCTCCTGAGCTCTCCTCTCGACCCCCCTTCTATATGACCTGGGTAATCTATTTGTACCCGAAATATGCATCGAATCTCCTCCATAACTTCAAAAAATCTTTTCTTTATTATTTTATTCTCACAACAATAATTTCCATTTTTTGATCTTCCACGCGCATGCAGCTATATTTATTTCCTTCTATACCTTCTTCACGCTCCATAATATCGATTAAGTCTTCCAAACACGTGCAGTACACGTTTAAATTCCTCACAACTCGTGCAAGCTCATATTTTTCCTCCAACTCCCTGTTTGGATTAAACCAAGTTATCCAGCCAAATTTGATAGATAAAATCACCCATACTAGCTTTCTATAGTCATATCACGTCTACCCACTAAGTTTCAGGGATTGAATATCACTAAATCTCGTCCAAACATCCGATCGAAATTCTGCTGTTAATGAAAATATTTTCCCGCCAAAATTCATTTTTTGAATTTGAGAAGAAGATGTCCTCCCCCTAATCCTGCACGGGTGTCCCTTTAGCACTTGTCTTATGGGATGCAAATAGTAATTTTTCCGGGGTTCCTCCGACACATTTTTGGGGTGCTTCCGGTGCATTTCTGGGGTGCCTTTAGTACTCTATCCTGGGGTGTAAAACACCACTTTTCGAGCCAATTTCGCCGCAATATCTTATTTCTCTAAAAATACTTACAAAGACATAAAATTACAAAATAAATACAAAATCGAACACTAACAATATATACAATTGAGACATATTAGACACAATAATGCGTCTATTAGCGGTATAGTTCGAAAAGTTTCCACAAGCTCTTTCTGTAATTAGAACTTTTCATAGCATTAAAGATTGGATTGTCAGCTGGTTAGCTACTAACTGCTATACTGCCTTGTTTGAGGAACGCAAACCATATATTATTGTTCTTTGGCAGGTTTTGAAAGCTGGATGTAAGTCTAGCATAGAAAAACTAAAACATCGACCTGAGATAGTTATACAGAGAATACGTACCCAAATTGCTTCTCTACGTCAAACTCATACTATGTCTAACATTTTAAAAAAGACTCTAGTTTTCTCAATGCCTTTAAAGTCAGCTAATATTTTAACAACATAGATGTTAAATACTAATGCAGAATGTGATTACATGTTTGTGGATGCATCTGTGTCTAAAAATTCTAATATTGCAGGGTGCGGGATCATTTGGTACAAAGCCAATCGACAATTTGGAGCAGCAAGGTGTTGGACATCATACACAGACTCAGTAATCGATGCAGAGGCTCAAGCTTTGTATTCAACTATTTTGTGGTCTTCACAAATCCAGATGCAAAAGGTTATATATGTGTCAGATAATCCATCCTTGGTCAACTCGATCAACGGAGCACCCTCGTCTCTGCATTGGACGCAATTTTTCCTTATTCATAACTGTAAAGTCGGTATAACTTCCCTTTTAACATCTCGATGTGTGTTTGTAAATAATAAATGGAATCAGCAGGCAGATGCTTTTGCGAAACTAGCGCTGAAAAATCATGTAATAAAGGAATGTTGTGTGTTTCCTTCTATAGTAATTTCAGCGGAAAGCCTTTTGCTGTGTAATTTTCCCTTTTCTTATTAATAAAATTTTCCTTCAGAAAAAAAAATGGTCGAATCCCAAAAATATGACTATAACAATTCAAATCCCTAATTGCTCTTCAAACCCCAAAAACCTCCATCTCCAATTTAATCACTAAGGACAAATGCAATGGTAAGCGATTTCGCTTCGTTATAGCTCAATCGTAACGAAATCCAACTACCATGGTCTTCCGATTCTCTTTAGTGTAGCGAAATCCCTTAGCTACTCTTAAAAGTTAATCATATCTTATCCGTTTTGAAAAATTCACTTGTACAAAAACTGGGTTTCCGTGTAATTTTGAACGGATACTTAATTTTCGTTTCTAAATTTTCATTTTTACTCCTATTTTTTCACTTTTAACTTCTTTTTTTTTACTAAAATTCTTTTTCCCTATTATATCTCCATTTTTCTCTTAAATTTCTTTTACCCATAAATAATGTTTATCTAAATCGATTAAAATAAAATGAAATGGAAACGCAGTTTCCATGTGACTAAGTTAAGAAATGTCCTTCTCCCATAATGAGATGGGCCTCCCACCCATTTCGCTTTTCAGATAAGCTTGCCATTGCGCGAAGGGAGGGTTTCGAGTGAAAAGGCCCCTAACAAATTATGAGCGTTTTTTTTCGAACGATGTTTTGGGGACTACCCCAAAAAGGTGGGGGACTACTTTGTTATATGAATATCCAACCCAAATTTTAAGGGGTGTCCTAAGAGATTAGGGAAGACTAGTCTGCCCTTATCCTAATTAAGGTTATAACTAATCCTAATAACCCACTAATTTAACCACTACCCACTAATCTAACCCCCTAAATTAAAACATAAAATCAGTTTTAAAACCCTTTTCTTTTTCTTTTATTCTTTATTCTTCTTCTTCTTCATCTTCTTCTTCTTCTTCTTCTTCTTCTCCTCCTCTTCTTCGTATACATCAACGTTAATTGTCGATTCGAAAAAAATTCATCGTCGATTAATCAATTTTTATAAACAATGCGTTCTAAGCAGACACCAAGAATTCCCGGATTTAGTCCGGGTCTGGCTAACATAGCGAATCTCCCAAATCAATTTGAAGTTGATAAACAACTTCAAGCAAAGTTGGGAGACGAATTCAAGCATCCAACATCAACCAAGAAGTCCGATTAGATTAAAATGAAAATCCGCAGGTAATTTCCTTCATACCCATTCCTTTGAATCTTTTTTTGTTGAAGAAATCGATTAGAAATCATCAAAAACCACTGAAAATGAAAGTTACAGTAGAGTTTTCAGCTAGGAGAAATTTTGAAAACCCTAGATTTTGGCAACCGAACTCTCAATATGAAGAACAGTTCGGCAAATTAGGACTTTTTAGGTATAGTTCGGTTACCTCGCAAAAAAAAAAACCCTAACCGAACTCCTATTTTATATGAAAATTTTGAGTTCGGTTTAGTCGATAAATTTATATAGGTAACCGAACTTTGATAAAATATAGTTCGGTTACTTCACAGTTTCTATGTGGTAACCGAACTTTGATAAAATATAGTTCGGTTACTTCACAGTTTTTATGTGGTAACCGAACTTTGATAAAATATAGTTCGGTTACTTCGCACTTTCTCTGTGGTAACCGAACTTTGATCTGTCAACACCAAACTTGTAGTTCGGTGACTTCGCAACTTATACTAGATAACCGAACTTTAGTCTGTTAACATTTTGTGTTTGATGTAATCCCATGTTCAATTTTATTTGATAAGACAATATTCTGTTTAGCTAATAATGTGGTTTTCATTCATTAGGAACAAAGGAAAAAAATCTAATCCCCACATAGCCGAAGATTTGAGAACTCCCACCCCTCGCGGTAGAATACATTTGGATTTCCGAAACCATGGTACTAAAAATGCTAAACATGGAGGGGGATCGTTCCAGGAAGTCAATCAAGAGGTGATGGAGAATACAATTGATAATGTTATTGAAGAAGAGAATGATGATGAAGAAGAGCGAGGAAATGAAGACCAAGGAAATGAAGAGGTTGAACAACAAAGAGAACACGTTGAAAATGTAAAGGAAGAAGAACAAGGACCGGGCAAAGAAGGAGAAGGACAAGAGGAAGAGGAGGGAGAGGATGAAGAGGAAGAAGATGAGGGAGAGGATGAAGAGGAGGAAGAGGATGAAGAGGAGGAAGAGGAAGAAGACCAAGAAATTGTTCCTGTTAAAGATAAAAAGAAGCCGAAGCCGCATTGTGATAGATACTCACACATTTCCCCTGATAATTTGTATTTGCCACCAGTGAACCCAAATTATGGTACTCCAAATGATGGAGGGGCCACATTATTTGGCTACAAACACTCATGGGCTGCGAAGATCTATGCGACAAAGGTATTCTTGAAGTTCATTCTTAACTATTAAAACGTTTTTTTTTGGGACATGTTTCGTCAAGTATTAATAGTGTTATGTTATTTTCGTAGGATCATAATGATGCAGTTCGTCTTATTTGTCGTAAAAAAGCGTCCAAATGGGATCTTTCTTTGGAGTGTGACGAGTTTCAAGCGAAGGTTAAAGAGTGTGTGTTATGGAGAGCTATTGAGTATGCACATGTGGATTTTGACGTTGTTGTCGTATCCGCATTTGTCGAGAGGTATTATCCCGAGATATATAAAATGCATCTTCCATTTGGCGAGATGGGAATTACTCCCGATGATTGCTCAAGAATCACCGGCTTACCAGTGGAAGGTAAATGTCTTCGAGAAGGCTACAACCCCTCGATGCATTATGAAGCTCTTGAAGAATTGGCTTTAAAATGTCTAGGATGGGATGCAAGAAAGGCTCAATGTGAGTTTCGACGTTCTGTGAGGTCCCCTAAACGTGGCGATGAGTATAATCCAAGAGAGGTAAATGGAGCCTTAAAGAAGATGTTGAAGAAATTCAAGTTGGTAAAGTTGAAGGAAGAATTTGGAGGGACAAGAAAGAAGGTGGAGAAAGGAAAGTTGGTGATGGACCAGGAGACCCTTAGGCATCATGTCACCGCTTATTGGTTATATCAGCTAGGAACCGTCATTTTCCCCGACACTTATGGAAATAGGGTGGATGCACATTATCTATAGCTTTTGGTTAATCTCGATGAGATTAACAAATACTCTTGGGCCACTGGGGTGCTTGCTTTTGTTCTAGGAGAGATGAGCAAAGGGTCGAGGATTAAGACAAATCAAATTGGAGGTTACTTAACTCTTATTCAGGTAACTTTCTACATTGTTAGTTAGAAAATTATTCCCCAAAATTTTCTGCTTCCAAATCAATTTTCATGTATGTGGTTAATATTTTCGTATTTTCGCATAGGTTTGGATTTATGACCACTTCCCTTCATTGGGATTGGCTAGGGAAAAGACACCTTATCCCCATGACGAACCTACAGCAGGAAAATGGTTGTTTTTGGACGCACAAAAGAAGTCTAAAGAAGAGCAGTTGACTTCATTGAGGGAGAAATTGGATAAACTTACGGTGAACGATGTGGTATTTCACACATATGCCGTACCCGATGATGTCTCTTTAGATGAAGAAGATCTGAATGGTTTCTCTACCGTTTTGGCTTACTATGGACCAATTTGGTATCCTAATGGCTACGCAATATATAATCCAAGGAGAATACTAAGACAACTTTGTTGTGTCCAAATGGATCCCGACGTGGAGAATGAAAATTTCAATTTGGTGGTTCAAGGAACAAAGAACACCGAGAAATATTTTGTTCCAAAACATGAACCAACTCCTACGGTAGGACATTGGAATGCACTTCGTAACTACTACTTACCTTTAGGTGATTGTGTACCTTGTGATGGAGATGTAAATGCATGTGATGAAGATTATATGGTGTTTTATCAAGAAATTAGTCATCCTTTTGTGATAAATAGAGAACAACAAGCTAAGACTGATAAGGCGAAGGGGAAGGCAAAGGAGAGGGAGGATAAGAGAGGTCAGAAGGAGATGCCTATTTGTGGAGAAGAAGCAAAAATGTTATGGGATAATGTGGTAAGAAAATGTCTCCTCTTATACTTCCTTGTTGTTTGAAAGTATTGAAAATATATTTACTTATACTTTAAATTGGAATCAGGTGAAGAAGGGTACGAAATTGTTGAAGAAATGGATGGCTAAAATCCGCAGTGGAGAGCCGATGTCGACTAAGGAACAAACCTACTACTACGGCGAGTGGGAGGGTCTTATAACTAGAAGAATGATGGAGCCAAGTAGGTCTAAGCAATTGAAGAGGGGGCGACAACAAGGAGAATTTTCAAGTCGCGCCGTGGAGGAAACCGGTCGAGTAGATGAAACCCCAAGTGATGAGGAAGTTCAACCTAAAACTCGTGGTAAACAAGGAAGTGGTAAAAAGGTTCGTCGTGGTGGTCGTTAGTGATTTCGTATGGTTTTAGTTTTAAAAAACATCTTAATTATGGATTTCGTATGGTTTAATTTCGTATGTTTGTGTGTATAACAACTTTTATATTTGTTTTAGAACATTGTTTGTGTTTTTAATTTTAATTGGGTTTGTGTTTTCAATATTATATGGAATTAATTTTGAATACAGGATGTATTTCGGCAACCTGAAATTTAAACACAGCTACGGTTAGCTGTTACTAATTAATGGTCACCGAACTGTTTTTTCGGCGAACAGCTAAATCCTACCAGGTTACCGAAGACAGAGTTCGGTTACCTCGCAACATTTTCACTGGTTGCCGAACTCTTCTCTGAAGACATAAAACAGCTAAATCCTACCAGTTTGTGACTGAGACTTCAGGTAAAAAGTTCGGTTACCTCAATTTTTACCTTGTTACCGAACTTTATAGTTCAGTTAGCAAAGTATAATATCACTGGTTACCGAACCTGGAGACTCAAAATTTGGCTTTTACACAAGTTGGAAAAGTCATTCTCTGAGCCTTCCAAATAAAAGTTCGGTTACCTCATTATTTACCATGTTTACCGAATTTTGTATTTCGGTTGGCTCGCAAATATTTAATTTCTAACCGAACTTTGAATTTTAAAATTTCAATGTTCTATATCTGACGCAAAACAGATGTTCGGCAACCTGAAATATTTGCGCAGGTTGCCTAATCATATGTGCTTACCGAACTATTATCTGTCAACTCAATAAAATACTAACATTAACTCGATAATGAATACCACACTTCAAAAAACATAGTATTAGATTGATAAGCATACTTAGTTCCATTACATGTGTCATTTAATCATCCTCAAGTGAAATTTGACCTTCATGTACAATTTCGTCCGATTTCTCCAAAGCTTTCCATATCTCCATGTTATGCTCATACATAATACACCAACCCAACATTATATCGGAGTTAAATGCAGGCCAATAAGAGTTTCCGGATATTTGAGGTAGTGGACAATCGGGTTTTAAACGAAGGCCTATAAAGTGGTTGTTGTTAGTCAATGCCATCACACATCCTTCGTTTGAGTTGCTCGACACATACGGTTATTTTCAGGGTAAAGGTGAAACTAGCATACTTTGAGAAATAATGAACCACACAATTAAATGCCTCGGCGATTAAGTGTCCACATATCGGTATGCTCATCCAATAATCCATTGTGATCGGATGGCCCCCATGAAGACGACGTTGATACTTAACAAATTGCTTATTGAGACTACCCACCCCATCGCACAACATTGTCTTGTAAAATGCCGGATTCTCCTTTAGTTTGGACAACAACCTTTGCCTTATATGAGTGATTGCACACCCATTATTTAGCTTGGCACCTTCGATGAAAGTCCCAAGTTGTTGATTGACAACATGAAAACCACAATTACCATCCGGAGGAACGTCGTCGGTGGATATAACGTATTCTCTAATGTATAGAGGTAGCTCATTCAAATAGTCTTTATTTGGAGCCTCAAGCTTCACGTATAGGGAAGATGGTTGGATAGGGAAAATTGGAGACTTAAGCTTCACGTCGCCGGAACATGGTTGGCTTGGTTGTGATGGACACATCGTACCTTTTTTCTTCAAATCTCGCTCACTTGTTTCGCCTTTCTCCTCAATACTCCTACCCCGTTTCTTGGTTTGCTCCAAGTACATTGCCGCGGTATACTCATGGGCCGAAGGATCTCTAGTAAATGGGGTTTGCTCACTTTTCTTCTTACGTAACACCTTTGCATATTCACTTAGTTGTTTTTTAGTTTCTTTTTTGCTTGGCCTACCTTTGCGTTTGCCTTTTGACGGTTCATAAACATTCTCCGAAGTTTGTGGATATATGATTTTCCTCATGTCATCCCAAAATATTTGTTTTTGGAGCTTGTTCATGCCACGATACATCTCTAGTACAGTTCTACCCATTTCGTTATCACCAAACTCCTCTCCGGCTTCTTCTCCCTTTGGAGGAGGGATGAAACTTAGATGCTTCCAATATGGATCAATGTCGCTTAAAGGGATTACGCCATGCTCATAGTTGATTATCATATGGCGACAAGGGAGTCCCATAGACTTCTTCATGTTACATACACACACCTCATCCATCTTGGTTTCCCACTTATCAATCAACTCGACTTCTATAATCAACAACTTCATACATTGGCGAGATACGTTGTAATAGATTCCCTTGAACAATGGGTGGTCGGCATATTTTCCGGTCGTTTTGAGTATACGGCTTTTTTGGAACTTCTCTTTAATTCTATCAATGTCGCGCTTGAAGTAATTCTCCATAGCATTCCACACGGTTACGAAATTATCAACACATCCAAAGAGATTATTCTTCAACCGATGGTGAGCCGACTCTACTAAACTTGTCGCTTGATTTCCCAAGTGTTTATATTGGTTGATATAGGCATTAACAAACCTCTCTTTGTGTGGTTCCAACCATTGGCGAAGAACATACGATACAACACCGGGATAATCGGGAGTATCCCAATGGGCGATAAACTCCGCAAGATTTAGATGATACTCTTCCTCGGTAATAGACCAACACAATGATTCCCATTCACCGTTGAAAGCAACCCATTTAGCGTAATTTAGATCGTATTGTTTTTCAACTTCCTCTTTTGCATCCGCTCTTTCATGTTCCGGTAGCATCTTAATCTCTTCATATCCTTTTTTCTTGGGTGGACAAATTGTTGGCTTGCACCTATTTATCAAATTACACCATATATGGAACATACAAAGCATATTGTGTGCTAATGGAAACACTACCTCTATTGAATTCATCAATGCGACTTCATTGGCGGTGACTATAACCCCGGGAATATCATCACCTCGGAAGATTGCCTTAACTTGTTGTAGTGCCCAAATGTAACTAGGTTATTGCTCGTCCCTTAAGAAACAAAACGCCACGGTAAACGGTGACTGCGTCGAAGTACGCCCAACAATATTCAACAATGGCATCTCGTACTTGTTCGTCTTATAAGTACAATCCATTATGAGAACTTCGTGAAAGCATTGAGCCAATTGAACACTCGTTGGATGCGCAATGAAGAGTTGTGTTATCTCTCCGTCCGAATCCACATCCTTTTGAACCGCGTAGTCTTTCTCTTTGGCCAAAAAAAAACAATTGTTGCATCACTTGCCTATCTCTCCATTCCTTCTTTCTAATTATCACAATTGCATTACAAACGGTGGACAAAGATGAGTGGTTATCCTTGTTATCCTCCTTTAGTATTTGGAGCATTTGAATCGGTGAAAGACCCATTTTCCTCATTTTAGATACCTTGTCCATCTCTTCAGGAGTTAGCTTGGCCGCCATGAAATGTCCTTCAAGATGCTCCGGACGAGGGTGGTTATGACAACCTTCCATAACCGTGTAGAGAACCCATCCACCCAATTCTTCGTTGTAATTAAATGCAAGCTTGAATCGGCATTTAATCTTCTTTGAGAAAGTTTTGTTCTTCCTATTTGTCTTTCCTTTATAAACATAACCCTTCCTCTTGTAGCTTTTATCGGGATCACCGCTTCTCTCACAAACCATTCCAAAGAGGGTTTTGCTTTCTCTCCCATTCAATACTAATACACACATGTCTTTTAGTGCATGTTGTCTAGCCCAACTCTTTGCCTCTAAAGGACTTTTGAATACCAAGTTATTCATGTAGTGATGGGACGTGTCATCGTACAAAATATCAACAGGGGTAGGTTGATTTTCCATTGGTTCTATTGGATCAGATGCAACCTACGAGTAATAGCACAACGTCAATACCAACTAAAAATAAGAAATACTTAAATTTTCGGCAATGTAAAAATAAAAACGATCTTGCCGAACTTGTTCTTTGGAATTTTCTATGGTAAAGTTCGGCAACATAATTACTACGATCGACTAAACCGAACTTCAAAGTTCGGTTACCTATTCAATGAACGTGATTTGCGAGCTTGCCGAACATAAACTTCGGTAACAAAGGGACTAAACTCGACTAAACCGAACTATTAACTGTATACTCTATAAAATTAGTTCGGCAACGTTTTCTGGAAAAAGATAACCGAACTCTCAAAAACCTCCATTAAAACAGAGTTCGGTTACCTGCGTATGCTGAAATGAGTAACCGAACTGCACATACAGGAGAGTTCGGCTACCTGTTCTGCAGGATTGCTAACCGAACTACTTTGACCTAGCCGAAATTTCTTCCTGAAATTTTCGATTTGGCCAATTTTTTGCACAATTCAAGCTACATTAACTAAATTTGAGACATACCTGAGTACCCATAACTTCATCTTCTGGTTGTGGCTGATAAAATTCATCATTTGGGTCGTTAGGTTGAGTTTGGGGTAAATAGCTTTCATCATCTAACAAATAACTCATATCCGGATCATTAGATATATTGACAAATATATTAAGAGATGAAGGAGGTTCTGATTCTGAGGAGGAGGTATCATCACATGAATCACTCATATCATATTTACAAAATCAAAATAAGATTTTGAGGGTTCTTCCCTCTTTTTCTTCATCTTTTTTTCTTCTTATTCTTCTAACAAAACTATCCTATTAATAACTCACTAATCAATAATTAATCATTACACTAACACTAACTAATCAATAAACTAACTAATTTAATTACCAAGGGTAAATTTGGTATTAATTTTTTTTAGATAAGGGGTTACCTAAAATTACTTCAAATATCCACCCCAAAATAGAAGAGTAGTCCCCACCTATTTGGAGTAGTCCCCAAAAACATCATTGTTTTTTTCCTTATAATTTCGACCCTAAACCCTCGTTTTTTACTGCCTCCTCCCCGAAACCCTCCCTCCTTCCCCTTCCTTGTTCGCACAGAAACTCCACTGCAACTTTTCCTTCTCAGTCCATTTTCACGACTGAAAAGTCATCTCCTAACGTTGTTGTTCTTAGGGTTTACTCATACCATCTATTTCATCTTCCTTATCTATATATTATTTCTGTTTTTTTATACAGGTAAAAGATGTCGATTGACGGTAGTTTTAGTCTAGAATCGTCTCTCAGAAAGTTTCTGTATCGTTGCCCTAACTTTATATCACGCCCCAGTCTTCAATCTCTCTCAGAAAAGGTAAAAATCAGTTTTTTTTTTTGTTTTTTTGTTTTTGTTTATAGGGGAATACAGTGGAGGAGAAGGAAGTAGTGGAAGCTATAGCGGCGGGGTTGTTTATACACCGAGATTTTACGATTCCAATAATGGGTTGTTTTAGGCCGATTGCTCTAAAAATTGTTGAGAAAGTTGTGGAGAATTTACGTTTTGCTGCTCCGAATTTGGTATCGAATTCTAATTCTGATGATATAATGTCGGAAGTTGGAGAAGAAGTTGCAGTGAGAGTGTTGTCTATTGCGGATTATGTTAGGGATGGGAAGGGTTTGGATCTTCATGAACTTGCTTGCTTGGCATTCTGTCGTGCACTTGATTTGGCACCTTTTTTACTCGGGTACATTTTGTTTCCTGTTTGGCATTTGGTTCTAAGTATTCAATTTACTGCGGGTTTGGCGTGCTTTCAAGAACTAGACAGCATTTTAGGATTGTTATGCGGGTTATGCTAATGTAGAATCAGTCTTTGGGCCTTTTTGGCACCCCAGTTTTCATGTCAATTTTTTAAATGCAATTAGTAATTTTATATGTTGATATGGCTTGTTTATTTTATGCAGGACTGTGTTAACTTATTTCAAATTTGCTCCACCTCCCTTTCAACGATTTCTGACATTAGATTCGGGTGCACAACTAACAGAAGAGGTATGGTTTTAAATAATGTTCTTGAACTTATATACTGATAGTCTACTGAAGAAAAAAAGACTAGGAAACTGCCTTTTGTGTATGCCAGAGGTAGACTAGAATCAAGAGATCCGAGTCTGTTTAGTGCTAATTATTAGAATCAAGAAGAGCTACTAGTGGTATTTTGTTTTTCCTACTTGTTCTTTTGCATAGTAAATATTTAGTGGTCATCTATCTGTCACCAGAACTTACTGGGGAATGCCAAACTGTGTCCAAGATAGATATTTGAAATGTGGAAAAATTCTCTTAATTAAGAACAATTGGATGAACCCATGTTAAACTCTATGAAGGAGGTATCCTATTGAGAAATTTTATGATGAAAAACTCACTATGCGTGAGTCTATAGTATACATAACATTGAGGTTGTTGAAATCAACGTTAAAGAAAAGCCTATTTTCTTGCCTGGAAGTGTAGTCTAATAACCGTCTTTGTTGTGCAGGATGGAACTCATCTGTTGGAAGCCATTCGTGCATCATTACGTTTCCTTAATATAGAACCTCGGATTTTTTCTGAAAGTTGGGATTGGTCTTCTTTCTTAGACCTTGTACAGCAATCTATAATTGTTGAATCAAGCAATAAAAATGATCCTGACTATACCAAGACTGTGGATATAAGATGGTGTACAGCACAAATATTATCTATTATTTTGAAATTGAATGACAGAGCAACCGAAAAGTTTGGCCTGGTTGAAGAAAACGCTCTTGGATGCTTATTACGGTTCGTTCTAATATTATTCATTTTTTGGCAAATCTAGCTAGTTCAAGAAACTAGAATTGGAAACAATTTTCCGTCATTTTATTTTCTTCATGCTTTTACATATTCAGTTGGGAAGAATTTTGCCGTGATGTATCAGTAGAAAAGCTTGGGTGGTTTCTTCTTGAACCGGAAGAGGTCTGTGATATTGAAAGGAGCAATAATTTCAATCTGGAGCGCTGTTTGCAGTCTTTTGGGCATAGGGCTCTGACCAAGTGCTCATCAAGCTCTGGTCAAGTGGAGGCTTCAGCTAGAAAGAACAGAAGGTAGGCAGGGCATATCGATTATAAACTCTATCCGGACTTCCAGTTTTGTTTTAAACGTGATTGTTTGAATGGTTGACATTCCTTACTTCAATTTTCTCAGGGTCTGAAATCGGTAGATAGCCACTTTTATTTGACCTCTACTGTTAGGAAGAGCTATGAGATGGTCCTATTTGCAGTCAGTCAGAAGTGGCCCATACTTCTTTATGGTCCTGTTAGTGCTGGAAAGACGGCGTTGATCAATGAGTTGGCCCAACAGAGTGGAAATCAAGGTATGCCTTTCAGAAAATTTCTTGTATATCTTGCCTGCTAGCACATAATCATCCTAGTTCCCAAGCTTATAGCAACTATGTAGTGCAGTTGTGATTTTCAAAATTGTACATCAACACTTTTTTTCCCTCTCTCTCTCAGTTCTATCAATTCACATGGATGAACAAATGGATGGCAAAACTCTGATCGGGAGTTATATATGCACTGAGCAGCCTGGTGAATTCCGATGGCAGCCGGGTTCTCTTACTCAGGTTTGTGTAGTCTAGGTAGTTGTTCATTTTGTGGAGGGTTGATTTGTATCCTTTATTTTACTTACATTTACTTTCAGGCTCTTCTGAATGGACTCTGGGTGGTGTTCGAGGACTTTGATAAAGCACCATCAGATGTGCAAAGCGTTCTTTTACCTCTATTGGAAGGTGCAAGTACCTTTGTAACTGGTCGTGGGGAGGTAAGATTTGCTAATAAAATAGTCATCCACGCTTTGTTTGCATCCACATACACAAAACACAGATTTCATTCTAGTTGTATGATTCTCTCTACTCTTAGGTGTACAATGCCGATTTGTTGTTCATTGACATTCTTTAGGTAGAAACATTCCTAGATGTAATTTCAATATGGATCATTTTGGTTTGTCCTGAAAGGACTGTCCGTTCTTCTCCAACCCCCGAAGGATTACCTCTTTCATCGTTCCTATTAGCTTCTCGATGATCCTGCTGAACTCATCTTTTTTTTCCTTCTGTTTTTATGGTCTTTTTAAGATTTTATTTGCATAATGAACTATGCTGGCAATCCTTTATTTTACTTTGGATGTCTTACAGTATCCAGAACTTTTTGCAGGCAATCAGTGTGGCACGTAGCTTTCGATTGTTCGCTACAATATCAATTTCAAAGGACGACATTTCTCATAGTTCAGGTGCTTTTGACTGTCATCCTTATATTGTTTCCATTTCCCATCTTGATGGTACTCGATGTAGTAGCTTATAGCTGGTTCACGTTGGATTCGAGTCTCAAAATAAAATTGATGTGTCTGGCCTACAATCTAAATTTTCAGGAGTAGTGGAATGGAGGACTGGTAGTTGTCATTGTCTTCCCTTAGGTTTTAAGTGTCTTTCAGAACTGAGACAGAATAGCTCAGAGTCTGATAAGTTACATTAGACTGAGTTTAGTGCCAACGTCGAAATATGTTCATGAGAGATGTCTGTTGTCAGCCCCTGGAGGTTGGGTGAAACTTGAATTTAAAATCTTGTTAGATTTCTTTACTAATATGTTAGAAAACGCAGTTCCCTGGCCGATGAATTTACTTAAGTCATTTGTGTAGGTGTAATGATTCGATATTAAACCTTCTTTCTTCTTTTCGATTTCATTTATATCTCTCCATTGTAAGGAACCTTCTTTTTGAATATTGACTGGATGGTGCTTCTACTTTATAGGGAGGATATTGTTCGGTGGTCTTTGGCGAAGAGTATTAATTGGACCACCTAATAATAAAGATTTACTAGACATTGTGAAAAGACGGTATCTCCAATTAGATGATACTGTTGCAGAGAAGATTATAGGTATGCTAGTTCTGTTTGTTATATGAACGCTACTTTTGGATGTCAATACATGTATCACATAAGTCTTTATTTCCTCCAGAAACCTTCGAAACTGTTAATGTTGTCGCTTCACAGCAGATCGGAGGATTTCAATCTTCCAACAGGTTTTCTTTAAGGTATTGCAAATTAATTTCTAGCAGCAATTTCATCAAATTAAGGTAATGTGAAGTATCTTCCTTCTCTCTACTGCAGGGATCTATTGAAATGGTGCAAAAGAATTACAGGGTTAGGATTTATCTTTGTGGGAAGTAGTTTGACATTTCATGAATGCAAAAGTATCTATCAAGAGGTGAGTTTGGGTGCAGTTTCATTCAATTAAAAGGTGGTCATATCTGTGAGAAAATATAGAAATCACTTGCTAGTAGACAAACCATACTAATGGGGTTTTATTTCAGGCAGTAGATGTTTTTGCAGCTTCCTCAGCTTTTTCTAAGAACAGCATAGCAATAAAAAAGGCAATTGCAAAGATTTTGGATGTATCAGTGACAGAGGCTGAAACTTTATATCCTCCTAATAGGATTATCATTCAGGTTTCTGCTGTTCCATTATGGTCTGTGTTATAGTTTGAGTCTTTTTTCATCTATGTAGCTATTTATATTCCCACCTCCTTTGCAGGATAACCAATTGGAGTTGCGAGTTGGAAGAGTTATCCTCAAACGTACTCAGCCTGTGGTAAGTATACTTAAAACACTAGTGTTTCAATGAGTACTATCTTAGTTTTTGATGATTTGAGTTGCCCGAGTATGGTGGATACCATATTGCAGTGGACCAGCCAGTGTGTGTACATTGATATTTTGGTCTTCAAAGTCACTAATGCTTGTCAATTTCTTTTAAGGTACGAAAATTGAAACCGTTCGTTGGTCTACGTACTTCGTTGCACGTCCTTGAGAAGATAGCTTGCTCTGTCAAGTACAGTGAGCCTGTTCTTTTGGTTGGCGAAACTGGTACCGGGAAAACCACGCTTGTACAGAGTCTAGCTATGAGGCTGGGTCAGCCGCTTACTGTCTTGGTATTTTCCCACTTTCAACAGTTCTTTCCAGGGTTTGGGTCTGTGCAGATTCGGAAATCTAACATCTAGTTTGTCTGTGATCCAGAATCTAAGCCAGCAAAGTGATGTTGCCGATTTATTAAGTGGGCTTAAGCCTATCGATCCTCAATTCATTTGCATCCCTCTCTTTAATGAATTCATGGAGCTGTTCTCAAAAACAACATCTAAGAAGGTAAATTATACTTTCAGAAATTAAAGGGATGGATTTCTGTCG
This sequence comes from Papaver atlanticum, assembly GCA_023531105.1. Taxonomy (NCBI): domain Eukaryota; kingdom Viridiplantae; phylum Streptophyta; class Magnoliopsida; order Ranunculales; family Papaveraceae; genus Papaver; species Papaver atlanticum. Next base: position 1,472,074 of record JAJJMB010010439.1, read on the forward strand.
AGTTTATCATACTAAGTTGTATTCTGGATGCTCAGGTAAATAATTTTTTTATTGATCGTTTGGCAAGCCTTCGAGCTGAAAAGAATTGGAAAAAGCTGCTACAGGTTATACAATCAAGGCTTCAGAAAGCTCCTCCTCCTGTTGATTGTGAAGAGGGAGGACCTGGAAAACGGAAAAAAGGGTTGGATGAAGATGTGCTTCATGCATGGGAGAGTTTTTTTGTTAAACTTGACGCTGCTCGTAAGCAGATTGATTCTTCGTCAGGCATGGCTTTTTCGTTTGTTGAAGGAGCTTTTATTACTGCACTTAGAAAAGGTCACTGGATTTTACTTGATGAAATTAATTTAGCTCCTCCAGAGACATTACAAAGAGTTCTTGGTGTTCTAGAGGGAGAAAGTGGTTCACTTTGTTTAGCTGAAAGAGGTGACATTGATTATATAGAACGTCATTCGGACTTCCGCATATTTGCTTGTATGAATCCTGCTACTGATGCTGGGAAACGTGATTTACCATACATGTTAAGGAGTAGATTTTCGGAATATTTTGTTGATGAAGTGTTGGATGATGATGATTTGGCTCTCTTTATCAATCAATACATGGATGAGAGCCACAAACAGTTGGTGAGAAAAATAGTTGGTTTCTATAAGTCAGCCAAGGAAAAATCTGTAGAGATGCTGCAAGATGGTGCCAATCAGAAACCCCAATTCAGTTTGAGGTCTCTCTACCGTGCATTGGAATTTACGAGGGAGGCAGGAAAGAAGTTTGGCTTTCTACAAGCCCTTTATGATGGATTTTGCATGTTTTTTCTTACCTTACCTCATGAGAAAAATGATTGTTTCACATTTGCTAGGAGGAATTCTGCCTCGGGATCTTCCCTTCGATCGGTACTTGGCGAGTGGTTCTGAGTCTGCTGGGCCTTGTTCCATTGTTGAGAATTATGTTCTTACGGCAAGTGTTAAAGAACATCTAAGGAACCTTGCACGTGCTGTTTTCATCAAGAAATACCCTGTCCTCTTACAGGGACCTACTTCTAGGGGTAAAACAAGCCTTGTGCATTATCTTGCTTCAATTACTGGTCATAGGTTTGTTCGCATTAATAACCATGAGCATACTGATCTACAAGAATATCTGGGTTCATACATTACTGATGCTTATGGAAAGCTTGTGTTTCAAGAAGGTGTTTTGGTTAATGCTGTTCGTACTGGATCTTGGATAGTTTTGGATGAACTTAATCTGGAACCTTCGGATGTGTTAGAAGCATTGAATCGATTATTAGATGACAATTGAGAACATTTTGTTCCTGAATTGCAGGAAGCTATCCGTCCGCATGAAAATTTTATGCTTTTTGCCACACAGAATCCACCGACAGTCTATGGCGGGCGTAAAATGCTCTCCAGGGCTTTCCGGAACCGTTTTGTGGAGATCCATGTTGACGAAATTCCAGATGGTGAGCTAAGTACAATATTAGAGTTTAGATGTAAAATCCCGCCAAGTTATGCCAAGAAAATGGTTGAAGTTATGAAGGACTTGCAGTTGCATAGGCAGAACAGAAAGATTTTTGCTGGAAAACATGGTTTTATAACACTGAGAGACCTGTTTCGTTGGGCTGACCGTTTCAGAAAATTATCGGGGATATCTTACTTAGATTTGGCAAAAGATGGGTATTTTGTCCTTGCCGAACGGTTGAGAGATGAAAGCGAGAAAAATATTGTTCTAGAAGTTTTGCAGAAACAGCTTAAGGTGACACTTGACAAGGACAACTTGTATGGGCAGGTATGTTTAATCAATTTTGTCCCTTTGTCTCTGTGATCAATTTGCTCCTCATCCATGTGGATGTATAATCATATTTTTGTTCCAGAGTTTTCCTAGGCACTTTTTAGTTGCATGTGATTACTAGAAGATGGAATATCATCGTGTATTGTGAGATATGTTTATTTAACAATCTATTGATACTCGGCTAGCTATGGTTATTTTTCATATGCTTTAAGCCTCCTTGGATATTCTGTTGACAAATTCTATTGTGTATATTTATCAGGAAATGGCTGAAGAATCAGAACATATTAGCAGGTGGGTTGCTTTAGGGAAACTGTTAATAATGTGTGGTACCTAGTGCATTGTTTACTTGACCTTGTTTGTCACTAATTTATATCAAAATATTTTGCAGTATAACGTGGACCCAAAGTATGAGGCGTCTGTATTTTCTTGTTAAGCGTTGTTATGAGATGCGTGAGCCGGTCCTTCTAGTTGGTGAAACTGGTGGTGGAAAGACTAGAGTTTGCCAGTTACTGAGCGAGATTTTGAAGTCCAAGAAACATATTTTAAACTGCCATCAGCATACAGAGACATCAGACTTTCTTGGTGGTTTCTACCCTTTGCGTGATAGATCTAAGTTGATGAATGACTTCAAAAAGTTGGTGGATCAACTAATGATCTCAAATGTCATCCTTCATTTTCCTGTCTCCGTAGAATTAACTTGTGACATTGCTGAAGCTCCTTCGACGTTTGATCAGATCAACCTAATTATAAGTAGTTACAGAAAAAGGCAGGTGTCACATCCGGATGTCACGGAGGAGGATCTTCAAAAAGTTCAGCAAACTCTGATGGGCGACATGGGTCTTATTGATTTGCATCAGAAATGGCAGACTATATTTTCATGGCAAGATGGACCTCTAATAGAAGCGATGGAGGGTGGCCACCTGTTTCTCATTGATGAGATTTCCTTGGCCGATGACAGTGTCCTTGAAAGATTGAACAGTGTTTTGGAGCCCGAAAGGAAATTGTTTTTGGCAGAGAAAGGGGGGCCTTAGAGAGCAGAACTGCTGATGGAAACTTTTTCCTTCTTGCCACAATGAATCCAGGTGGCGATTATGGCAAGAAGGAGTTGTCTCCCGCTCTCCGGAATCGGTTCACTGAGATATGGGTCCCTTCTGTTAGTAACTCAAGTGAACTACAGCTTATAGCTGAACAGAAACCTCATGATCAAGCAATATTTCTTAAAGATCCAGTGGTAAAGTTTTGGGGATGGTTCAACCAGTTACAAACGGGGAGATCACTTACTATAAGAGACCTCTTATCTTGGGTTGATTTTATCAACGTAGCTGCGGAGAGTCTTGGACCTCATTATGCATTCCTACATGGGGCGTTCCTTGTTTTGCTTGATGGTCTTAGTTTGGGGACTAGTATGTCTATGCACAATGCAGCAGATCTGAGGGGGAAAGCCCTCATTTTTCTTGTTGATTCTCTGAAGACTTTAAACAGGGGAGATTTTCCAATTCCAAAACTGGAAAACTTTGGCTGGGGTGAGTTTGGGGAAACTTCAGATAATATTCCCAGTTACAGTCTACTGCCTTACCATTCCTTTGGTATCAACTCCTTTAACAAAAGTGAGGAGTTCCAGTTCCTAGCTCCAACAACAAGTAGGAACGCATCACGAGTATTGCGAGCAATGAAGCTTTCAAAACCTGTCTTATTGGAGGGCAGCCCTGGTGTTGGGAAAACAAGTTTAATTGTTGCACTTGGGAAATATTTAGGGCATAATGTTGTGCGAATAAACCTCTCTGAACAGACAGATATGATGGATTTGTTGGGGTCAGATTTGCCAAATGAAGATGAGGGATTTGCTTGGTCTGATGGGATCCTTCTTCAAGCTCTAAAAAATGGGGATTGGGTTTTGTTGGATGAACTCAATCTTGCTCCACAATCTGTCTTAGAGGGCTTGAATGCTGTACTTGACCACCGTGCCGAGGTTTTTATCCCAGAGCTAGGGCGTACTATTAAGTGTCCACCATCTTTCAGACTTTTTGCTTGCCAGAATCCTTCTTCTCAGGGTGGAGGTAGGAAAGGCCTTCCAAAATCCTTTCTTAATCGTTTCACAAAGGTTTATGTGGATGAGTTGGTGAAGGAGGACTATCTTCACATCTGCAAGAAACTACATACGGAAATCAAAGAATCATTACTTTCGAATTTGATCGACTTCAATAAGAGGGTATATGAAGACACCATGTTAACTCATAAGTACGGTCAAGATGGTTCTCCCTGGGAGTTTAACTTGCGTGATGTCATCCGTTCGTGCCAGATTATAGAACATGCACCCGAGGAATCAAAAACAGATTGTTTTCTGAATGTAGTTTATGTCCAGAGAATGCGTACAGCAGCTGATCGTCGAGAAGTCATAAAACTCCATGAAGAGGTTTTTGAGGTGAAGGCATATATTAATCCTTACCCGCGAGTTCTTATCAACCCAGAAAACTTAATTGTGGGGAACTCAGTCGTTGAGAGAAACCATTTTCAACCATCTGCAGTTACAAAAGATGAGCTTAATATATTACCTGGTATTCGTTCGAGCTTGGAATCAGCCTTGAATTGCGTTCAACATCAGTGGTTGTGTATTGTGGTGGGTCCATCATCATCTGGTAAAACTGCACTTGTCAGGTTGCTTTCTCAGCTTACCGGAAATGTTCTGAACGAACTAAATCTTTCATCTGCAACTGATAGTTCTGAATTGCTTGGGTGCTTTGAACAATATAATGCTTTTCGGAACTTTCGATCTGCTATTGCTCAGGTTGAAAAGTACATTGACGAGTATTGTAGTGTGAGTTTGGACTCTACAATAGAGGCTCTTATAAGCGAAAGAAAAAGATTCGTCTCGAGGTGGTCCTCTTTCTTATCAAGAATAAATTTTAGCCCGATGTCAGCTTCTGTTGCTGCTTATGGAGAGTATCAAAAGAATGATCTATGCAGCTCGCTAGGTACACTGGTGCAGATAATTGAAGAACTGAAACTGGGTTTGGAGAAGTATCAGCTTTCTGTATCCTGGTCGTTAATTGATTTGAATATATCTCTGAAAGCAATTTTGGACTTGCAAGAAAATAACAAGAAACATGTATTTTCGGTGAAGTTTGAATGGGTCACAGGCTTACTAATTAAGGCTATCGAGTGTGGAGAATGGGTTGTTTTGGAGAACGCAAATCTTTGCAATCCCACGGTTTGTATTATCATCTTTACTATTTACTGTCTTCCTCTTGTTATAAATCAGCTATATATCGTTATTTTACCTGATTATGTATTTGTCAAATCTTATTGTGGGTTTTCTTTTTCAAACATAGGTACTTGATAGGATCAACTCTCTTGTGGAGCCAAGTGGAACAATAACTGTCAATGAGTGCGGTCTGGTTGATGGAAAACCAGTGGTGCTTCATCCTCACTCCAAATTCAGACTCTTCCTTACTGTTAACCCAAGGTACGGCGAGATTTCTAGGGCAATGAGAAACCGAGGAGTAGAAATATTCATGATGCCACCTTATTGGATATACGACGGGATAAAAGGATATAACGTGAAAGAAAATGAGATGAGAGATGCAAAGATTTTTAGTTCATTCAGGTATTCCAATATCCAAGTTTGTTGATGCAACGGCCGAGGCACATCTGTTTGCAAGAGATGCCGGTTTAACACTTGGACTGCAAATTACACTTCTTGAGCTTAAACGTTGGGTTCAGTTATTCCGGCACCTACTCATGAACAGAAATAGATCTTTGTGGAGCCTCCATATAAGTTGGGAACATACTTACATGTCCTCCTTAAGTGAGACTGAGGGGAAAGATGCTATTGAACATGCAAAGGTTTCTTATTTATCTCCTTCTAGATTATCTGAAGTGGACACCTTTTTAGGGTGTTCTATGCCCGGAGGGTGGCCAACCCCGATCAAGTTGAGGGATTTAGCATCATACTCAAGAGGAGTTTCTATAAAACAGAATTACATGTATCTGGAATTCCTAGGGGCTCAATGTGATTCTTATGGCCAAAACAAAACCTTAATGAATCAAGCTGGTGCTTTAAGACGCATCAACGAGCTAAATCCGTCCTGTGTTCCTCTTCGTATGTTACAACATGTTTTATTTCCTACTGCATCAGACAAGATGTGAGATTGAAAGATACGATGTTGCACTTGCTAATAAGATGCTTTTCTTTGCTGCTAATTGGATGGTGGAACAGGCGGTATCTGAGAGTGATCTTAAGATCTATTCTTTCTTGCTGAATTGGTACGACTCCCAGTTCGGATCCCACTGCGGCTTCTTCAGATCTTTTCTGTGGATACTTGAAAATGAAGAATTGGCACATCCTATTTGGAAGTGTGTTTTTGATTTTCAAAGAGAACTCATTTCATCTGGCAAAATTGATGTTAATGTGCAACCCCTCCCATTGCTTTCATTGAAGTTGGTAGGTAGCTCAGGCTTGACTGAGCCACATGAAGCAATACAGATCCCGCAATGCCGACTTTTTAAGGCTATTCGTAGTGTACGCTTATTAAGAAATAGTCTGCATCAATGGAATGTGGACAAGGGGTACACTTTTAGTGAAGAGGAGAAGGGTTTCATTCAGTGTTTGCAAGAGTTGGAGGAGGAGGTCCTTGATAATCTCATAGGCTCTTCTCATTTTGATGAACTAAGTTTGTTATATACAAATCTTCTTGAAGATCACATATCATTTTGTCATGGGATAACTTCATCCCAGTTTGAGTGCTTGGTTTTGTCGTTGCGTGCACTAAAGAAGGATGTATTAAAATTGCAGCAAATCTTCCCAACACAAACAGTGGGCACCTTGTTGGTGAAGTTTCGGACTTTGGTCAAATCATCGCCATGGAGTGTTAACTTTCCTAAGTCCATGTTATTGGTTCATGGGGGTCATCCTTTTTTGCCATCCTCTGCTGAAATATATTCAAAAGTCCGCCAGGTTTTGCATTTGTGTGAAGTAATTTGGCCAACAAAGGCCAAAGCATGGAGGCCGTTAATTTCCGACGATGATTATAGGACTATTGTTGTATCTGCTGATAAAGAACTTTGAACCCTTGCAATGCAAGGTGTTTGCATGTCGTCGTATTTTACAGCAAAAGATGATCAAGACGATGCCCACATTGTTAAACAGTTAGAAGAGATGCATCATATGCTTAAAGGGAGGTTTGAATTTGAAAAGCGCAAGATGGAGATTGCTTTATTGCCTAAAGCTCAAACCTGTGTCGCTGGAAATTCAGTTGATTGTTGTGTTATTTGTCCTGAGTTATTATGTAGCGAGCGTTTCTACAGTAGTTGGCGGGAAACACTTCCTCTCTGCGATGCAACCAGTTTTTCTCTTGACAGAGATCTACTCCAGAATTTATCAAGAATCATCGTAGTTGATGAAGAAGAACCTATACCCGGCTTTGTCTGATACTTCTGAGCATCTCCGGTGTGCCTTAGACTACTCACTGGGTTTCTCTTCAAGATGTCCTACAGATTTTGTTCCGCATCAAGCAATTTTGTGGACATTGGATGCTTGGGGGTCGGTGGATTTGGTGAAAAGGAAAGTGGCTACTTATATTCTTGACATGTGGTTTAAGTGGCATTCTTCTTTGTGGACATACTGTACGGAACCAGTCAAGAACTTCTCAAAGGACGACATATCTGATGTTCCTTTGCCGTATATGCTCTTCCTTCCCGTCAAAATAGCAACACTCGACCAAATTCTGTAATATCTCTCTCTCTGAATCACTTTTGTTCTTTCTTATGTTGAAGTAATTGGCTATTTATTTGGATCATATTCTTATGTGTAGACAAGGTGCCTTCACTATATTCTTTCTTATTTTTGAAGTAATTGGCTATTTATTTGGATCATATTCTCATGTGTAGACAAGGTGCCTTCACTATCAAAGACTATGCTGTTCACTGTTTGAAGCTCAGAGTTGGTTCAAGAAATATTTGGCAGGATTACTCATCCAGAATAGACGTATCTGGGTTTCTTTTATTGTTCCAGCAGGTAGTGTTTTTCTTAGTACAGAAGGTTTCTGGAATATGTATCTTGTTATTTTGCTGGGATTTATTCTTACATGATGTTCCGTGTTTCAGATCATATTTGCACACAGGAAATTTTTTGAGCGAGAAATTTTTAGAAACATCAAGTCATTATTCCGTTCCTTTCAGGCGGGTCAGGTTAAGGTAGAATTACTTTTTCATTGTCCTTCGTCTCTTCTTAATTCTCTCTCGTTCTCTCTGATTTGTTGCTGCTTGGAATGAAGTATGCGTTGTAATTAGCATCATTACCCATTGTTAGCTGTTTTAGATGCTAAAAGTAGGGAAGCACTTTGCGTAGCACCCGTAGGTTGCATATTGTCTCAGATGAACCCATTGTATCCCAAGCTTCAGCCAGTTAATTAACATCTAAAAACCTCAAGGCTAACTTTGAGTTGAACTGGCATTGAAAGGGAAATCCATGAAGGATATACTTTTGTTATTATCATGAACATCATGTATCTTATTCTTTGAGGTGCCGACAAAGGTCAAGATTTCTGTATTCCCTGGGCCCCAACTCTATAAAATAATGTGAAAGCCCATATAAAGTTTGTGTCAAGTTGCACAATGAATCTTTTCATCTTATTGTATTTTTTGTTATCACTACTGAGAAATCTTTAATAGTTTTGTTTGTGTTACCTAGGCTTGATAACCTGCTTCGTACTCATATATTTTAATCTAATTATTACTTTGATCGTCAAATGCCATGCTTAAAAATTTTGTTTTGCTGTTTTGTATATGAAAAATGCAATGAAAACCAATTGTATTTTTGTTCACAGGAAGGAGACTTGCAGGTACTAAGTGGGCTAATTTTAAAATCAGGCCACAGTAGATTGGCATCTTTAGTGGATAAATTTATTCAACCACTTCTGGTGGAACTTTATAGCCAGTGTTCATCTCATGGTAAGACTTTTAAAAGCTCTAAATGCATGTATATTTTTTATTCTCGTTTCTGTTGGGCTGGAACTTGCTCTTTGTTTAGCAGTCAATAAATTTGTTAACCTTTTCATGTAGGTTTCCTGTTAAATCTTGGCCGTTCTTGGTTGCGCCTTGGGGGTTTGCGTTTCCATCTACTACTCTCATCTGGTGATCTCGATCCAGCCATTAAATATTCTTTCAAACATTCCCAGTTAGTGGATAAGATATCTATGCTTGAACTTGAAATAAAGGTATCTTTTGGAATCAAATATTATTTCCTTGATTTTCTTTATACTCAGCGTACCAACTAGGATGTGATTAAATATCAGATGTCTATCAGTTCCCCACAACACCAAAACCATGACTATCTTTTGAGAAAAGAAATTATGGTTGTACCATTTGTGAAGTGTGAGCATGTAGTGTCGTACACAAAGGCCCATCCACTAATTCATGAAAAAGCTGTTACTGTTTGGTCACTTTTTCAATTATAATTGAAAGAATAAATTGAAATATACTTTCCCTGCCCATTTCGTGTTTGTTAGCTTACATCTACCTGGTGGTGCCATCTCTGGCCCAAGGTGACAGCAAAATAGCTGTCTTTGGCCCCAAGATCTTGAGACTACCACAAAAGTTGTATGTTTCTGCATGTTTACTAGGGGAAAATTATGAAATCTGTTAATTAAGTTGTTTACTGTTTATTCAGTCCATAATGCCAGTCTTCTTTCTATGTTGCTTCTTTCAGGTTCGACAAGAATGTGAACATTTAGCAGGGAGCAGCTCAATGAGAGATGATGAGCAGCAAAGTGCACTGTCAATTGAAGCGCTTGAAGACGAAGTGAGAAGGCTAAAAAGAAAGGTTAAAATCTCTACATCCGCATCCAGTTTGTCCTTTCATTACTTTCTTTTCTTCTTACTGCTAGGACCTAAACCTACGTAAACAATCTGTCCTTACAAAATATCCATATAGTGTCCTATCTATTGAAAAACCCTTGTATCTGAAATTTACCAAGTTAAAATTGGTTCAGGTTGTATTTCGTGAGGATCCTGCCAAATTTACCAAGTTAAAATCAGAGTGTGCCGATTTTTTGGAATTGGTTAGATCTGCTTTCCTGCAAAAAAATCTTGAAGAAATGGATCCACAACAAATGAATAATCAAGCTTGCAACTGGCAGGTAATCTTCTTCTTCTTTTTTTTTTTTTTTTTTTAATTCTTAGTTTTCATCTAATGTGGAATGTGATATACTAGTTACTTTTCGGTACTATTGCTCTTGCCTTCATTGTTAGTATTACTGCTTTTTGTTGTTTGCTGTTATGCATCCTTAACGAGCTCTGATTTTCTGAATAATCAGGCGACTGCAACCAGCTTTATTAACCGGTTGTCAGATGAATATGCTTCTTATATTGATATAATTCAACCGATTCAAGTAGCAGTATTCGAAATGAAGCTAGGTTTGTCGCTGGTTGTGTCAAGTGCTTTGCAGAAATCATTCTTAAAGAAGGTCGAGCAAAACAGCATTTATCAAGTCCTGGTAATATGCCTATACTTTACTTTGTTTCTGTATTTAGTGTTTAACCTTTCTATTTTCACCCCTCTTATCATGTTCTTGTTGATTATCTTGGCAGCGAACTATCCAATTATTCACGCAATTCCCTAGAGATTGTGCAGCTGTATCCATTCCTACTGTAGTCAAAATAGCTGGTCTCGATCATGCATCCTCCTATTATGATGTTTCTGGTAACCCTTTACCAGTGGATGTTCCACTATTGAAAAAGCTCCTGGGTGTTGTAAAGAAAGTAAGTCCCAATAAATTAATGGTATGTGCCCATTATAGGGCTCACATCTTGTTTTGACCTGAACATTCCCCTTTGATCACAGGAATCATCGTTGCAATTGCCTGCTTCTCTTTATCATAATCTTCTTGCTCGCAAAGCGCATGATGTCGTCAATTCGATGCTCATTGATACCAAGTGTTTTGAGGTGATACATAGCATTCTAATTGTTGTTGCATTGTTTAATTGTATTTCTAAGAGACTCCCCCTTTGCCTTTATTTTTTCTCTTCTTTTTTTGAATGACTGCTTTCTTCTTATTTGTCTAACATTACACTATTTGCTAATTACAGTTCCTCAGCTATATATTCGACCAGTTTTCAAAGTTGTGGCTGAGCATGAAAGATCAAACCAAAGAGAGACAAGAGGATAAGGCTCATAACTACAAATTTAAGACTCGTTAATTCAAGATTGAAGACATTTTGGAAGTCTATGTATCATCTCTTAGGAATTCTTTTATGGACGAGACTTTATCTATGGAGTGGCAAGAATTGTTAGCAGAGGAGGAACCCACAGAATGGGTATAGTTAGCTCTAATGTTTCTACTGTGACCCATTGAAGTTTTTTTTAACCCTCAATGAATATTTTTTTCATTTTTAAGGCACCACCGAAGGAGACCGGAAATCTCGAGGAAGACTGGAACCTAATTCAGGATTCCGTTTTAAAGAATATTGTCCACGTGCATAATCAATTCTTTGGTTCAAGTGATCTTGTTGAGCGAGTAAGTACATTATGTTGCTTTTCTGTGCATTTATCAGCGGCATTTTAGTGTCTGCAGTTGTTGAAAGTAAGCCCATGGCATGCGAATTATTTAAGCATTTGGCTTTACCGTCAGTTATTTAAATGTTAATAAAAAGGACCTGTTCACGGCTCATGTGAGAGTGACGAATGAAGATCATTAGTTATGTATCTCAGACCTATACACTCTATACTGCTATAGTTACTTTCACAGTCATTATTGTCGTTGTTAATATACTTAGGGTGTTCAAGATGTAATTGGACACGAAGGCACCCTAGTAGATGTCCCTATAGAATCTATATTGTTTTTGTTACCTTAATAATTAACTGTTATTAATTTGTGGGTTATACTTTCAGCCCGGAGTAGTGCAAATCTCTGATGCAGAAAAGCTATCTTCCTTCCTCGACTCTTATAAGCTGGGAATGGTGATGGTTAAAGGTGAGCGTGTTAGACAAACTGTGCATGTTGTGTTCAACTTATCACCATGTCACCTTTAGAATGACCACCTATTGGCCCATATTTGAGCCTTCTTTTTAGTTGGAACAAGGGATTCCTGCTATCAATCAATCCACAGGAAAATTTAAGATTAACTTTATAGAAATTCCATTTCTCGTATGAAACCAACTTGTGTTTTTACCTTTTGCTTTATAATTTGCAGAACTTAAAGGTATACTGGCGTCCAGCATGGATGAAAACCTTATGCCAGAGCACTTGCTCAATTTGTGCTTGGAGAGTGAAGCAAAATTTGGATGCTCTCATCCTACCGTTACCTACAATTTTTACAAGGTTGTACACATAACAAATTGGATTGGTTTTCTGTAATCTCTCTCTCTCTCTCTCTCTTGGTTGAATTCTGTACTGAACTGGTGCGTGTCTTTTATCGCTTTCCAGGATTCTAATGCTGCTTCTATGGCAAGCATGGTCGAGCCACTTAGAAGTCTTCAGCAAAGGGTTTTGTTTCTTTTGAATGAGTGGCCGGATCATCCAGGGCTTCAAAAGATTTTAGATGTTAGTGAGATGTTGTTGGCTATACCACTGGGCACTCCTCTGGCTAAGGTATAATTTACTTGACTCATATGCCAGCTGCTTCCGCTGTATGGTTAACGGAAATTTCATTTCATTATTCACATTTTCAAAGTTATTTCAATGATAATAAAAGAATCATAATTTGTGTCTATTACTGTTGTTAATTTTATAGTCCCTTGCAGCATTACAATTTTTGCTCAGTAATGGCCAGATGTTGGAGGAGAACGCTCCAAAATTTTCGCTTTCCAGTAAGCAACTGTCTCAGTAGAGAAGAAAAGATATTTTTGTCAAGTTATTTCATGTTCCTTCTTTGAAAAAAGAAGAAGTAAAATCTTAATTGCATTTTACAGTTCAACTCCAGCCAATTCGCACATTGGCATCTTCATGGCAGAAGATGGAGCTTGAATCTTGGCCAGCTTTGCTCGATGCAGTTCAGGAACAGTATGAGATGAATGCTGGAAAGGTAGATTCTGACACCTTCATTCCCTAAGAACGACAATAAGAGACTTAATATCCTATTTTCATTTTTGCAGTTATGGATTCCATTATATTGTGTTCTTCATCGAGTCCAAACATCTGATGCTTCTGTAGATAGTCTATCTACAATTCATAGGTACGTGTGCTACCATTTATTATTGTTTATTGTTTCAAAAAATAACTCCATAGCCAGTTGGAAGTATGAATGTTTGATATGTGCTTGAATTAAATGAAATCTGCAGCTTAGAAGAACTTATTCAGACTTCCAGCGTTGGGGAATTTAAGATGCGTCTTCAGCTTCTTCTTGCTTTCCATGGCCAGATTGATTGTGGTATTCACTTAAAGTTGGATCCAAGGATTGGTGTGAAAAAGCTAACACAGTTCCTTCTGCTTTGTTTTTATGTTTTGACCTTGGTTTATTCTGGGTTTGGTTAGATTAATTCCGTAGCATAACCTATTTTTTACTGGTACCATTAGATTCTGACTCACTTTTAATCGTGATGCAGTCCTTTGTTGTTGGAAAATCTGAAGATTTTGTACAACGTTTTCGGCTATTATATGCAATTTTTGCCATTGTAAGTTTTCCTTCTACAGTGATTTATGGGTAATGGGAGATGTTGTCTTTTTTCTCAAAGATCAAATTATCTTACAATTATTAATCGTATTTCAGGGTTAATGAGCACATAGAAACTCATAGAAAAAACATTGTGGGTGAGTTGAAAGAACATTTGAAGCTATGTCGATAGGAGCATGTAACAATAGAGACCTCGAAAGGAATTCGCCTGAAAACCAAGAGGATAATTCAGAAATTCAATGTAAGTGGAATCTGCCGCTTTCTTCCTAGCTTGATATATTTCCCTTGCATTTTTATTTATTTATAAATTAACCGGTATCACTGATGGCACTTTACGTACTGAAGGAAATCTAAGGAAATGGTGGGTAATTTTCTCTTTTGTGCAGATTTTGCTGCAACAACCAGTAATGGTTATCATTAACCAGGAAGTAGCAAGGAAAGGTATCAAGATTCCATCTATGTTAGGACCAAAGAACCCCAACACAAACTCTGATACCAGTGTGGGAATGGTGGTGCCAGTTTCCATGGACATGGAACTGTTCAATTTCGATGAAAGGTCAAAATTTAACTAGTTGAAAGTTTCTTCTCATTTTAATGTTTTTTGTTCTTTAGGTGTTCTGCGGGTTCCTGGCGAAAAATGAAAATTGTTTTAATCAAGTCCTAAACCCTAACAACAAATTTGATTTCGATTTAAAAACCTAATTTTCTAATTTATCCCCCAATTAAAAAAAAGGTCCTATGTAAGGTATTTATGGTTGAATTGAATTGTTGTTTTTTTCCCTTTGATATAGGCCAGTGTGGTACAACGAATGGAGGGAAGAAGTTCGTTCTGCTTCTGAAAGCTTGTATCTGGCAAAGACACTTGGGTTCAAGGATGGTGCGAACTAACTTTTTAGTTTTCTTTCTTACAGTTTTATTCTCATTTTCCTTGAATCTAAAATTTACTTGTTCATACGATACAGAGATTGGAGATTTCATCAGTCAATGTATAAATTTGGGCACTTCATGCTTTGTATACCGAGAAAAATCCAAGGATTTATGGTTATCACTAGAAAATATTTGCAGAACTGCAACAGATTGTGCAGATCTCTGGAAGGATGAAACCAAGAGTTTTGGAAAGAGGAGGGCACTTTCTGATTTTCTAAAGTTGTTAGAGAATTGCGGACTATCACGGCACAAGTCTGTTTTGTCTGAGGTATGTTCACATAAAGTTTTGTCCATATCTTGATCTCTACCTTAGTTCCTTTTCTCAAAGCTATCTTAAGTTGTATCATATTGCTATCTTCTAATGTGTAAATACTGGGCTTCTTCACAGGATGCTGAGCTCAATGCTAACCAGCCAAATAGCTGGTCTCTTCAGCCATCATATGATGTTGCGCACTTGCTCCCAAATTTAGCTTCTAATTCATGTTGGGAAACAGCAAACAAATACTACTACAAAAGCTTGTCAATGGTGCAGCTTGTACGCCAAATTTGTTTAAATTTCCACAAAGATTTCAGCCTAGAGCAAATAAGTTCCACCACGCAAAATGACATTTGTGTTTTGGATTATACCAGTTCTCATGCTGTCTCTCTGTCGTTTTATCTCTTTTCGTAGGTTGGAAGATCAGCGTCTTTCCTAGATCACCTCATCATGATTCAACAGGAACAGCGGTTTGTTGCTTATGATTTTGCTGAGCATTTGAAACAGTTGAGAAAATGTACAGCTTCCTTGAATGATTTACACAAGGATCATCACAATGTTGTCTCTGATGGAGCTAGTGAGTGTTTCCTTGCCCTTTACCAGAATGCCACTTACAAGTGCATGTGGCAACAAAAGGTGAGTCTTTATCTTTTGAAACTAATGACCGTATCTTGTTTTTGGTTATCCTCCCCTTGTTTTAATAGGGCTGTTTCTGATACTGTTATATTTCCTTGAACTTTTCAGCACCTATTTGATAGTCTGTACACCATGTCATGTGAATCGTCTCTGTTGTTGAGAAAAGTTGAGGATTCCCATTTGAATGGTTGCTCAATTGTCAAGGTTGAATCCCAGAAGATTCTTGTTGTCATTGAGAGGTTTATGTCAAATTTTAAGAAATCAAAGGTATAATTTCACCTATTCTTCCTTGCTAGTATGTGTAATTATGAAGAATTTAACATACTTTTTTTTTTTTTTTAGAAATAATTTTTACATTCATTTTTATAGGAATCATTGGACCAGTATCTTCTCAGTGGTAATCGAATAGTGACAACACCAGAATCTTGCGCCACTCCCTTTATAGTCTCAAAACAGATGGAGCAGTTGGTTTTGCAAAGTTTTAAGGAATTAAATGATATTCAGAAGGATATAAAGGTTCTGAAGGAGCAAGATGGTGGTAGAAAATCTGTTACACTGACGCTGCTTGGCCGTTTTGAAGATGTTCTTTACAAGGTATGCATGGATTATTTCTTTTGTATTTGGCTTAGGAGCATCTTTTGATATCTTCTTCGTTCATTATCTTGTCAACCAACATTTTAAAGAAATTTGAAGATAAAAATACTTCTCTTTTTGCAGGGCAAATTGATAATGGAGGAATATCATTCCAGTGTAGATCCTGAGAATCAGTTGATCTGTACCTCTGGTAACGGTGGTTCTTTGGAGACCATTACCAACCTAGAATCTGCATTTGCTGAGTCTGTCAAGAAAACTTTGGAGCAGATTAATGAAGCAGTTCAGAAGCTAGGTTCAGTTAGCGGTTCTATTCTTTCTGAAGACTCGCCCCATGGAAACATCACTTTGTGGAGAGTTTTATTCGAGTCATCCTTAGTGAATCTTCGATTGGATCTTATATGCGAAAAGCTTGGTGAATCAATCAGACTCGGCGTATGTATTTTAATCAATCACTTCACCTTTATCACATTTCTTTCTTATATATAAAATGCCTAAATTGATGTGTTTTTAATGCAGGTTGAACTTATAGACAATGCTGGGGAGAAATAAGCAAAGTGTATGCTGTCAAGTGCAGGCATACTTAAGGAAGCTTCATGTGTTGATTAATCTACTCCTGACGTTTGGTGATGGCATCTTACTTGAGTTGTTAGCCATGCACTGAACGGTAAATACTATTACCTTTTCTTTTAGTCTCATAAATTTTTTCTCAACCTAATTCTGTGGGTTTCTGAATCACAAAAATTCTTTCAATGGCAGGTGGCAGAAATGACGCACATGCTAGCAAACGTGTTTGCTTCCTTGTATTCTAAAGGGTTTGGTATTCCACCTGGAGGAGAAGATGAAGGTGGAGATAAATCTAAAGAGGTAACTGGAACTGGTATGGGTGAAGGTGAAGGGAAGAAGGATGTGAGTGAACAAATAACCGATGAAAGTCAAATTCAGGGGGCTCAAAACAAGGTGATAATTTAGTTAATTGTATTTACATTCCATCATTTCAGCTTATTCGTATTTATTGGGCAGCCAGCAACTTCAGCGAAACTTAATCAGCTCAAATTTGTTATATTTTGTGGTGGCACTCTTTTCATTTATTGGTTTGTTTTCCTCTGTTCTTCTACAGGAGGAGGGACAAGAAGCCCCTAAGGATCTCCAGAGTAACAATGACAAAGGGATAGAGGTGGAAAATGATATTGACGATGCAGAGACTGTTGAGCTTACTCCGGACACTGAAGACGATGACAATGACGAAGGAGAACCTGATAAGGCCATGGGAGAAACTGGAGAAAACGGTGAAGTAGCTGCTGATGAAACTCGTGCGGATAAAGATGATGAAGGTGATCAAGATAACAAACAGGAAAAGTATGAAACAGGATCATCTGTGAAAGATTCAGATTTGAACTCCAGGGAATTAAGAGCCAAGGAAGATGATGCTGCTGCAGATGACACCGATACTACGAATGGTGAGGAGTTTGATAAGCAGAAAAATGAAGCTGAAAATGATGATCCTGAAGAAGGTGAAAGTACGGAGGAAGCTGTGATGAAAAAAGAAGATGCTTATGAGGATCCCACGGGAATAGAGCTCGCTGGTGAGAAGGAGAATCAAGGGCTTGAGGAAGATATGAACCTGGATGAACAGGATGTTTCTGATCCCATGGAAGATGATACAAATCCTGAAGGAGAAAATGATGAGAATGGAGAGGATGTGAGTGATGAAGATGGAAAAGGGAATCCAGTCAATGAAGAAGATGTCATGGAGGAAGAAGCTGAAGAAGGGAGTAAAAAGGTTGAGACTGATGATATGGATCATGATGGAAGTGCGGAAATTGATGCAACTGCGCCAAGTAAACCTTCTATCGAACAAACAATGCCTGATATTATTAGGGATCATGTGCCCAATAACGACTCTGCAACTCGAATTAATGGAAATACACAGGCATTGGATTCAAGAAATGTTGCGCCAGAGGAGCAGTGGGCAAACACTAGTGATATGCAGAATGGTCTTGCTCCTTCAAGAAGTACGCCTTCTAGTAATGCTCAACAGATGGAGATTACTGTGCCTGATTCAACAGATGATGGGAAGTTAACAGATGATCAACCAAATCCTCGGTCAAAGACGAATGAACGTAATACATTATCTGCTCAAAGAACAAATCCAAACCCTTGACGTAGTGTTGGGGATGCAATGGAAGAATGGAAAGAAAGAGTGAAGGTATCTGTTGATTCAGAGGAGAAGGATGGAAAAGAGGGGACCGATGATATGGAGGATGATAATGCTGAGGAATATGGATTCGTTTCTGAGAAGGAAAGAGGAACTTCTCAGGCATTAGGACCAGCTACATCTGATCAGATGGACAAGAATATCAAGGGAAATGAACCTGAGGGAGGTGAAGGTGAAGATCATACTAAAGAGAACAAAATTGGAAACACTGGAATGGAGGTTGAGGAACTGGAATCGGAGATACAGCCTGTTCAAAATTATAGTGGTTCCATGCTTAAACAGAAAATCGACGAGAGAAGAGAAAAATCAATGCTTGACAGTGATGTGGCTGAGGAGGTTGGATCACCTAAAAGTGATAACGATGATCGTAGTAATATGTCAGGGGATTTGGTCTCCATTAATAGGTCTTATATGAGTGATAGCTTGCGGCAAATCAATAACTTAAGAATTGATGATGATGAAGACTTGGGAAAAGCGAAGGCCCTTGGTGAAATATCTGGTGGTATACGGGAGAATGCAACTAAACTGTGGAGGGAATATGAGCTAAGCACGACAAGGCTTTCACAGGAGTTGGCTGAGCAACTGCGTTTAGTCAAGGAACCCACTGTAGCCAGCAAGCTCCAAGGAGATTACAAGATTGGAAAACGGATTAACATGAAGAAGGTAAGCTAAGCACACTGCAAAAATGATTTGTAGGATGGATTTATCAACTCTATTTTCTTTTTCGGTGTAAATTCCTGTTCTGTCGCTTTCAGTGGCTCAGTTTTCTTGGATTATCCTCGGGTCTTAAATCAATGTTAATGTCTACTTGTGAATGCAGGAAATTCCGTACATAGCAAGCCATTACCGAAAAGATAAGATCTGGTCAAGGCGCACACGGCCCAACAAGCGTGATTACCAAGTGATAATTGCAGTTGATGACTCCAGGAGTATGGCTGAGAGCAATTGTGGTAATGTTGCAATTGAAGCTTTAGTTACAGTAGGCCGTGCCATGTCGCAACTCGATGTGGGGCAGTTGGCTGTTGCAAGCTTTGGCAAGATGGGTAACATAAAGTTACTCCACGACTTTAATCAGCCATTTACTGGAGAAAGTGGTATCCAGATGATTTCTAACTTGACTTTCAAGCAAGAAAACACCTTCAAAGATGAACCAGTTGTCGATCTTTTAAAGTTCTTGAACAATAAGCTTGACGCTGCGGTGGCTAATTCCCGACTTCCATCTGGTCAGAACCCTCTCCAACAACTCATCTTAATTATATCGGATGGTCGGTTAAGTGAACACGAAACACTAAAACGGCGTGTAAGAGATATTTTGAACAAGAAAAGAATGGTTGCCTTTTTGGTAATATATAGCGCACAAGAATCCATTCTCCACAGCAGCTTCATTTGATAAGGAATTAAACTGCACTATTACAAAGTATCTAGATTTGTTTCCCTTCCCATTCTACATTGTTTTGGAGAACATGGCAGCACTTCCCAGTACTCTTACGGATCTAATTAGACAGGTAAATCCCTGCACTCTCATTTTACCAAGTGTTCTTTCTCACCTTTCCTTCTTTTTTTCCCCTTATTGTTGAGAAATATTTCGATTTCGTTAAACCATCTTTTCTTTTGTCTTTTGTATCAGTGGTTCGAGCTTATGCAAAATACAAGGGATTAGATGAACCTTAAATGTTTTTGGCGTAGATGCATCTGATCTTCATACTTGATTATCCTCTATTCTTGAAGTTCTTCTATCTTACGAGTGAATATGAGAGCTGTGGCAGTGAAGTTTTTGGTTGTAAAATTTATAGTACTTTACAATTTAAGCGAGTGTAATTGTACAGCGGCGTTTTGTGTTGGATAATATTCCTCTTCCAGTTAAATTTATATATACAAGTGAATCAGTTCTATTCAGTTTCCACCTAATGCAGTACTTATATCTTCTGATAAAAACAGCCTGACATATTTACTGTAAACACAGTGTGGTGCATATGATGTTATGTTTGTCACATCCCTGACGAGGCAAAATTACTTGCAAAATCATTTCTAGTCCATTATGTTAATCAACAGATTTGCTTGACAGACCTAGTGAAGTTGTATTACTGAAATGAAGAAGATACTGACTAGGAATCGATGAAGTTAGCTCGTCTAAGGACTTGTGAAGTATCAAAACTCAAGTTCTGGAAGATGAATTCTTAGTACCTCGTCAAGAATGTAAAGTGGTGCTGGTTTGAAGAGAAGCAATGCCAAAACGAGAGAAAGACGGGGACTGCTTCCAAATGCAACACGAACCTCTTTTAGGCCCAATTAGGAGAAAAAAAATTCTGCTCAACTTTGCTTGTTTGCACCCTCTAAAACCAAGTCGGTATTTTTCGTCTTATTTTCCCTAGAGTATCCAAAGAATCATAAAAAACTTGGATTTAAAAAGCTTGGATTGTCATTCTCTTCTACTCTTTTTGAACTTATATTTCTAAGATAATCAATTAAATGAACAGATGAATCATAAACTCGGCGTGCTAAATTTGAGAAAAGCTAAATTTGAATGGTATATTCACCACTCGAATTATAAATGGATTTTTTCTTTCATTTTATCTAAAAACATTTATTTTTATTCCTTATAAATATTATAGATATCAATTACACAAAATCAAAATAGAACACCTAACAATATCAATTATTTGCAGTGAACTATTTCCATGCAAGTTCCAATGTATTTGATGGAGATACAAATCAAGATAGCAATCGACAGGTTGATCTTACAGGACAAGTACTTGGAGATATAAAAGATGGTAATCAATAAGTTGATTTTCCAAGAAACTATTTCTATGCAAGTTCCACTGTTTTTGATGGAGATACAAATCAAGATAGCAATCGGCAGGTTGATCTTACAGGACAAGTACTTGGAGATATAAAAGATGGTAATCAACAAGTTGGAGTTATCAATCAAAATAACAATCAGCCGTTCTGTTTGCCAAGACTCAGCCGTTCTGTTTGCCAAGACTCGGAGGTATAAATCAAAATAGCAATCAATGGGTTAATTTTCCAAGAATAGCAAATATAAATCCAAATAGCGATCAACGGGTTAATTTTCCAAGATTCACAAATATAAATCAAAATACCAATCAACAAGTTGATTTTCCAGGACTTAGAGATACAAATCAAAATAGCAATCAGCTATTTGGTTTTCCAAAACTCAGAGATATGAATCAAAATAACAATCAGCAGGTTAATTTTCCAAGATTTAAAAATATAAATCAAAATAACAATCAACAGGTTGGTTTTCATATAAATCAAAATACAAATCAGTAGGTTTTCATATAAATCAAAATACAAATCAGCAGGTTGATTTTCCAAGATTCAAAAATATAAACCAAAATAACAATCACGGGTTGGTTTTCCAACGCTTAGAGATACAGATCAAAATAATGTTAAGCATGATGATTTTATAGGATTTGGAAATCCAAATCAAAATAGAAATCAACAGGTTGGTTTTCCAAGACATGTAAGTCTAAATCAAAACAACAATCAACAGACTAATATTCCATAACTTAGAGATATAAATCAAAACAACAATTAGGTTGTTTCCACGGTACTCGATGGAGACATTATTGCTTTCAGACCTCTAAATAATAATGGTTAATAATAACGTTTAGCCACTTTCATCGGGAAAGGTAGCTTAAAAATTAAGAGTAATACTGTAGAAAAATTGGAGACTAGTGAGTAACAAAGTATCGGAGGATTCAACACAACTCTTATAGAAAAGAATCCATAAAATTGGCATGGAACTATGACAGTAGAGTATAAGTTTTGATGGGCTAGACAATGGTTTGAATCTCATTGAGGTGTTTTGTTTGTTTATTTTTCTGTCCGTCGATTTTTGATGTGTATTGTTTATAAACTTTTTGTAATTGGTTGTTGGAGTACCCGCTTAGGTACTCCTAAATGATTAGTCATGCATGTATTTGTTTCCACCTTCACAACGTGTTCGTTTCAAGGAATTGGTGTTCGTTTCAAGGAATTGGATGATGGGTAATCCAATTCCTAGGGAATGCATCAAATTCCTTGAACCTAACGGCATAAATGAACCTCTTGTAATTGAAAATTTTGATTCCTAGGAATCCGATTCCGTCCAAAATAGTAGATTTCCATTCCATTGTTCCAATAGTGCAATTGAAATTGATTCCGGGGTAAAAACAAAGATAATTGAATTACCTCAACCGAACATGAATTTCTAGGGATTGAATTGAATTCCCCCATAATTGAATTCTTAGATTTCCGATTCTCCCAAACGAACGAGTTGTCAGTGTAATGTAAAATCCTAGTATAATTTTCCTTTTTTCATTTCTTTAAGTTTTGAAATCTACAAATTTAATTATACTGTAATTATTATTTTTTTCATTTTCAGTTGTAATTGACCATGATGTAATCAAAGTTTCACAGTAATAAAATTACTAAGGGATTTGATTTTTCCTTTAAGAAAAATAAAATAACAAAGATATATATACATTTTAATTAGGAGTTAAAATCAACTGCTATCAGTTTGGATCCTTTTAGTCTTGCCTAAGTTTTTTTGTATATAGAAAAAAAATAAAGAGTTGGATTGCTTGCCTAAGTTTTCTTATAGTAAAAAAAAGAAAAAGGGTAAGTGTTTTTGTTATTTAAAGAAAACAATTACGAGTTGGATTAGGTAGTCATTAGGTTGGTTCCTATGGGGGTGGAAAACCCACACATATCCATACCAGGTAGAGACTAAACCGTTGCCGATCAAGACTCGATCGCTAGCGCCTGAGTCTCGATTGCTAGCGATTTAGTCTTACCGTGCGGTGGTGGGTATTCCCTCTCCAACGACTATTTCTCTATCGTTATAAATATGTGAAATTCAAACACAAAATTTACCCCAAAACTTTTACTTTGGAGCAACAGTTCTCTGAAGAATTGTGGACACACCACAAATTTGCAAAATCATTTCTAGTCCATTAGTTAACTAACAAATTTTATTGACTAACCTAGTGAAGTTGTATAGCGAAATGAAGAAGATACTCACTAGGAATCGATGAAGTAAGCTCGTCCAAGGACTTGTGAAGTAACAAAACTCAAGTTCTGGAAGATAAATTCTTAAAACCTCGTCAAGAATATAAAGTGATGTTCCCTCTAAGAAATTACGTTCTTCAAGAGGTTCCGGCTTAGCCATGGTGCCAGGTAATAGAGTACAAAAGATGGATCCAAAATCCGTGTAAAAGCTCTCGGTGCGAAACTCAGAACCGGTCACATCCACATTTGAGTATTTGCAGCAGAAGAGAACTGCAAACTTACTTGGTAACTTTAACCCATGTAACTTTGAACGTCTCCTTTTTCTTCTCATCTAGCTCTTCAATAACCATTTTGTTTTCCGACTTATCATTCTAGAACCCGTACTATGTTTTTTTGTTACATTGAAAATGCAAGATTACTGAAAATGGTATTTTGATTTGCTGTTAGATTATTTTTCTATCCATGAAGACCTTCTGCCATGTTATTTCTTGACAAAGGAAAAGCTATATTCATAACGCGACCCAAATTGACTATGAAGAAGGAAGAGAGTGAGAGAGAGAATTATGTAAGGAAAAAAGAAAGGAAAAAGAAATGTGTTTATTTTTATTTTTGAATAGTCGCGTGAAGAATTGAACTCATGACCTTGGAGAGAAAAAAAGACCAACTCTTCAATGATATTTTTACTCTACGGTTCAGTCCCACATAGAGTGGACTCCAAACTTTGCTATCCTTCTTATGCCCTAAGACTGGATTACCAACCAAAGGGCCAAGCGTACAGGTGTTGTAGCCTGGGCTCGTTAATGGTTTGTCATTCGTGGATAGCCATGCATGCCAAGTGGTGCTGAGATGGTTCATGGTCAGTCCCTGCTTCCCATTTTTTTCCTTTTCTTTTTGCAGAAGGTTCATGGCCATGCATGGACCTCCCCGCTAGCCTTTTTTTTTTTATAGAAGGTCCATGTCTATGGCCATGCATGCCCAGTGCTGAGATAAGATGGTCCATGGCTATTCGGCTTCGCCTCACTACTAAAAACGAGAAAGAAAAAGGGGAAAAAAAGAAAATAAAAATCTCAACGAAACATTAGAAAATAAAATTAGATATACAGTCGGATAATTACAATTTTCAAGATTTTTCTAAGTTTATATCAAAAGTTACATGCTATTTGATCACTCATCAGCAATCAAAACCCATCGTTTCTTCACACTCACGTAGTTCATACTTCATACAATCAAAAAGAAAATACAAAACAAAAACAACAAACTTCACATATCCATCGAAAATCAGAATAGTTAACTATAACTTTCTTTTCGAACTCCAACCGATCACAAATTCTCTCGGCTAATCCCTATGATACGCAAATAAGTGCTTAAGTCTTCCCTTAAACCACTGCAACAAAACAATACCCAACTTGAACGACACAATAACATCTAAGCATGCATATTGGATTTGTCGATATGTTAAGAAATTCGCATCCCATTTACTTAATGTAACTTTCTTTGGATTTGGTAGATCTCGTGCTAGAACAGTCTCAGCCAAACTCTTCAAACCAACTCTCTTAAGTTCTTTAAGCTTCAATTTTTCTACCGCCAATGGCCGTAGATCAATTTCTTACGCAACACTCAGTTTATAATCGTCGAAAAGTTTGTCATCGTCTTTATCAACTCCAACTCCAACAAATATGAATTTATCATTATTTAGAAACTTATAACGTGATGCAGGAATTCAATCTCTCCACATGAACTGGAATATAAGGCATCGATGAGCAACACAAAGTTGTAATACAACTACCCTGTTCCGAATAATACTACCTTTCTAAAAGTTCGCCTTCCACTCACAATCCAGACCCACAACCAAATTGTTTAGTTTATTTTAAAAGTCACTGTAAATTTCCGATATCCATTCATCAACAACTAAAGTAGTATGGGTTACGACTGTATGGATTTGTTCATTATAGAAACGGACCATGTAGGTGTGATTCGTGGATTGAGAAACATCATGTTTTTCAATACTTATGCCGACACCATTGCCGCTACGCAACTTGCAACACTTCTAGTATTGCTCTTTTTACTACTACTAAATGTTGGCTAGTGAATTAATGCTATGATAAAATTCTGAAAGAAAGTAACTGAGAAAATAAGCTGTAGATTGGGTATTGAACCTCTAGAGATCGTATCTATTTATAGATGATTGTAATCCTAAATGGTGGCAACCATACAAAAACTTAATGATTTTTTTAATCACAAATATTTTCGTGTTATTCTTTATATTTAACGAATTCAAGCATGACAATATGAAACATGAGTTAACACCAAATATTTTTATGTTGTGTTAGTATTAGCTAATATTTTTATTTCAAAGTAAAAAACAAAATACAACTAATATATATATATAACGAATTCAAAAGTGACATTATAATATGGATTAGCACCGAAGAAATGTCACTCTTTCCTATTTTATCAAAGAAATATTACATTTTAATATTGGTTGTATCTCTAACACATTTTGTTTTAACAAATAAGACATATTTTCAAAACTAAATTGATACCAATGTAGTCGTAAATACAGAAAGATACTATAAATCTCTTATCGAGTTTTGTTATGATTTATTTTATTATTTTTGTTGTAATACTTATACAGTTATACATATACCATATTATTGATATATTGATTAACTAGCTAGGGAAACAATTGGTGTTAAAAAGATCATATGATATAACAAGTTTATTGAGTTCATTAAGGTATAATTTTTGATTTATGCTTTTGGAGAAATAAAAATATTTAGATATAATTTTTTCTTTCAGTCTTTTAGAAGAACTTGGTTTGCTTAAGATTCCTACATCACCATCCAAACCCCTTAAGTGATTATATGTGTATACAATATACTGCATATGTCTCTAAAATATAACTATGAGGTGGTATTTTGGATTCCTTGATGTCGTTTTCTTATTCATGTTCATATATCTTGCGATGAATTTTTGGCTAATTAGCTTCACTTTCTTAATATTGCTAAGTTAACTATAATAAGTATGTGTTATCTGAAAATCTGAGGTTTTTGGATTTTGCAAAGGGATGCAATCAGTGCGAACATTCCCTTTAGTAATATGTACTCATCTTTATTAAATAAGGTTTCGGGATAACTGAAAATGGTGTTTAATTTTCATGTTTTGCCACAAAATTTCTTCTCAGACCTTTGGTGAATTTAGGTTCGAGCCACATTTCCCCTTAAAATAGATATGGCTATCGAAATTTCAGTAAACTTAGACGTGAAAATATTCATTTTTGCTTTGTATCTCTTGTATAGTTTGTATTAATTTGGGTTGAATTATTTAATAATGGACTATCAAGTTTTATATGAAATATTATTATCATTTTTTCTCATCTCAATTCCCAAATATGCTTTAAACGAGAATGCTAACAAGTGGATTTTACTAAAAGTGTATACTTTTATATGCTAGCTATAATATTCAAGGATGAATTTTTAGTGTTCTCATGGAACAAGTTAGGTCTCTATTTCAGGTAGATTTTGAAAAATGTATATACTTTTATTATATACTAGATACAAAATTCAGGGATACAACATTATTGCTTTCATGGAGGTGTAAAAGTTAATTGTGTATTTCTAGGTAGATGGTGATCAGTGTAACAAATTTATGGCTGAAAATGGATGAGAAATATAAAAAATTCATGCTAAACTAAGAATCTCTGATTTTCGATTCAACATACGATTTAAAATTTATCAAATAAAAACGAGCCATGTCGAGAAAACAGATGCCGAAACTCTTAATTAAGAAAGACTAAAGCAACATAAGCTAGTATTATGCTAGCAAGATTTTACAATTTTATGGGAGAATTTGTACCAAAATTCGCTCGAGTTGAAATCGGGCTTTCTTTTTGTCTTTTTAAGTTAATTAGGCCGACCGAGCGAAGCGAGGGAGGACTCTATATATGGTGACTTTGTGTCGATGTGGGACATGACTTTTTTTTCTCCAATTTGACACAAAAAGATTGGATTTGGTGTCCCATATTTTTTTTGGTTGGGTACCTGAAAAGACCACTAGGCCCTTATACTTAGAAATCATACACTATTTTAGAAAAAATCAAGGTAGAGGTCACGCGATCGAATCCCGGCCACCTCCTAATTTTAGTTTTCTCTTTTTTCCTTCTTCTTCTTTCTCCTTCAATTTTTTTTCCTACAAACATTTTCATAAAAAACTAATGCCCTACCTCTACCAGCAGACAACCGCAACCAGTGCCACCACCACCTATCACAAGCACCACCACCACCACTACCAGCATAACATTTCTTCTCACCTAGGTTTCTTTCAAATTCACTGAATTATATCAATTTTTACTTATATTACCTCCAAACTAAAACAAATTGGATTCTCAATTTTGTCAAATCGATCAATCTGATTCAATTAAACCAATTGGCCATCAAGTTGAAAACAATAATGACTCATAAAATTAGAAGACGTTGTTGTTGCTGATTGTAAAAGAACTTCGGTGATATATGTTTCGTATTATCACCCTTAATGTACCCTTGCTTCATCTGTTTGATACAAGCTGCATTATCTTCATAAATGCAAGTTGGCTCTTCTGTGGTAGAACTCAAATCACACGTCCCTCAAATATGTGTAATGATAGACCTTAACCATATACACTCACGAACCGCCTCATGTAGGGAAATGATCTCAGAGTGGTTCGTGGAGGTAGCCACAAGGGTTTGCTTGGTCGATCTCCAGGATATCACTGTATTCCCTATGGTGAACACGTATCCAGTTTGGGATCGACCTTTGTGTGGTCTGAAAAGTACCCAGCATCAGCAAAACCAACCAAAACATTATTTGAGGTTTCAGTGTAAGGAGTCGCAATTACATTAGCATCTCTCCTTTCGTCTTTATATGGATAAAACAAGAAAGCTGTTATAGGGGCTGAGAAATCCATTAGAGGGGCTGCTATAATAGGACAAAATCGGTCATTAGATAGTAATTTCAAAAAAACCCTTATCTAGATATTTTTATAATGTCTAAACTGCCCTCATTTAGTAGTGCTAATCATTTAATTAGCTAATGATTTGATTAATGATATCTTTTATACTTAGTCGAAAAACGTAATCAGATTAAGAGTTGTTTTGGTACGAAGAAAAAGTGGAGAGATTTTTTTTTTTTTTTTTTTTTTGAGAATTCTTTGAAAAACCCTAGGTTTTGAGTCACTCAACAAAAATAAGGAATCAATGGTCGAAATTAATCAGATACACCTTTAACTTAGCTCCAGTGTCCTTTTTATTAATCAAAATTGGTGGAAGAAAGTAAAAAAAGAAAAAATTTAAGATTTTCAGAGCAACTTACGGTTGGTATTTGATGAACTGCCAACCGTAACTGGTTAAAATTGGGAAACTAATCAGAAACCAGTTACGGTTGGAAATTTGTCTTGCGACACAAACCGTAAATAAGTTACGGTTGAAATTCGTTTTCTAGATTCAAACTGTAACTCATTATGTGCATGAGTATATTTATTTATGGTTGGTTAAGAAAACTAAAACCAATCCTATGCGAAATTACGGCTGGTTTTAGTGTTTACTATTTTAACCGTAAATTTTCCTATACATAGTTTTTGGTTTCTACGGATGGAAATAAAAAGTTACGGTTTGTTAACTTCAAATACGGTTGGTCACGATGGTTTTCAAACCAACCGTCAGTTTAATTAACCACTCTTCCTAACTATGAACACCCGTATACAGAGTAAAGACTCTTCCTAACAAATAATGACACTGCCACACGTTAGTTACGGTTACAAGAAAAAAGTTAGTTACCAACTATAATATTTTACGGTTGATATAATTTATATCCAAATCAACCGTAAAATATTCTTAATGGCTTATAAAAAAAATTCACACTCAGGAATATTTACGGTTCGTTATATTATAGTCGAAATCAGCCTAAATATTTTTACGGTTAGAAAAACAACCTTAACTGAGTCTTTTTTTTTGATAATTACGGTAGTTACGGTTGGTTAACGAAGAACAACCAACCGTAACTCCATCTGCAACCCTAACTTTTGACGAATTTTTTGATTAATCTGACCATTTTTTCTTCTTATTCTGAATCGATTGATTTGAGATGTTGTTGATTAGTATTAGAGAATTAGATTTTTTTTATTTTTTATTTTTTAGGTCTAATTGATGGAAGGGTTGTTGATAATGATTGATCTTAACAGTTTAATTGAGGAAGATTTGATGATGATGATTAATTTTGGGTTGTTTTGATGATGATTAGAATAAGAATTTTTTTTTTTTTTGATTATTTAGGTTTAATTGATGAAAGGGTAACTTAGATATTTACCATGCCTTTAGGACATCCCCTAACCAACTAACTAGACATTAGAATCATGGTTCAGCCCCTCTAATGATTCCTTCAGCCCCTATAATTGGTTACTAAAACAAACCCAAGTCAATGGTTCCCTTTAGGTATCTTAAGATATTCTTTATACCAATCCAATGACGTTGCGTTGGTGCTGAGCTATATCTAGATAACAAGTTCATTGAGAACAAGATATTTGGTCTAGTACGTTGCTAACTACAATAATGCGCCTATTGCACTTAGATAGGGACATCCTTCTTCCAATACCTTTTCGTCACCTTCCTTTAGAAGAAATGGATCTTTATGTACATCTAAATTTCGACCATTCATGGGAGTGCTAGCCGGCTGCACTTTGTCCATATTAAATTGCCTGAATATCTTATGGACATATGCAGACTGGTGAATTAATATTCAACAAGATCGATGTTCTAGTTTAAGTCCCAGACACATCCGAGTTTTTCCAAGATCTTTTATCTCAAATTCGGATTTCAAATAGCTTGCGTTTTCTCTTAATTCGTTAAGAGTACCTACTATGTTCATACCGTCGACATAGGAAGCTATACATGCAAATTTGGAACTCGTTTTCTTTACAAACACGCATGGGAACAATTCTTTATTTGTATATCCCTTCCCAATCAAATAATCACTTAGACGGGTATACCACATCCGACTGGATTGTTATAATCCATAAAGTGAGCGTTTCAACTGGATTGCAAACGTACTCTGTGGTTTAGAGTTACTTGATTTGGATAATGAAAGGCCATCTAGCACTTTCATGAATATCTCTCTATCTAGATCCCCATATAGATATGACGTAACCACATCGATAAGCTGCATTTCAAGCCCTTCTGAAAACTGCCAAGCTCATACAATTAGCAGAACATTATGATGTTCACTACAAAAGAATAAGCGATCCAGGGGTTTATGAGAAACCTCGCACCACAAGGTGAATCTTGTTACTTTAAGACTTCATTGAATCATGCACATTCTCATAATCCAATAGGATTTCATTGCTCTCTAGAATCATCTAAAACTTCGGAGCATCCTCCAGTATGATTCATGGACATATTTAGAGACAATATTATGAGATGATTGTGGATGATATAAACATTAGATTGTTCCTTACTCACCCACTTCCTTTCATGGTGAGCATTAGTCGAACCTGGTGGTCTATCCAACTTCCTTTTTGGAGCCACGGCCTCAACCACACTTCCACAAAATGTAGGTGCAACACCTTAGTTTATGGTGCATATCCTATATTTAGGATTTCTAACCTTGCAGGCATGCTTGCAGTTGGTATGTGTGATCTCGTCACTTTAACGATATCAATAAATGCATCAGGCAATAGAATCTGCCACATTCAAAATATTGATAATTCTTTTCACTTTACTTTCACATTGTGGAGTGCGGGGATCAAGATGAGACAACGTGGGAACACACCACGACAATTCCTGTCGTTCCCTTTGGAAGTCCTTTTCCCTACCTCCCCCTAACGACGGGAGGTTGTCTCATCAAAGTGACAATCCGCAAATCTAGCGGTAAAGAGATAGCCTGTCAAAGGTTCTAAGTAGCGGATAATTGTTGGGGACTCATATCCAACATAAATACCTACTCGTCTTTGTGGACCCATCTTAGTACGCTGTGGGGGCGTAATAGGCACATATACGACACAACCAAATATGTGTAAATGTGAAATATCAGGATCATATCCAGTTACCAACTGGTACGCAAAAAATGGTTGGCTAGCAGTGGGTCTAAAACGAAAAGTAATGCTGCATGCAATATGGCGTACCCCCAGGCAGTAATAGGCAGGTTGGAACGAATAACCAATGCCCTAGCTATCATCTGTAACCTTTTGATGGTAGCTTCTGCGAGACCATTTTGAGTGTGTACATGGGGTACAAGATGCTCTACGTCCATTTCATTAGACATACAAAAATCATCAAATCCTTTTGATGTAAATTCTCCAGCATTATCAAGTTTGATAGACTTGATTAGATAATCAGGGTGGTTATCTCTTAATCGTATAATATGTGCTGGGAGCTTTGCGAATGCAACATTTCTTGTGGACAACAATGCAACGTGTGACCAACGGGTCGAAGCATCATCCAGAACCATAAACTAAATGGCCGAATTCTGGATGTATAGGTCCACCAATATCACCTTGTATTCTTTGTAAAAATGGAATACTTTGTTTGGTATCTTTAGCATATGATGGTCTCGATCCTATCTTTGCTAAAGAACAAGCTTTGCAGAATGAATGATGTGCCTTTGATAAGGACATCGAAGAAGAATGAGACAGGGGGTGGGCTTCAATTACTTTGGAAGACGAAGGGTGCGCTTCTCTTACTTTAGAAGGCATAAAATGTGCATCATTTACTTTAGAATGCACATTGTTACTCTGCATTATAACAATCTTTTGTCCAATTTTATTTTTCATTCGAAATAATGGATGTCCGTGTGAGTTCTTCAAAACATGGATCATCATATCATGACCTAGGTGCCCTAGTCGATCACGCCAAAGCTTATACAAGTCACTGGCCAACAGTTCATCGTTGGCAACCATATGGGATTCGATAATCCTAATAGTGGCGATATACAATCCACTAGAGTGACTCATTAGTTTCTCTAATATGTGTTTCCTTCCGCATTCACTAGAGGTCACATATATGTATTCAATTCCATTTTCACAGTGAGTTTCCAAGTGATAACCATTTGCACGGATATCCTTGAAAATCAACAAGGTGAGGTTAGCTCTTGGTGCCTATAGAGCTTCCGTGACTTTAATCATTGTGCCATTTGGCGACAAAAATTGAGACATACGTCGCCCAATTATTACTTATGATGATCAAATCATCATAGTCACAAAGGTATTACAAGGAGTAAGATACAAATAATTGTTTATTTCTTAGGATAGTGTGGGTGATCCCACTATCACCTAGACATTTTATTTCTCCTTAAGACATTCCTACAAGTACATTAGGCAGGAATGTTATTAAAAGGAACGATATATCTCACTTTCTTTAGAGATTTCTGTCTCATTAGAATGATGTCCTTTTCATTCTAATATACATGCTAAACAATAGAATATCATAAACAAAGTAAAATTCTACGTAATAGAAAAACAAGTACTTATAGATAAACTATAAATGCAACATCAAACAAACCGTAGTCTAAGACAACATAAAGTACAAGAGACTAAATGTATTTAGGCCCAAGAAAATTCATGTACTTCAATTGCTGGGGAAAAGTCCGAATTTCCCAGGAAGTCTGAAATTATGAGGTTGACGTCAGGGTTAAGATTATTTTCGTTCGTGTAGTAAATTTCTTGCTCGAGAGTTTCCCGGTACATTTTGTAGCTCGCAGCTACGTTGACACTAGCCTTACATTGCTTTTATCAATGTCTGGTAAATCCGTACTTGTAAAAAGACGCATTTCCATCTGCGGCCTTTTTAGTAAAGGGATTCTTAGGTGTTTTCTCGAACTTAGGGCCGCTAACACTATGGCCAGAATTTACTTCTCTGTGCCCATTAATATGGTGCTCAAGTCCTCCTGAGTCCACAAAAACGACAAATTCCAGTACCATTTTCCCGTGGCCAAGTTTCTTTATGGACAAGATGGATTATCAAAACCAAATTTCCTTATGGTTATGTGGGTAACACGGATATGTCATAGTTCAATTTCTGATCATAACCCAGTCAACAGAATTAAATAACCAAATTTCTTTATGGTTATCAAAGGTGTAAAGAGTAAACCAAATTTCGTTATGGCTATTAGAAGTGCAAACCATAAACCAAATTTCGTTATGGTTATTAGAGGTTCAAACTGTAAACCAAGTTTCGTTATGGTTATTAAAGGAGCAAACCCGTAAACCAAACTTCGTCATGGATATCGAAGGTTCAAACAGGTAAACCAAATTTCGTTATGGTTTATCGAAGTTGAAACTGCTTGTAAAACAAGCGCTCCGTTTGTGAACCATTTTTCTTTATGGTTATAACAAGGACCAATCATTTGCTAACCAACTTTCTTTATGGTTTAAAGATTGCAAACAATTTGATAATAAGGCTGACAAAATAGTCAATTGACAACAGGCCCATTAAAAAAAAGTAAACTATGGGCTCATTTATCATTTACATGCGCATAATTATGAGGATTTAATTTGCAATCCGTTTGCATGTTTTAGTAGCAAACCATTTGCGGGGAAAATATTTAAAGAAAATTGATAAACGATTTTTTTTTTTGGGTTAATATTTATAGCATGGATTGGTGATATTAAACAAGGATATAAAATAAATATTAATTATTATATAGCATTAGTTGTATATCAGGACAATATCATGATTTACTAAAACAAATCCATGGCATAAATAAGAAAGCATGCATACATACCATACATAAAGAACGCGCAATTGGGGGATATAAATCACTATCCCCATCCAATGAAGCCTGCTAAGGGGTGTTTTTTGGGTGCAAAAGTACTAAACTACCCTCTACATTAATTAAAAACCTACTGAAATGACTACAATACCCTTCACCCTAAAATAAATTTAAATCCTAAAAACAAAAAAAATCATTCTCATATCTACCTTCTCCTTCTCATATGCCAGCAGTTAGGGTTAGGTTTTAAACAAAAAAAAATTCCTCCATCAACTATTTCATCGTCGTTTCAAAAATTCCTTTCTCGATTAATCCATTCTATAAACATGCCTCCTCGAAAGAAACTCAATCTTCAACTTCAACCGAAAGCGAAATCAAAATCGAAATCGCATCCACGTATTGCTCTTGAACAAGGCGACCAATCGGACGATCAAACTCTTGATCAAATGGCTTCTGTTAGTGATTCCGAACTGTTTTAAGGTGTTTTTGGTTGATTTACAGTGGTGGGTCTAGGTTAGAATTTCGATTTGTAACCTTCAATTTTCTGGAAAAATTGGTGCCGGCATTGAATATATGTTGAATGCCATGCCGGCATATGGAATCTGCAGAAATCTGTATGAATAGCAAGCCGACATTGTGTGTCGTCATAGTTTTCCTATGAATACGATGCCGGCAGATATTTTCGGTACGGATTTTTTAATGACTTCCATGCCGGCTAAAACCAATAGTTCGAGTTTCTGCCAATTTAGTGTAAGATTTTCAGTGACAATTCACTTACGGCATAGAATCAAAGATGAAGGCCATGCCGGCGTTGGTGTTTCGGCACTGTAGAATTCTATGCCGGTTTTAGATGTCGGTATGGTCGTTAATATGAAGACCCTGCCGATATTGATGTTACAGTCCCAGTTCATTGCACGTCACCGCCGGCATGGATTTATGAACGAATGCCATGCCGGATCTATTTGAATCGGCATTTTTGGTTATTTGTATTACAATGCCGGCAGACACTTGCAATTTATGCAAAGTTTCTGTTTAAAATTTTCACACTGCCGGCATGGTCGGATTTACTATTTGAATGCCGGCATGGATAAGATTATGATGGGAAGTGAAGCAAATCAGCTGTGATTTCCGAAAAATCTCGAAAACTAACAGCTTTCCATAAAGGTGGTCATGCTTTAGTAGCCATCCACACAGATGGAGCTCGTCCAGTTCACAGAGCAACAATAGTTCCACGAGGAATGACTCTTGGAATGGTAACTCAATTGCCCGATAAAGATGATGAAACTAGCACTACTTGCAAGCAAATGCTTGCTATGTTAGATGTTTGCATGGGAGGGAGAGTTGCTGAGGAACTTATATTTGGAAAAACTGAAGTAACTGCAGGTGCATATTCAGATTTCCAACAGGCAACATCTTTAGCCAGAGCGATGATCACAAAATATGGAATGAGCGAAAAAGTTGGGCTCGTCACTCACAATTACGATGATGATGGGAAGAGTATGAGCACTAAAACTAGACTTCTTATTGAAAAGGAGGTGAAAGAGTTACTGGATAGGGCTTACAGTAACGCCAAAACAATCCTAACTACTCACAATATAGAACTACACGCACTTGCGAATGCCCTACTTCTGAAAGAAACACTCACTGGAGCTCAAATCAATGAGGTTTCACCTGTTTTGAATGATTCGAAAAACAAAAATGGTACCCCAAACAAGAGGATTCCAGTGAGAGTTCCTAAACCGAGTTTTCGCGTTAAACGCCTAGGGTAAGTTCCCAAATGTTTTCTTTTTCTAAACTCCTTGTTGTTTTTTTCCCTTGGAGGTTAAGGATTTATGTACCCTCCTCCTTCTGTTTTCTTTCAGAAATAATATATGTCAGTAACGTTCATAGTATTACATTGTCGATTTTGTAGCTTATAAAGTTTCTCATTTTATCCAAAAAAAGAAAAAGGGAAGGGAGTAAGCAACTAAGCATGTGAGCTCCTTCAGATATGTACTGGGGAAGGTGGAAAAAGAGGTTTTTATAGCTTGCCGACATAAATACACCACGCCGGGATAATGTTTTATTATTATATCACATAACAATACGTTGTGCCGGCGTTCTTAGGGGACAAGTAAATGACGCTGGGACAATGTTACGGCATGCTCGATAAATGATCCACAATGCCGGCATTAAGTGGGGAGTACCTTTTTCTATACATTTTCGATCTCTGCTTGTACTAGCTAGCCCAAGTGACACACTTATAAAACTACATATGTAATCAACTTTAAGCCCTTACATATTTTGTTTGATTAGACATGTCAAAGAGAAAAATATGAACAATAGACACATGGAACTATAAACCAATCTAACTATTCACTTTTTAGTTGATAAAATCTCGTTAATATACACGTATCGTATCAGAGGTACGCACTGTTCAAATACTGAGACTATTTAGTTTCTCTAACATGGAAGTCCAGAAAGATCATATGCGCCGGCATTGTTGTTTACATATGTAGATCATGTCGGAAATGATGGAGACCATAACGAAAATGGTGAAGATCATGCCGGAAGTGATGAAGACCATGCCGGAAATATTTCTTTTTTACATTGCCCGTATTGTATTAGTGATGAAGACCATGCCGGAAGTGATGAAGACCATGCCGGAAAATGGTGCCAGCGTGCTCGATAAATAACTTACAATGCTATTGTAAGTTAGGAGTACTCATTTTTTTGGCATTAGTTTTGTTGGCATTTTGTAAGTTGGGAGTACTTATTTTTTAACCAAATTCCTATTGCCTCAAAATTTATCCTTATACTCTCACCCAAGTGAAGTGATTATGATTTATACTAATCATTTTCAAACTAATCTATTAATTTATCTAATTATAATTAACCACTAAACATGATTAGTGAGGGGTAAATTAGGAATTATATAAATTACATGGATAAGGGGTGACTCTGATTTACTATTTAAATCTCGTTTTTGTTTTTTTCCTATATCCCCCAATTAATTTAATTATCCCCCAATTGCGCGTTTTACATAAACTATATATATTTAATTAATGACAACATATTAAAATATCATAAAGGTATAACTCTATATGGTAAAAAAAAAAATCAAAAAAATCAGAGATGCTTTAGTATATCACATGACTAAATTAATGAGGGTAAAAAGACAAACATTCATTACTTTTAAGGGAGATAATTAATAGTATATGATAAAACAAAGTATGTCTTTTTTTTCTTTTCTTTTTTCAAAAATGAAAGAGAAAGTACAACATCACATGTTGAGTTAGGAACAAAATCATATGGGTTTTTTCTTTTGGTCTAAAAAATTTCTATCACATGCTTTATTAAAAGAAAACTATCACTATAAAGGGAGTACACAAGCAAGTGAAAATGTGAATAAGATAAATTATTATTATCAAGAAGTACTATAGTTATCATGTGGTGAAGAAGAATGAAATACACTAATTTGTATCCTCATGTGATATAAAATATAGAGAAAAATATATCACAAGCAAAGAAAAATGCATGTGTAGAAGAATACATGGATTTTCTTAACAAATCAAGAAAAGTCATAGTTTAGATTAGGGCTGTCAATGGGTACCCATTACCCAGAACCGGAACCGAACCCGGGCGAATAAGGTCCGGTTCCGGGTCCTAAAATTGGACCCATTAACAAGTTAGGACCTGACGGGTAATTACCCGATTGGACCCTAATCTTAACGTGTCCGAACGGGTAATACCCGTGGGTAACGGGTACCCGGTTATTCATTCTTTTATCCCTCTTTTTAGCAAAATTCAAGTATTTTGCTAGTTTGACTTTGAATTTTTTTTTTCATTTTTTTCTTACATTTAATCTTTATTTAGTACATTAATGAAGAAATAATAACAAATTTTTATAAAAATAAGTTTGATTCAAACCAAAAAGGACAAATATATCAAATTTTTGAACTTTTATGTGTGTTTTCTTAATACCCAACGGGTACCTGGGGTTTTAAACGGGTCGGGTTCTGGGTCCACTAATTTAAGAATCGGATCCGGAACCATTAGGAACCGGACCTGACTTTTATAAGTAGGGTCCGGGTCCAATGATACCCGGGAGGACCCGAACCCATTGACAGCCTTAGTTTAGATATACCTTGTTTAGCTTTCCTTACTTGATTTAATTAAAAAACAAGAAGAACTATAGTGGTGAAGGATCACTTCTCAGTAGAACTAGTAATTGTAGTTGATGTAAAAAAAAAACACTCAATTTTGGCTAAAGCAAGGTGCTGATAACGTGTTTAAGTATATTGGAAATAGGAGACAAACATAATAGAAGCAAAAGTATAGAGATTCTATTCATTTCCTTTGTGTTGTACACTTTAAATACATACTACTAAATGCATGCGCATGTAGTAGTACAGGTGTTGGGATAATGAATGACATGTGTTTAGTGGGAAGAGAAAACACAGGATGTGTCTTAGGAGAAGAGGGGAGGTGCACATGCACTTTGCCATATGTGGTCAGACACTATTCCCCACATATTCCTACAACAGTTTGTTCAGTTTTTGTAATTGGGGGATAAGTTTTTTTGTTATTACAAAGTGCTGCTAGCAACGCTAAAGAGTAACCTGATGTTTTCTGTAGATTTTCTTTCTTACTCGTCAGGGTTCAATTATGATTTGTCTAAGTACATAATCATATAGTTCGTACATAAATATATATGAAGTATTTTTTATACAGTAAAACTTCGATAAATTATTAGCCTTGGGACCGGTGAAAATTATTATTTTAGCAAAGTTATTAAATTATCGAGTTAAAATTTAGCCTGTACAAGCCTAATTGGGACCGATTTTATTATTATTTTAGCGAAGTAAATAATTTATCGAATTTATACCGTAACTCTCCATAATCTTTACACGGAGACCGAGTAACAAAAGAAAAGAGTGACAAAGAATAAATAAATCCATTTTGGGAAATAAGTTCAGGTTGTCTGGTATCACTAAGTTCAGGCCCGCCCACTGCGTGCAACCGTATAACCGTCGCCGACAAACAAATTTGCAGTTTTGCGCTAAGATAAATTACCACCAGCTTAGGTTGCCAATGAGAAAGTATTGGCCATCATTGATAGTATCAAATTGGCATAATTTGATTGGAAATGCTAGTTTTAGGGCAATATATATGGTGACTTTGAGTCAATGTGACTTTGTCCATTTTTTCGGTCGGTCGTTCCACCGTGGCAGCGGTCATCTAGTTATATGTGTTAAATGTCTATTTTTTTTTAGTGTAATTACATTCATTTAGTTGATGATTACTATTAATGCTCAATTTTTATGTCTATTTAACTTGGTTTGAAATAAATTGCAGAACATGGAACATAATAAGACATTAGCAAAATAATATTTAGGCATTGAAATCTACCTTAGCTCGAAGCAGCTACTCACCAAACTCAGATGATTTCCAGCCTATTTTTTTTTTTTGATGAAATGGTTTTTTAATTAAGCCTATTTTATCATTTTTTTTGCCTATCTTAATTCTATTTTTATTTATTTTTCCCCATCCATACTTATATTCCTAAATCCGCCCCTGGATGATTCTGTCGGTAATTTTATGCTTGTTTAGTGCTCGATTATGTTGAATTTTTCGATTTCTGAAGCATCGATTATGGTGATGTTTTTGAAACTTGCATTAGATTGCGAATCAATTTATATACTTGCTACTAAAATATATATTAATTGGAAAGACCAAGGAGATAAAAGTAAAATGGATATATATACTTAGGCATATTCCTATGGGTATGGTAAACTCATATATTTGCCATTTATGGCACCCATTATGAGTATGCCAAAGTGCCAAACTCATATGCCTATATGTTAGTTATATCATATGGGCACACGATGGAGTTTCTATCGGGTGATAAAGACTCCATCTCTCGATGGTCTTTCCGTCTTCAGCGATAAAGACTTTATCTCCGAGTAATTTTATATATATATAATCTCCCATTCTCTCCTACTTTTTCACTTTTATAATATATTTTTATATTTAAAGGGTCCCACTTATTTTATTATAATACTAAAATTTTTATAAATACCCCACCACACAAACACAAATATATTTTTTATTCATTAGGGTCCCACCCAACACAATTAAATATATATTTTCAATCAAATTTGTCATATCTACCATAGTGTGGAAACTCATTTGCCATGCCACATGGCATGCCAAACTCATTTTTTTGACATGGTGCATAGGAATAGGCCTTACTACAACAACCAGTGAGATGATATTAGTAAAATAGATAACACCAGAGAGAGCTCGGGTAAAAATCAATACGAAGCAAGCAAAGACCTACTGGGCCCAGCAGGAGCAAGATTAGGGTTATTTGGTTTTTGGTACTCACTTTTTGACCAAAACCAGGGTTTGGTCTAACATTTGTCCAGCCTTTGCGTTTGATCTAAAGATCAACGTTGACCCGCGTCAACTGTTATTGAATAGATTTTAATTAATTTTATAAAATAAAGTATATGAATTTACAAATATATCCCTGACGCGGGCTTAGCATCTAACGGCTTTGATCTGGCGGCTATAGTATCTCGATAATCTTACACCATCAGTATCTTCATCTTCTTTGGACGGGTTTATCTTCGTCTTCTTTTCATCTTCCCAACAAAGATGGAAAAAAAAAAAGACTTGACAAAAGTTGAGCTGTTTGCACTCAAGAAGAATAGAGTACAAGATTGGATTAAAGTTATCCCTAAACCTATCGAAGATAATATCATTTTCTCTTCTTCTTCTTATTCTCTTTGTTATCTTCTCTTTCCTTTCCTTCGTCTCTCTGAAAATTCAGAGATGTGATTGTTGAGAGTGTGAGATTGAGAGAAAGATCAAGGATTGAGCGATGGTGGTGGTGATAGTTCAAGTAGTTGATTCGGATTTACAAGAAAAGGTAATTTAGAGAGAATATAATTAGGGTTTCTTATTTGATTGATACTTTATGTGAAATTGATGATGACTGTTATTCAATAATCGATGGGTATTCTGTTGTGAGAACATAGAGAATAATTGACAGTTAAATTATGGATTTTGGTGGAGATTTGGGGAATTAGGGTTTCTGTTCTTTCCTAAATCTAATTTGAATCTAGGGTTCTATAGAAAATCGATATGGAAATGTAAATAGAAAATTGAGTTAAGTTGAGTTATGAATTGAGTTGTGATATTATGAATTGTTATGGTTGAATAAAATTGAGATTGAATGGATGATTATAGTATTGGAGCTGCTGTGATGGTTTTTAGAGATCAATGTTGAAGATTAAAGCATCTGCTGGGATGATGAAGGATGGGTGTTGTTCAAAACTTGAATTGGTTTTGGTTATGAGCTGCAGTTGGTGATACGACTGAAGCTGTTGTGAATGCTAGATGGATGTGTAGGATTCTGCAGTCATGAGCTAGTAATGAAGTTGCAGAAGATGTAAACGACGCCAAAATAAAATATGAGAATGGCTGGAAAGGTGGTGCTGCTGTAGCACTGGTGGTTGTTGGTTGAATGTTTGAGTCTGCTTGAAGGATTGTCAATTGAAGATGGTGATCATATTGCAGTCAAGAGACAAGAAACTGGTGGTGATATATTGCAGTATTGCAATGTTTGAACTTTGGTGTGTTGAATTGCAGGGAGATGGCTTGAGCTGATACAGATGGTGGTACTGAGCTAGTTATTGGTATTGGTGGAAAGGTTTACAGGGAATTACAACTGATAATGAATACATTGCAGGAAGATGGCTTGCAGTTGGTGAAGTTCAGATTGGGTCTGATTAGCAGTTCGTGAGATAGGGAAGGGGGTTTACCGTGAATGGGTCTGAAACAACATTTTCCATTTTAATGGTGGTGGGGGCGATACATAAAAGAAAGGTGCAAATATCTTATGTAAATGTGCAAGAAATAGAGGGTAAAATAGTAAATGCATATTATATAATATATGTAAATATATACTTATGATGAAATTAAAATCATTAATATTTAGACTTAACTGGGTCAATGGAAGTCAACGTTGGTCTTTA
This sequence comes from Papaver atlanticum, assembly GCA_023531105.1. Taxonomy (NCBI): domain Eukaryota; kingdom Viridiplantae; phylum Streptophyta; class Magnoliopsida; order Ranunculales; family Papaveraceae; genus Papaver; species Papaver atlanticum. The sequence goes on from JAJJMB010010439.1 coordinate 1,513,856, forward strand.
GACCAAACGCAAAGGCTGACAAATGTTAGACCAAACCCTGGTTTTGGTCGAACATTGAGTACCAAAAACCAAATAACCCGCAAGATTAATATGCAGGCTTCACGAAGACTACAGAGACATGTGCTTTTTATACTATCAACATTATACTATCAGCAATGATAGCAATATACGAACGGAAGAAGATTTTGGACGAAACAGACCCCATTAATTTTATGTAGTTCATCAGTAATGATAATCAAGAACATGCACCTTCGTACATAAGGAACATGCTCAGAGAAATACCACACTATCTCAGCAATCGACGACTCCTTGGGTCGGTCATACCCAAAGAGAGTGACTAGCTAATAAAATCAAAAACCTTTCAAACAAACAAAAATAAAAATTAATTGGAAAGTTAAAGTTCAATGTTTTGTTGCATCCGCCTTTGGACGCATAGTGAAGGAACATGTACCGCTAATAGGTTGTTTGGATATACACCCAGAAGTTGTTTTTTGATTTCTGAAAGCAAAAAAATCAGAAGTTAGTTTGGGTATACAATTTCAGAATGACTTCTAGAAGCAAAAAAAATTGTGAAGCAAAATGTTTTTGCTCCTGATTTCTGCTCCTGACTTCTGCTTCACGTATCCTAACGCGCCATCCAGAAGCAACTTTTCGATTTCTAAAAGTCAAAAAGCAAGAAATTAGTTTGGGTGTAAAATTTTAGAACGACTTTATTGAAACAAAAAGAAGTCGACTTTTTGTGAAGCAAAATATCTTTACTTTTAACTTCTGCTTTGGTATCCAAACGCACTATCTCTTTGTTATATAGTGACAGCATTTTTAAGCCGCTAAGAATATCACCATTCCAAGGGCTCTGAACTGGGTTGCACGGACGCTGCATTTTTTGAGCCGTGTCCGCGTCGGACACGGGACGCGCGTTGGACGCTTACACGACGCATGTCCGACGCACCAATGTGCGCGTCCTGCGCGCGCCTGGTTTGGACGCACTGATAACTCGGATTTGAAGCGTTTTTTTTTTTTCATTTTCATTTAAACTCCTTCCTTTATTTTTACTATTATTAACAAAATGAAGAAAGACAAACATTTAAATCAATCATTTAGGTCTTTATTAGGGTTTTGTAATTGGAAATGACATCACGTATACCTTTGGTTGGGCATGTGTTGTTCTAAGAATGCATTTTGATTGTGACATGCGTTTAATAGTGATTGATTGCTTGACCTTCGGCGTGTATAAGCAACCGATTTCTTCTTTTCTTTTGAAATTTATACACATGTAGCATCATTTTTTAATTTGTAGGATCGAAACACTTGACTTTGCTGTATAAATACATGATTCTATATATAAATAAAATATAAATAAAATATGTATATACGTGTCCGCGTCCTAATTTTTGAGAATTTTATAATGTCCGCGTCGTGTCGTGTCCGCATTTACGCGTCCGCGTCAGTGCAACCCAAGCTCTGAGAGAACAACCCGAAAAACAATCAACTCTCTCATCCAAGAATCCCAAATCCCAACCATACACACGGTAACAGGGAACAATCCAAACAGCCTAATGCACACCCTGAAAACACGGAATAACCACTTTGGGCGGGAAAAGTAACTCCCCCGCCAAGAATCCCTCTTTCACACACTAAAAACACAAATCTCATGTTGGAATCCCTAATTTCTCTCCAAAACCCCCAAAATATGACTATATCAAGATACGGCGAAGAGATTGAAATCCCTAATTTCTCTCCGAAACCCACAAAATCTCTCCGTCTCCAACCTCCATTAACCCCAAATAAAACCCAACAAAAATCCCTAATCCCTAAAGTCAATAAATCAGTCTCTTACACTTCTACTCCATCTACTCGGAGACGAAGAAATTTGGGTTTCAAGAAATTTGGGTTATAAAGAAAGAGGATCAAGAAATTTGGGGTTCAGATTAACAGGGAAGTTTGAAGAAGGAGTTCTGGGTTTGATTCTGGTGGTGATAGAATAAATGGAAGGGGGTGATGATGAAGGAAAGAAGAAGAAGGCGTCTCAGGGAAATTTGGGTTCTGGTTCTGGTTCTTTGAGGAGGAGTAAGAGGCTTATGAAGAGTGAGGATGTGAAGCAACAACTGGAATTTCATCTTGACTACGCGCCGTTGTCATCTTCAGGGAATGTTTCTGTTGAAGAAATTGAGGAGGAGGAGAGAAAGGGGGTGATTGATATTGATTCTCCTTCTGAACAAGAAGAAGAAGAAGAGAAAAGATTGGGAAATGAAGGTGGTGAATGTGTTAATGAGAATAGAAAGTATAGTGCAGAGGAAAAAGGGAAGGGGAAATTGAGTATGGACGGTTCTTGGTTGTCGATGAGTGTCGAAGAGAAGATGATACCTGAGGAAGGTGAAACTGCTGTGGAAATGATGCCTGAAGATGGGAATGATGCTACTGTGGGTTCGGGTACTATTTCTGATCATGAGATGGCTGTCAATGCTCTTATGAATTTCTGGAATTTGGCTTATGAGTATGAAGCCGAGCAAAGATCGATAGAAAGGGTTAGGAGGAGAGCAAGATATAGAAGGGATAGGAATAGACGGGATAGAGAACGAATTGCGGAAATTGCTCCTACGTTTGCACGAGTTCAACCAGTTCTTGAGAATGATGTGGTGGGAGAGCCTGTAATTGATCAAGAAGTTGAGGATCAGCCTGGTCCATTTTCTACCGCAATGAGAAGAATTCAACAGAGTGAGCCGGACATTGAATGGAACGGCACGACTGATCCGGAAAGAAAGAGAGTGACTCCTAAGTTGGAAGATATGAGCATTAATCTTCTTGCTAAGCATGTGGAAGCAGTTTCATCACTACGAGGTGTCCCAGATGTACTTAGGAATAAACTAAGCAATGTATTGTGTGATTCTCGAAGGATGGATTCACGTTCTATGGAGCTTCTTACTAGTGGGTCTCCAACAGAGATTCGCGTAAAGGATTGTTCGTGGTTGACTGAGGAGCAGTTCAGCAAGATCATGAAAGGGTGCGACACCCATAATTTGACGGTATTCTTTAGCTATTCTCTTTTTCCTCAACTGAATTTTGTAATTCCTATAATAGACCATGTTAATGTTGTTGCTAGTTTCTATCTAAATGTTTGCGGAATTCAAACTATACCATAGCTTTATTTCTTGTTTCAGAAATGGAATGTACGTGTTTCATAGTGAATCTGCTAAATTTTATACGCTGTTTGATACGAGAAATTTATGCTTCACAACTGTTCAAGAGTCAGCAGAATGGTGCTTGTTTACACCAATGTGAGACATTCGTTGCACTATGTGTTGAGTACATGTCAAGGAAATTTAAACTGTGGGCGCATTTCTAATCCTTTTTTGTAGTTGGGACTTGGGCGTAAGCTTAGGTGTAGGCATCTTAATTTGTAGCTAACTAGCTACTAATCATAATACAGCTTCTTTTAATACTCTGAAAACCCCATGTTTTGTTTTTATTTTCTGTTAAATATATCTGAGCCCGGATTTTTTTTCTCTCAGATCCTACAACTTGATCTATGCGGCAATTGCTTGCCTGATTATATCTTGCGTGCAACATTGGCTAAATCACCAAATAGTTTTCCTGCATTATCATCTATATCTCTGAAGGGTGCCTGCCGGCTTACAGATGGTGGTATAAAGACCCTTGTCGCTTCAGCACCTTCACTATGTTCTATTAATCTGGCAGCCTGCCCGCTTCTAAGTTCTACAAGCATCCAATATATGGCTGATGCTCTTGGGTCTTTGCTTAAAGAATTATATTTGGATGACTACCAAAATATTGATATGATGCTGAGTCTACCTGCATTGCAAAAGTTCGAATTTCTGGAAGTTTTGTCGTTTGCTGACATAGAAACTGTTTCTGATGATTTTGTAAGTAAGCTCGTGACTGTATGTGGACGGAATTTGAAGGAGCTTGATTTCTCTGATTGTCGGTAATTTCTCTTGGTTCTTACCTTTGTCACATATGCTCCTTTCATTTTGAATAATTTTTCGACATGCCTGTAAAAGGGACAAAGACAAACTAACTGGTTAGCTGTCCAAAAGAAAAAAAATCTTTGTTTGATGTAAACATACGTATTATGATAGAATATTTCCCTCAAGTTTAGCTATTTTTTAACCATGAGCAGTTTTAGCATTCTGCACATTTTGTTTTCCCTTTCATTGGACCAGATGTTTGTTGTATTGCTTAGTCATTCTTATCTGGGATTTTTGGTTTTGCAGTAAATTGACTGATAAATCCCTGAAAGCTATTGGAGAAAATTGTTCTGCTTTACAAACTCTTCATCTGGCTAACTTGCACAAACTGACAGATTCTTCACTAGGATACCTTGCCAATGGCTGTCAATTGATTCAAACCCTCAAACTTCGTGACAATTCATTCAGGTACTCATTGCATTCTGCTAGGCGTGGTTCCTATTTATTCTCTTAGTGTATTTGCAGCAAAATATCCAGTTACCTGCATAAGGTAGTATTGTAGTAGTTATTGCGTAGTTGATGAAATAAAAACCTTTACTTCCTATTAGTGATGAAGCTGTTGCCGCATTCCTTGAAGCCTCAGGAGAACCCCTTACAGATTTTTCTTTAAATAAGGTTAAGAAGGTATGGCAGCAAAGATGACAATTTCTGTTTCTTTTCTTTTTGTGTTTTATTTTTTCTTCTCCAACTCTTCTCTCGTCTTGTTTACTGTCAATTTTCCCATTCATTTAATAGGAGTGCTCCCTTGAAGTTTCTTTTTTCTTCGTATTTGGTTATTCATCTGTTAATCTAAAGATTGTGTGTACTTTTTGACTCCCTTTGTCCTTTGAGTAACGGGAGGTTCCTACCTACTCTAAAATCTGCATGGACGGATTTTTACAGGTTGGCAATCATACAGCTCTTTCACTGGCGAGATGCTGCTCAAAAACCTTGCTGAGCCTAGACCTATCTTGGTGCCGCGGTTTGAATAACTCTGCATTAGGATTAATTGTGGACAGTTGTTCAAATCTGAAAATTCTCAAATTGTTTGGATGCACTCAGGTGCGTATTGATAATTTTTTGGATGTTATGATTTTGGTCTATTGTGGCTCTGGAATATGTTGATGAACACCAATTTCAAGTTCCTTAAAGTAATAGGACAGTGATAAAAAGAAGGCTTTGGGATATAATGGGTGTGATAATTTTTGCAGATAACATCCGAGTTTGTGAATGGCCACTCAAATAAATGTGTTCAGATAGTTGGATTGCAATTGACACCGTTATTAGAACATCTGAACGTCCTTGGTCAACAGGAAGCAGCATTGCGTTATTCATCTGTTCCTGTCCGCACAGAATCACAAGATATGCAAGGTTAAGGTTTGTGATACCTACAGTATAGTTTCCAATCAGTTTGCTTGTGTAAGCATTATTACACCTTATACGAAAATACCCCCTTTTTTTATACTCCACTAGTAAGAACACATGTGCGATGCACATGCTTGAATTTTACTCATATAACAATACTAATTTTTTTTTATTTTTTTTTTAAAAATACGAAAGGAGTGTTTTATTTAAGAATTAGGAAAATTACATAGCAAGCAAATCATCAGCTATTGCTGATTCCAACCAAGAAGGCATTATATCTTGCCATTCTTCTGTAGTGGATAGAGATAAGGCATGTTTAGCTGTAGTATCAGCTACTGAGTTTGCATCTCTATGAGCAAAATTACATGACCATTGTTCAAATTTATTTAAATAATGCTGGCAATCCTTGATAATGTTATTGTTTAACCAATGAACTGCTCCTTCCTTTCCATTTAAAGTGTTTACAACTCTTTGGCTATCTCCTTCTAGTTGGATTTTGTGTAGACCTTTTTCATCTGCCCATCTGATTGCTTCTAGAGCTGCTAGCGCCTCAGCTTGTTCAGGTCCTAAAGCTTTTTTCTGGAGCACTTCTAGCTCCATTGGGGATACCTGCCACATTTCTAGATATTAGACCTTGTCCTGCTTTCTTATTGAATTTACAATAAGCAGCATCAAAATTTAACTTAAAAACATCAGAATCAGGTTTTTTCCAGACTGTTGGGTGTGCCATAGTCACAGTTCTTACTGACTGTTGGAGACCTGACTGAACTCTTTGCCATTCAGATCTGTGATTTCTCACATTTCTCATTATAGCATCTGAGTTTACCTGCACATCATCAAATACCACAGAACATCTATATTTCCATATTTCCCAGATAACAAAGCAGTAAGTATAAAGCTGAACAGTATTGTTAGGTCTAGCTTGAACATCATGATCAAACCAAGATGAAATCCAGTCATAAACATTTTTACCTTGCATTTCATGGAACAGACTAGTATCAATTCCATTCAAAACAGCAGAAGTCACAGTACAATCAAGGAAGAGATGCTGAATTGATTCACAAGAGTAAGCACATAAGGGACAAGATTTGTCAATGAAACTATTGTGCCTAGCAATTCTGTCTCTAACAGGCAAGCATTTATGGATCAATTTCCAAAGGAAATGATGAATTTTAGCAGGCAGAGTTTTCCATAAAGATTTCCAGCATATTGGTGGTCTAATGGCAGCTACTTCCTGGTTTCCATTCAGAATGGCTCTATAAGCAGTTTTAACGGAGAAAATTCCATCATTAGCTGGTTTCCATCTTATTCTATCCTCCCCTATATGTGGTATCCTAATTTGTTTAATTGCTTCTACAGTAGGACTATCAAACAAGGTTTCTAAGATGTCAGTTCTCCATTCTTTAGTCCGATGGTCAATGAGTTGAGCCACAGTTCTCATGGCAGCAGAACTGAAGTGAGAACTAGGTGGTTTTTCTAAGGATGGAATCCAGTTATCCTTCCATATGGATATTTTAGTGCCATCTCCAATTTCCCAACAGTAGAATTTTTTAATGATTTCAAAACCATCACAAATACCTCTCCAAACTCAGCTACCCTGCCTGTTAAGCACATCAGTCAAAGGATTAGTATTTTTAAAGTACTTGCATCTTAATATAGAAGAGCACAGAGAATCAGGTTGGTCAATGACGCTCCATGCTAATTTAGCAAGGAGAGCTTCATTAAGAATAGCAGATTATCTAATATTTAACCCACCCAAGTCTTTGGGAAGTGCAATCCCCTTCCACTTTTTAAAATAAGTACCATTACCATTATCCTTCTTATTCCACCAGAAATCCCTCTGGATGGCATCCATTTTATCTGTGATTTTTTTTGACATCTTAAAAACAGACATATGATGACTAGCAAGGGTGCGTAAAACAGATTGATTCAGAGTAGTTTTACCTGGTTGATTGACAAATTTTGATTTCCAAGCTGCAAGTCTAACAGAAAATTTATCAAGCATAGGTAAAAAAGATTCAACTTTACTTCTTTGTAGCAAAAGGGGAACCCCTAGGTATTTATCATGTAAAGCAAGTCTATTGATGTTCAATATACTAGTTATTTCATGTTTAACACTGTCTGGAATTTTTGAATTAAAAGCTAATCCAGATTTTTCGAAATTAACAGACTGGCCTGAAAATTTGCTAAACTGATCAATAATGTTTGCTAGAGTTCTAGCTTCTTGTGGCCTAGCTTTAATGAAAAGCAAGCAGTCATCTGCAAAGAACAAGTGAGAAACAGAAGGGCTATCTTTTGAAACAGTAATACCATGAATATCTCTATTGTTTTCAGCAGTAGTTTGGGCTCTAGACAGAGACTCCATACAGAGGATAAATAAGTAAGGGGACAATGGGTCTCCTTGTCTCAAACCTCTCCGAGGTTTGTACATTTCACCTGGTGAACCACTTAGCATAATAGAAGTAGAGACAGTAGTGATGCATTGTTCTATTAAATCACACCAATCATTAGAAAATCCTAGACTTTTCATAGATGCTATAATAAAACTCCATTCAACCCTGTCAAATGCTTTGGACATGTCTAGTTTTATGGCCATCCAACCATCTACTTTTTTAGTTTTCTTCATGGTATCAATTAGTTCATGGGCTATCACAATATTATCAGAAATGACTCTTCCTGGCAAGAAAGCAGTTTGTGATGGAGAAATGATTTTATTTAGTAAAGGCTTGAGTCTAGAAGTCAACAATTTAGAGATAAATTTATAAGTGACATTACATAGACTAATATGCCTAAAATCAACAGGACTGGTAGGGCAGTTTTTCTTAGGTATTAGAGCAGTGAAATTATGATTAATCTGTTTAAGGATATGTTTTGAATGAAAAAAAGATTGCACCATTTTCACTATGTCATCACCTACAACATGCCACATTTGCTGGTAAAAACCAGGGGGATATCCATCAGGACCAGGAGTAGTCCATGGCTGCATACTGAACATTATGTTCTTAACCTCATCACTAGTTGGAATTCTAGTCAACATGTTGTTATCATCAACAGAAATACAGGGAGTAACAACAGCAAAATAATCAACAGGATCATCAGGGGATGTAGTTCTACTCATATTAAAGAAATGTTCTTTTAGAGTGTCAGCTATATCCTTTCTATCAGTCAACCAGATACCATTTTGATTTTGAATAGTGTCTATATTGGTTCTCTTTTTTCTAAAATTTACCTTATTGTGGAAGTAGGCAGTATTCCTATCACCATTTCTAAGGTCTTCATCCCTATTTCTCTGTTTCCAAAAGTCAGATTGAGCATCAAGCCAGTAGCAAAGCTGTTTTTCTAAATCCTCTAAAGCATCATTAGAAGTACTTATGTTATCATTGCTATTTAAACTTTCTATTTGGGCTTTGATCTTAGAAATTTGAGTGTTGATGTTACCAAAAGATTTATGATTCCAATCTCTTAAAGCTACTTTAGTATAATGCTGACTCCTAGTAACTCTGAAGGCATTAGATCCTGAACTAGTACTAGCCCAGTTCCTAGCAATCAGATCTTTACAGGAAGAATCTCTCAACCAAGTTTTGTCCATCCTAAATGTTTTATGAGTACAGTTTTGCACCTTATCAGTAACAAGAAGGATAGGACAATGATCACTAGCTAGAGGAACTAAATGATAGGGGATAAAGTTTGGGTAGTTATGCATCCAATCAATATTATAAAGAATTCTATCTAGCCTTTCTAAGATAAGATTATGCCCAAGACATTTTATTTGTCCAAGTGAATGGATTCCCAACATAAGACATGCTATTGGAGATCATTAATAGATAAAAGTCTACTAGACTCGTCTAAGTCAGTTTGAGAAAGTAGGTTGCCTCCTTCCTTTTCATCCTGAGAGAGAACAAAATTTAGGTCACCTAAACTATCCAAGAGAGATTAACCTGAGTAGTAACACTATTCATGTAAAACCATTGTGCCTGTCTTAAATTATTATCAAAAGCCCCATAAATGAAGGTAAACAAAGAAAAATTTGTTCTAGCATCCACTCTAATTTTGCAGTTTATCACATTCATTTTTTCCTCAATGATTTGGAGATCAATTCAATCCTTCCATAATAAGCAAAGACCACCAGAAAGATCATTTGGTTCAACAAGAAATATGTTTGGGAAGCTCATGCAAGAAACATAGTTTTTCATTTTTCTGGCTATATTTTTTGTTTCAATTAAAAAAATATATATCAGGATCATTGTATCTAACTAAATCTCTAAGGTGATTCCTATTATTCTTGTTTACAAAACCACAAACATTCCAAGACATAAATTTCATTTTTATCAAACGGGTTTTGAATATGTGAGATAAGTCAGGAAAGAGCAATGAAGTGCAAGGTTGTTTTTTTAAGAAATATAAGGATTACCTCATTCTCCCTTATAGTACATCCAGATTATTTGTCTTGATGTGGGACTCTGGTTATTGTTTGTCTCACTGGGATGGCCTCATTGCTGGTTGCAGCATTTTCAGTTTGGGCTTGACCTTCATTTCCTTTCTCAGCATCAATGAATCTTTGCCTCTTACCCAATCTTGCTTGACTTTCTTCATCATCAATAACATTCTGGATTTTTACATGAATGCCATCCTGAGGAGGAACAAAAGGAGTAGCCTTAATGATTTTCTTAGCCATAGGTTTAGGGGTTGTAATAGTATTTCCCCTAACAATATGGTTTTCCTTTATTTTTCCAACTCCTCCAAAAGGTAATGGCTTAGCATGAACAGCTTTGACATACTCAGCAGCATCTGGGCAGACCTTTTAGTTTACCCATTTCTTCTACAGATCTGACATTCATATGTTCTGGCTGAAGGTACTTCAATTGAATCCAGTACACTTGCTTAGTCCAATCTAAGTTTTGGTATATTAAGCCTTGAAAATAATCAAATAGGATGCATAAATATCCATCTATATTCCATGGACCTTCTTCAATGATTTTGTCCACTGTATTTTTGTTTTGCAGCTTAAAGATCATCACATTTGTATCGATTTCAATAATTTTTACCTCTTCTGGTGGGATAAATTTCCAGGTGAATGGTATGTTCTTTTCCAATGTCCCATAGCCCATCTTTCCTTCAATAAAGATTTTTCCTATCAAGCAGAAGTCACATTCTCCTTGTTGAGATTCTTCTAAATCAGATTCTTCTTGATTGAAGACAATAGTATCCTCAGCAGCTTGTAGCTCTAGTGTTGCTTTTCTGAACTTCATAGCAGGATCAGATACTTCAGAGATATTGTGAGATTCACTTTCTCCATTGGGGTTGTTTGATTCCATTTTTTGGATTAGAGTGGGCTGATTGAGGGATTGAATAATGGATACAATGTTTATAAAGAAGTGATTCTGATTAGGGTTACTGGATATAGCTACATTATAAGATCCCTGAGAATTAGGTTTTGAGATATTTTTGGGTATTGTTGTAGCAAAAAAGGAAATCATAACAGCTGTAATTGACCATAAACCGAAGGGGGGTTTTTGAAATTCAAATCTGTTTCTTCCTTTTCTCTTTCCATACCTGCCTTTTATATGTTTGAGTCGTTCCTTGTCTGGATCGGAGATGAACTTTTTGACTTCCATGAATACTTTGCAACTAGTGAGGATTTCCAATGAGACTTTGGCTTCAACAAGCACTAAAACAACAGCAGCAAACGCACTAATCACCACATGATACCAGGGCAGTAAAGAGAATCGTGAAAAAAGAGCAATAAAAGTATCCTTGAGAGTAAGCTTACCTCTGCAGCTACAATTTAAGTTTGAATCTTGATTATGTTGATTCTTGACGTTGAGCATGCTCTATCAACCGGGTTCTTCTACGGAAGTTAATTGTAGGAGCCTCATTGCGCTCTTATGCCAAAAATGCGATTAGCAAAAAATTAAATAGTACAAAAATTTTACATACGATAAATTTTATATGAAAAAGGTAATTTAACTAAACAATGCAGTTATCCATCTTAAACCTTACCCATGCTTATTTGTGCTTCCTGCTCCTCTCTGTTTTTAGTTCCAAGCCTACTTTTGTTTGCACGATAAGCAATGCGACGTCTTTCATGGATCCTTTCTAATTCATTTTCTCCGAATGAACTTCTTTTTTCCTTGTCCAAATTACGCTGCCATTTTGGATCGAAAGTTTTCAGAACATGAAAAAATAAGAACAAAGGGAAAATAGAAGATGAGTTTAAAAGGTTAATCCTAAGCTTGAGAATCTGGATCTATTGAATCATCATCATATTTAGGAGGGAATTTGAAACATTTGAAAACTGAGTTGGAACAGTTATCTCCCGATTCGCAGAGAAGAGGGAGAATGAAAGCTTAAAAAAAAAATCACGTCAAATAATAAATTTGAAAGCAATGAATTTTTCTGCGTAAAACAAAAATTTACTATTCTTATTTGTACTCGTTACGTTGATAATTGAAAGAGCTTTTCAAATATATAAATTTTATAAAAATCCGGTGTATATTTTAAAAGATATCAAGTTTTTAAAATTTGTGATCTATTTTTAAAACAATTGGCATTTCTGTAAATATGTAAAAAAATGAGGATAACTAAGTGTATATTTTAAAAGATATCAAGTTTTTAAAATTTGTGATCTATTTTTAAAAAATGGCATTTTTGTAAATATTAAAAAAATAAGGATAACTAAGTAATTTAGGGGGTTTCCTATCAAAAATACCTCTTTTCTTTATATTAATATAAGAATAAGATACAGGGTGCACCAAGTCGATCTCTGCGCCATACTAAACATGTGTCACATCTTCCGGTTACAGCAGTACTTCTGATCTCTCTCCACGATATCGTTTGTATGCTAGATTATAGGATGGGTGTGGTTATTTTATTTTTCTTCCCAATGTATTTTGTTAAACAATTGGTTAAAGTAAAAATGGTATCTGGTTAACTGAATGTTAGGACTAATTCTCATATCAGTAACAATCACAGTTAGAATTTTAATCGAATCTGTTCCAAACATTCTTGTTATCAAAATCTTCAGGATATGAAACCTCAGGTTACTGAAACTCTCCTTGGCTATACAGAAAGAAACAAACCAATTTATGAAATGACATCAATTAAGTGAAGGAAACCAAACTAATAATCAAACATTTGAAATTCTTGTGTTGCTAATTTGGGTTTTCTGAGGAGGATGAGGTGAGACGGGTAATGAGTCTGTTTACTCATTGATAATAATGAAAGAAAAGGAAGCGCATTTTTCAAAATAAATAAATATAAATTAAACTGTGAGTGCTAGGATTCGAACTCGCGGCACAGTAACGGAATTATTCTTAAAACTGGAAGTTAAATTTAGATATTTTTGTTGAAGTAACTGCTGTCCGGGAATAGCCTAGTTGGTCAGGCATCGAACTCTAATAAAAACTGTTGTGGAACATGGCGGAGAAATGTGTTTGAAACCATTATCCGGTACATTGGACTAATGTTTTCTGAAATGTGCCCACTTATTCTATTAGGAGAAATGTGTTTGAAACCAAATTGCCATTACTGACTGGTTTCTTTCTTAGGAGTAGTTCAGTAAACGAGTTTATCCAATCTTTAATTGATTTAAACGAAATAAACCGTCCAGAATCAAACTGGATGTAGTCCATTTTACACTTCTTATTGATCCGTTAATAGCAGCTACCACATTTTTACTATCACTTTCCAAGTGCAGCTTTTGAGTTCCTCTTGCCATTCCCCGCTCCACAGCTTCAAGTAAGCTCCTCATCTATTGCTGTTGAGTACTTGCATTTTGCTAATCTGTATAGACCTGCACAGTTCCTTTGGAGATTAGTCCAATACCCATGGATTTCGTAAGCTCCTGATAAGATGCATTAGCATTTATTTCATTTACCACTTTCCCAAAGTTAAACATTTTTTTGGGAATTCCCAAAGTAACAACCACTTTCATTCTTCCTAGATGCGTTGGTGTTTGACTAGAGAGCCTAGACCTTATCGATTGATTGACTTATCATTCCCAATGGTGGTGAGTTAAAGCAATTCTAAGTCTATAAAATAATACCCAAAGCCGTTTCATTTGTACCACATCCATCAACAAATATCACACACATACTAAGTTTCCAGCAAGAAGAAAATTAATGGCAAATACTAACTACAACGTTCAGTTCAAAGGTGAAACCATAGTAACAACTGTAACAAATTCATCTTCGTTAATTGATGCTGTCCTTGACGAGTTTCGGTCTGAGCGTTTTATCGGTTTTGCTATGAAATGGAATCCAAATTCCGACAACAAGAAGGTTTCAACTCTTCAACTATGCAATGGGAATCGCTGCATTATCATTCAGCTACTTCACCTGGATTCCATCCCAAATTCTCTGAGAAACTTACTTTCGGGTCGATCAATTAAATTCGTTGGTGTGGATATCGCGGAGGATATTGCTAAGCTGGATCATGACCATGGTCTTAAGTGCTGGTATGGACATGAGTTGGGTTTTGGTGTCCGTAGCTTAGCTGGAGTCCTTATCAAAGAACTGGACAGTGTGAATGATCACTCTGACTGGAGTGCGAACATCCTCACCAAGGATCAAATCGAAGTTGCTGCAATGGAAGCTTCTGTTTATTTCACATATGGAAAGGTTAATCTTTGTGATCTATAGAACCGAAAGATGTTGTTCGGCTGAAATAACTAGTTTGTGACTTGGGAGTTCTTGGTGGTCTAGTTTGTATTGGGAGTTCTTGATGGTCTAGTTTGTGTTTAAGTAGGTCAGTATTCTGAAGTCATTGAAGTCTGTTTTTATGTGTTTGAGTGTTTCCTATATTAATACTAGTCTTGTATTAAAAGCATTGTATTGCATTATAAGCCTAGTCTTTGCATCTTACATGATAAACAAAGCATTGCACTGATGGTAACGCCTCCATCACAATTCATCCTTCCACTCCCTAAACAACTGCTAATCATGCTGCATGCCCAAGATATAAGTCTTCTTTGGTGTATTTGGGACTCGGAGTATTAATAACTCCAAATAGTCATTGCTGTTTTCCTTGGCACTGTGTTTTGTATCTTAATTATACAACCCTTGCAGAGCAGGTAGAGCACTAGCTAGAGAGAGAGATGGATTGCTGAATTGTGGAGTTAAGCTTTGACAAAAAATCTTACCCAGTCGGTTGTTGTGTGGCACGTTACTACGTATAAAATATAAATAATATAACAACCACCCTCAGAGGATACGCATATATATGTGCGGGGATAGCTCAGTTGGGAGAGCGTCAGACTGAAGATCTGAAGGTCGCGTGTTCGATCCACGCTCACCGCATATTTTTGCTCATGTACCGAGTGCATGCCAATCCATGTTCACCACATGTCTTTGCTCAAGCACCACCGAGTGCGCGCCACAAAAACACCCTCACCGCCCACTGCATATTTTTGCTCTAAGCACTGCCGAGTGCGCGCCAAAATTCTAAGACGAAACCTAATTTTTTTTATGTCAAGCTCTGCTGCCTCTAGGAAAGTTGGGTTAGTGAAAAACAAAACCAAAAATCCAATATAATTTGATTGATTAATGCATATAATTATATTCATTTCTTTTAATCATTATATTCATATTCTAGTGCAGCCGATATATTGAAACAAAAAAAAGGGATAGTTTGTTCAGACCTTGAATTATTCTTAGGAATAACAACTATGAAAAGAGATAATTATTTAGATCTCGGTTTCCCAACTATAAATAAAAATCAGAATTAAACTTGAACAAGTTCAATAAAAATAATTTTATTAATCAAATCAACTGTCTTAATCAATAACTAGGAGACTCTTAAATAGATTTGGGGAAAAAACCCTAACTTGTGTGAGAAGAAAGGATGAAAACAACTCAAAACCGACTCAAACCCTAATTTGCTATTTTTGGCAAATTTTAGGTTATCTAAAATAATGAAAGTACTCGCTAAATAAAACTATATGCCACAAACGGTGACCCAAACAGAATCCTAACGAAGAAGTTATTAAGAAAACAAAAACTTTCCTAAAACGGCAAAACAGCTTTTCAGGCCCTAAACGATGGAATTTGGCTAAATTCTGGTGACCATGTCTTGATCTTTGGGCCATTTCCCATCAAAATGGACTCCTCTTGAGCTAAATTACGACACTCGGGTCCTTAACTTTCAAATAATCTAGTGCTCGTGCTATAACTTGCTCATCTGCATCATTCTCCCGGTGTTGAGAGAAATTCACCCTCGAATTTCACTGATCATCGTCATCTGAATTATCTCCATGATATGGCACCAAATGTTTGACATTAAAAACATCAGAAGTATGGATATTGTTAGGCAGCTTCAACTTATAAGCATTTAGTTTAATCTTAGCAATAATTTCTACTGGACCAATTTTCCGTGCCTTTAGCTTGTTATACTCACCAACAGAGAAACGATCCTTTGTTAATATTTCCCATACAAAATCTCCTACTTCAAAATTCACATCTCTGCGCTTCATATCTGCCGCATGTTTATACTTCTCATTAGTCCGTATTAATTGTTCTTGAGCCAACTTGTGAACCTTTTGCAATTGTTGGATACGCTCTTCAGCTCTAGCTTCAACTCTTTTCAAATTAGAAACATGTGCTAAATCTACTGATGCTCGTGGATTGTAGCCATAAACAACCTCGAAAGGACTCATACCCAAACTACGATTTACTGAGCGATTAAATGCAAACTCAGCTTGACAAAGTTTTTGATCCCAACTCTTCAGATTTTCTCCGACAAGACATCGTAGTATATCACCCAATGAACGATTCACAACTTCTGTCTGTCCATCACTTTGAGGATGATATGCGCTACTGAAGTTAAATCTTGTATTAACTAACTTCCATAAAGTCTTCCAGAAATAACTAAGGAATCTTGTGTCCCGATCACTAACAATTGAACAAGGAAATCCATGCAGACGATATATCTCATGAAAAAACAATTCAGCTACCTTCAGTGCATTAGCATTCTTCTTGCAAGCAATGAAATGCGCCATCTTTGAAAAACGGTCAATAATTACAAATACTGAATCATTTCCCATCTGAGTTCGAGGTAAACCCAACACGAAATCCATGCTAAAATCTTACCAAGGTTGACTTGGAACTTTCAACAGCATATGCAAACCCGCATTAGATGCTTTTCATTTTGATACTTGAAAAATTTGACATCTATCCACAAATCTTCCAACCTCACGTCTCATGGTAGGCCAGTAATACAACTTCGAAACAAGTTGGAAAGTCTTGTCTCTTCCCATATGTCCTTCGTCATGTAACTCTTTGAGAATCTTGACCCTGAGACTAGAATATGGAATACATAATTGATTTCTCTTGAAGAGAAAACCATCATGCATATGGTATTCAATTCTTGCTCCTGTATTGAGAACATTCACAATCTCCGCGAAATACGGGCCAGTTTGAATAAGATCAGAATATGAATCGAAATCCAATACCTCAGTTCTCATAGTATTGAGCAACATACTTCTGCGACTTAATGCATCAGCAATTTGATTCTGCGATCCAGCCTTATGTTTCAGCACAAAAGTGAACTCTTGTAGATAACCATCCCACTTACCATGTATAAAAGAAAGCTTTTCTTGACTATTGACGTGCTTTAAAGAATCATGATCAGAAAACACTACGAACTCGTTATGAATAAGATAGTGACGCCAATGCTTCAAAGCCTGAACTATTGCATAGAACTCCACATCATAAGTACTATAGTTGAGCTTAGCACCATTCAACTTCTCACTGAAATAAGCTACCGGTCGTCCTTCTTGGTTCAAAACAGCTCCAATCCCCACCTTCGACGCGTCACAGTGTAATTCAAACGGCTTGCTGAAATCAGAAGCAAATCCATGGAAACTGCTTACTTCGTGCAAAGTAGTAGGTTTAGTCCAATTTTGAACAGCTTCAACCTTGGACTCATCTACTTTGATCCCATACTTGGTCACAACATAACCGAGAAAAAAACCCCGATCTGTCATGAAGGGACACTTATTAATGGATGCAAACAGTTTCTCCCTGCGTATCACAGAAAGCACTTCTCGAAGATGTTGGACATGCAAGTCCATATTAGAACTATAAACGAGAATGTCATCAAAATAAACAACCAAAAAAGTAATTATAAAAGGTCTCAGTACTTGATTCATGGTATGCATGAATATACTTGGTGCATTGGTCAAATCGAATGACATAACCAGCCACTCATATAAACCCTCTCGAGTTTTAAAAGCAGTCTTCCACTCATCACCTTCACGAATCCTTATATGATGGTACCCGCTTTTCAAGTCTAACTTTGTGAACACCTTCGCTCCACTCAACTGATCTAACAAGTCATCTAACCTTGGAATAGGAAAACGGTATTTGACTGTGATTTTATTGATAGCACGACTGTCATCACACATCCTCCACGTACCATCTTTCTCCGGGATCAGCAAGGCCGGTACCGCACATGGACTAAGACTCTGTCGGATCAATCCCACTTGTAACAACTCTTTAACTTGGTGATGAAGTTCTTCATGCTCTTTAGGACTCATTCTATAATGTGATTTGTTTGGAAAGCTTGATCCAGTAATTAGATCAATGCAATGTTGAATATCCCGGAGCGGTAGTAACTCATCAGGCAATTTTTTAGGAAAGACATCCACAAATTCTTCAATTAAAGGTTGAGCTGCAATGGGGATACTACTTTCAGCATGTTCATCTTTGCCAATCAACACATATATTTCACTTGCATCTTCTATCTTGTCTTCAAACTTCTTGAACGATAAGAGATTGGTAACTTCTATAGTAGATGGTTTATGAACAATCTCTTTACTAGGTACAAGTACTATACGGACGTCGTCCCATAAAAAACTGTAGGTATTCTTATAACCATCATGACTAGTTTTTATATCAAACTCCCATGGACGACCCAACAACAAGTGACAAGCATCCATACTAGTAACATCACACCAGACTTTATCTTTATATTTGTTATCAATTGAAAAGGAAATCAAGCAACATTTGTTTACATTTACCTCGTTCCCTTTCTTAAGCCAGGAAAGCTTGTAAGGATGTGGATATGCCTTGGTACGAGGTAAATGTAAACTTATTATCACCACAAAGTTGACTCCTTGATCCCCATAAACAACTTCATCAGTAGGGTCATCATCTTCAGCAGAATCATCAAAAATTCCATCATCACCACTATTTTTTTCAGCGAACAACACCTTATTCACCCATTCACCTTTGTGACAGTCACCTCCTTTATGTCTAGGTTCTCCACACTTATGACATCGGCCTCCGAAAGTATTAAATGGGGTATTATTTGATGTAGACACAGAATTAGGTTTACTAGATGTACCTGGTGGTTAAGTACTACGGTTACTCATTGGAGATGCTGCCACATAAGTACCCCAACTCGAGCTTCTACGCCCTGCTTGCTTCTTTATCTGCATTGCTCCATGATTTGCATCCAAAATCGAAAGACAATCAAAGATGTTGAGTGTGTCATGATATTGTTGTGGTAGACCACCTACATAATGAGCCACTATTTGCGCTTCCTTCTCTGACAGGTCGTTAAGAGTAAGTATCCGGTAAAACTCCTTGGTGTACTCATCGACAGAACGTGCTCCTTTGCATAGGTTTTGCAGCTGTTGGTACATCATGCCAACGTGGTTATGTGGTAAAATTTTAGCTCTCATGTGTTTTTTCATATTCTCCCACGAGCCTAACTTCTCCTTTCCCTTACGACTTCGTTGCAGTTTCTGTTATTGCCACCACGAATTAGCTCTCCCTCGGAACATAGTTGCTACTAATGAAACTCGTTTGTTATTTGGTACATCTTTAAATTCCAAGACTTCCTCAACCGTATTCAACCAATAAAGAAACTCTTCCGGTTCTAAACCACCATGAAATTATGGAATCTCTACTTTTATTCCTGCTTTCCAACGATCAGAACTTTCACGTCGATTTCTATTAGCAAAAGGGTTGTCATTACCTTCTTCTGATTCATCTTCTTTACGCAGAATGTTACATCGAATCAACATACCTTCGATATTTGCTATTAATTGTTCTCTCAATTCATTAACGTTGAAAACTTCTGGAGCACCTCTTCGACCTCGACCTCGACCTTGACCTACTTGTACTCTTGGAGGCATCGTATAAACCCTAAAATCGAATCGGCTATGGTAACCAAACTAGTGCAGCGGATATATTGAAAAGAAAGAAAAGGGATAGTTTGTTCATACCTCGAATTATTCCTAAGAATAACGACTATGAACAGAGATAATTATTTAGACCTCGGTTTCCCGACTATAAATAAAAATCATAATTAAACTTGAACAAGTTCAATAAAAATAATTTTATTAATTTTTATTAATCAATCAACCGTCTTAAACAATAACTAGAAGACTCTTAAATAGACTTGGGAAAAAACCCTAACTTGTGTGACAAGAAAGGATGAAAACAACCCAAAACCGACTCAAACCCTAATTTGCTATTTTTGGCAAATTTTAGGTTATCTAAAATAATGGAAGTACTCGCTAAATAAAACTATATGTCAAAAACGGCGACCCAAACAGACTCCTAACGAAGAACTTATTAAGAAAATAAAAACTTTCCTAAAACGGCAAAAACGGCCTTTTGAGACCCTAAACGATGGAATTTGGCTAAATTCTGGTTACCATGTGTATCTATAGATCAACATGTCTTGATCTTTGGGATGTTTCCCATCAAAATGGACTCTTCTTAAGCTAAATTACGACACTCGGGTCCTTAACTTCCAAATAATCTAGTGAATGTGCTTTAACTTGCTCTGCATCATATTCCCTCTTACTTAATCATGATAGGCGTTTTTCATTACTAAGACCACTCCAATCAAGATCTTAAGATAAAAGAGACAAAAAAAAGGCATAGATGAATTGGCATCTTATCATGTACCCACTCATAGATCAACATTATTAATGGGGTGCCAGATTACTGGGGAGGGTTCCAAAATCCATATAAAACAAAAAAGAAAGTCCTCTATCTTATATGAATTTTGGGACCCTCCCCAATAAACTGGCACCCTCCATTAGCAGCCATGCCCATCATCGATGTGCAAAAGTGATGTTGAACAAGGAGAGATTTTCATGCTTCTTTTACATTGAAAAATGTAGTCATAATTTATAAGGATATGCTAACACAGCACCGAACATGCTTCTTTTGTTCCATAATGTTTCCACTTTAGCTAGTCGGAATGTGCATAATGAAGTAACAATATTTCATCCTTTGTATAACCCGTACATATAATATTATTTGGAGAAAATGAATATATGGCCCATAAAGACAAATATATTTTTTTTGATCGAAAATGAGATATGTTAGATTAAGAAGAATGTACAAGAAAGCTACCAAAAGTGACAAAGAAAACAAAGAAAATTCAAACAAAATTACATCAACAAAAAGCAACATACCAATTGTGAGTTGAAGCTACAAAATGATGCCCAAAAGCGACTGCCCAAGCTATTACTATCGATTTAGCATTTTTTTTCAAAAAATGCGAGCATTTCTTTCTCTCCATAAGACCCAAACCACAGCTGGCGGAATTAATTTCAAAAACCACTTTATTTCCTGCATGAAAGCCATTGTGCCAGCACTTTGCAAGATCATAAACAGACTTAGGAAAAGTCCATGCCCAGCTAGAAGAAGTTATCGAAGACCAAACTTTGATAGCCACTTTGCAATGACTAAGGAGATGAGCTAGAGATTCAGCCTCATTAATGCAACAATTATTTAGGCTTAAACCCTTACTATTAAGAAGAACTCGAAAACCTTTTTTAATGATAGATGGCTAATTCCATAGAATTAGATGTTATCAAACACAACTTAAGAGGAGAGGGGAAAAGGAATCAAGTTTCAAGTTAATAGTTAAAGAGAATTCGAAAACCTCTTTTAATGTAAAAATTGAAGGGGAGGTTGCACTGAAATCTTGTAATGCATTCACTCAAGCAACAAATAAACATGAATCACCATGATACCTCTCTTAATTTAAGGACCACTCACATCCATGTGTTGCCAATCCTGAACACACACAAAATGGAGAAGGCGGTAGTACGTAAGTCAATTTTCATGTACTCTAAACATGGTATTGAGTTTCTTTTCTTCTCGTTATTCATTTTCATGACTAATTAGGGATTGGGTTCTAAAATTATGGTGATTTTATTACAGGCGATGCGGAAGCTGATACTTGCAAAGGAAATTGCTTCGTTGATTATATCTTAAAAGACAAATTGGTGGAACTGTGCTCAGAACTGGACAATCCATCTACGGAATCTCTATACCGACATGATGAAGGTAATTCTTTGCCAAATTAATTCTCAGATTAATAACATCAGCTTCTAATAAATTAATTCTATAGAGGCTGATGTCATTAATTTGAGAATTAATTTGGTATAATTAACTTCATCTTGTCGGTAAAGAGATTTCACAACTGGATCATCCAGTTTTGATCACATTTCCACCAATTTATCTTTTAAGATTGTTAGGAGTCAGCAAAACAATTTCATTTGCCAGTATCAGCTTTCGCATTGCCTAAAATAAAATCACCATAATTTTAGAACCCAATCACTAATTAGTCATGCAAATGAGTGACAAGAAGAAAATAAACTTACCACCATGTTTAGAGTGCATGAAAATTGAATTAATACCTTCTTTATCCATTTTGTTTTGTGTTCAGGATTGGAAACACACGGATGTGAGTGGTTCTTGAACCAAGAGAGGTATCCAGGGTCTTCCCCTCGTTCATGCTTCTTTCTTACTTAAGTGAATGTAGACAAATCCAAATAATTTATCTCTCGCTCATTACAGGATTTAAGTGCAACAGCCCATTCAATTTTAGCTTAAAAAAGCTTTTCGAGTTTTCTTTACCTATTAGCTTAGAACTTGGTTCAAACCTAAGCCTCGCCATACTTTAAATATGGTCGAAATCTTTCGGATTAAGGCAACAACTTTTCTCTGGATCGTAAGGAAATAGTTTGTATTATGCTCTAATATATGAATTTCACACTATATTTCTTAATCCTAGTGGGGTGGGATATTTTATGACTAAATAAATGTCGATATAATTTGTTCCGTTTATAAATAGACGTTTCTATCTGTTAAACTATGTTTAGTGGTAAAACTAAATGATTTCACCATATAAAAACGTTATTGAGACACTTAAAGTCGTTCTACATAATCGATAATTAATATACTTTTCTACTTTGATAAATTGATCTCGTAGAAGAGTCTAATGTTTGGTATGAGGTCAAAAGCTTCAGCATATAAGATTTAATTTTGTTGCCGAATACCACACATTATGTTTTTTATCTAATTTTAAAAATAGAGCATTTTTGGATAAACTTTGGATTTTTATTAAATTTGTTGGAAAAGGAAAAATAATGAAAATAAGAAAGGTTTAAAGGAAACGTAAGTTGATGACATTAGATTCCCTCATTTTCTACGTCTCTAATGTCCATCAACACGTTAAATGGCCCTCTTTATGGATGTTATCAACTTAAATAAAATTGAAACTTATAAGAGCTTGTATTATCTCTATTCATGCATGTAAAACATTTCATGCACACTTAGTTTTATTTTAACTTCTTTATTTAATTTGATAAAGAATGTATCCTTTTTATTTATGCATTTGAAACATTTCATGCACCTTTAACTCTACTTTAACTTCCTTATTTAATTTGACTACTTAAAAATATTTATTAATCTAATTTGAATGTAGATTCATACTTAACTATAAATAGAATAGAGGATGTCCTTTGTTTTGAAATCATATAAAAATAATAATAATAAATACAATAGTTTTGGACTTCCATGGTGATGATGGAAGGTGCAAACGTAAGTATTTTTTTTTCCTATTAGTCAATCAACGTTGGCATACATGTTATGTGAACTATATATTTGAGTTAACAATAGCCTTTTATTGTGATATATTGAGACAACTTGTGCTAGTTGTCTCTAAATGCCTTATAAGTTTGAGTTTATCTAACGTAATTTCTTTTTAAAAAAATAAAAACGGAATCCTCATCTGAATTGGCATGCTCATGCATATTTTAACTTCTGAATTGGTAAAAAGGTATGTACTTTTCATTTATACATGTTACATGGAATTGGGGAAGATATATTACTAAGCACGGGAAAAGTATATGTTGAAACATAGTTTGTTTTCTACTCTTCACCTCTTGTATGGATCCCTTTTTTTTTTTTAGCATATACTGTTCAAAGATACTTACGTCACGGGGTCATCTTTTCATGGACTAAAAGAAACAAAAAACAGTTATAGCTAGCATTTGATTTGTCTTTTCGAATGTGAGGAAACTTACCAGGGTTGGTATTTGGTATGACACTGAATTTGTTAGCTATAACTATTTTAAATGTTACTTAGTCTTCTATATATACAACCAGTTTTATAGAAATCTTACCATGTTTGGTACCTAAATTTATATTATAACTTAATACCATAACGTCATATAACATACAACCATTTATGGGACTAGAATGGGGTTATTGTGGTAATGCCGCAAATATATACTTAATGTAAATTGAAAATATAGGGATGCAGAAGAAAGAATGAAAAACCATTAGGACGACGATGATGATAAGGGGAAGGAGCAGGAGGATAGTGATGACGAGTCTTATATGACTTCGTTTCCTAAATTCAAGAAACTTCGGAGGCACATATCTACAACATTACCACAACATCTCCATTTATTTATTTGGAAAATTTCTGTCTTGTTGTTTTGTAAATTACTGAATTTTACAACCATAATCCACTTAAATGGCATTTGGTGTGTTATACGACATGTTTCTTAAAAATATTACCATGGTACTTATATGGTTTGGTACTGGAATTCACTACCATTTCAAAGCATTATTGCAACAAAATTAACTAACCAGGTACCAAGTATGGAAGATTTTTAATAAACTGGATGTATAAAACTTCAACACCATTTAAAATAATTATGGTTAAAAAATTCAGTATCACACCAGGATTGGTATTTGGTAAGATACTGAAGTTTTTAATAATAACTAATTTAAATGGTGTTGAAGTTTCTTATACGTCCAGTTTATTGAAAATCTTTCAGATTTGGTATCTAGTTATTTAATTAATTGTGTCACCATAATTGTATGAAATGATGGTGAGTTGCAGTATCCGACCATATTTGAAGCATGGTAAGATTTTTAAGAAACATGTCGTATAACACAATACAACGCCATTTAATTGGTTTTTGTAAAATTCAATAATTTACCAAACATTAAACATAAAATTCTCACCTGGTGGTGTCCAAAAGGACAAATTTGTATAGAATATCGTTCATCTATATGGTTTTAACCCGTACCATGATCCCAACTGAACACTTTTATGATCTAAGATCAGAGCCAATGAAATGAACTACTCTGTATGTAGTAATCATGTCGCTCTAAATGGTACGAACCACCTTGGCTAAGTGGCGACCATCTCTTGCTTATTATTCGAGTAAGCCGGTGGTACATACCCAAGAAGCTTCAGAATATGCTACAATTATCATTGTCAAAGTAAACTTACGGTTAATAAATTGACGCCTGATTATCAAGTAAATTATTCTTTTTAACAAAATTCAATGTAGGCTGGTATTTATTATTAATAATAAGATCAATATATATATAGGATTGCAATAATTATATCCAAATATATATATATATATATATATATATATATTAGTTTAGTCGAATACTTATTCAAGGTGATGAATTAGAGGAAGATCCACATATGAAGGAGAAACATGAGTAAATTCTATGACTAGACTAGATATTGATTTTGCAACGACAGCTGACTTCCAAAAACCAGATCTACTCATCTTCCTTTTCTTTCTCCAGATTTACGGTTTCATAAACCGACAAAAAAAGTTAAGAAATTACATTTACACATAAAAAAGAAGAAGATTGAGTAATTTCTGAAACCCTAAATAGCACCGACTATACTCCCAATTTTGAAATCTATACCTCTTTCTTATTACCAACTCCAAGTGGTCACTAACTTTACTAATGGTGTTAATAGTAATCTCAATTATTTTGGCAAGGAATATAAACACACCCATTTTGAACTTCACTAAAATGCATCTTTGATAGATTAGACGTGTTAGAGCATTGCTCGGTTGAACCCACCAAGCGTTGGTATGTCAAGTTTAGTTTTCATATTTTAGTATCAAAACTCAAATTAGAGTCACTTGATTAAATGTACTAGAATCAACTTCATTTAGGTTAAGCTAGAAATCCTAGTAATGTAGAGACATAAAAGTATTACCTTGAAGACCTGAAAATCATGAAGCCTTATCGACTACAATGAAGACATCATCCTTCCACTTGAGGTATAATAATGATTTGACTTGACTTGTTTCTGTTCCTATCGTTGCTTTCAAGTCGTTTAAGATTAAAAACATAATATGCGAGGTTATATTTAATACTATAGTATTAGACTTGGTCATTTTATTATGATCAAAGTTTCAATGAATAATATTTGATTACGAAGTATAACGTACGTTTATCTTTTGAACTTCGTAAATATGACATCGAAATAATCTATGTAACCCGTTACTTGATTGTGCATTGGATATAGGTGTGATTTCATCCTAGGAAACTATATTTGATTACATATATTTAAATAAAGCACATATACGAAACTTGTTTCTTAATCGAAAGGAAATCAATCAGCGTTTTGGTCCGGTTTTCATTGAAGATCTATTGGATGACCAATTCGAACCTATGTAATATCTTTGATAGAACCGATCTTGACTTATGTTGAGAGTTATGGTAGAATCGATCATTACCTAGTTTGGGATATGCGGTAGAACCAATATTGACTTATGTTGAGAGTCTTGGTAGATACGATCCTTACCTATATTTGGATACATGGTAGAACCGATCTTAACTATTGTTGAGAGTCTTGGTAGAACCGATCGTTACAAATATTTGGATACTTGGTAGAACCGATCCTAGTTTTTGTTGGGAGTCATGGTAGAACCGATCCCTACCTATATTTGGAGACTTGGTAGAACCGATCTTAACCTATGCTAAGAGTCATGGTAGAACCGGTCCCAAGAGCAAAACCGATCTTTCATATTCACATATTACTTTACGGTTTTGTGTGAGTTTGGAATTAGGGTTTCTTAAATAGGAAAGTTCTGGATGATGACATAATTTGGACATGAATAAAATTCTTATCTTTTATTGTCCAAAGATATTCCTTGATACTCAAGGTGATACCAATCCGAAATATTGAGAATCTTTGAATTAAGATTAATTTTCGAATATATGCTTTTGATTTTCCTACAAATCAAAACATATTTCTTGGAAAGTTATATTAGTTAAGTGCTAAACTAATATTAGATATTTTCTAATGAGAGATTTTGGAATTACAGGTTGGATATTAGTTGGAAATAGGAAAACCGAAATTAGGTACTTATTGCATATCTTGAGAATATTTTCGGTTTTGGAATTTCCTTATTGTCCAAACAACCTTGGTACATAAATAGTTGACTTTGCATTTCTTGCATTTATTTTCCAAACAACCTTGTTTCTGTGGAGCCGTCTATCCGGAGAGGAAAGTACCCTAATTAGGCAAAATCTCTTACGACTGCTCGTTTAAAGGCTTATGTGTGATCAAGAAGCTCTACGAGTAGCGTTGGTGCGAAACTAGATAATTGCATTGTTATTTAAGCTTTCGATTATTGACTTAATTGACTAACGGTTGTTGACACTTTAATGTACCAAGTTTGATTATTCTTGAGAGCCTTCTCTTATGACATAAGGGTTACTCAAACTAGATCAAAGTATTGATGGGATCTTTAGAACTTTTTTTAAATCTAAAGACAACTTGTGATCATTCATTGTTAACAGACTTCGTTCCATGTATGATCGATAATAAGTGGATTCAAGTTTGTAGTGTGCAGCAATGCAGGTACATAAGAAGGCAATTGAAGATTTGAAGACAAAAAGATTTTTTCTTATTGGTTTTCGCATCTCGTGATTTGTGCACACATCTTGATCGGCTGGGATCCGACTTAGATCCGGTTTATCTTTGATAGATTTGATCATATAGTCGTTTAGATAAGCAACTATCATTTGGTGGTATTCTTCAATATCTGAATCTGATAGTTGTGAATCCGAATCTAAGTTACTGATTTGGATTGATCTTACCCGACAAAGGAGTTTACTAGTTTAAACGGAAGAGCCTTTGTCAAAACTCAACGAATCTTTTTATCAAAAGATTATTGGAGTAGTTACCAAACAGCTTTGTTCCTTTACTGTTTGGAAAACAATCAAAATGAGTTGGGTGCTTAAGACTTACATCGGTAAATCAACTCAAGAAAGTGATTTTTTGTCTTGGGATTCACGTGCGGGACCAGTAGGTCGTAGATGCAGGGATACTGAGGGAAATAAGTAACTAGGGATAACTTGGTCTCAACTATACGAAGTTGGATTTGTTCTTTGTATAATGGCTTAATTTTGAGAGTATTCAAAACTGGACTAGGTCCCGGGTTTTTTCTGTATTTGCGATTTCCTCGTTAACAAAATCTTGTGGTGTCATTTACTTCACTTCCGCATTATAATTGTTTTATTATAATAAAGTAAATTACACTTTGAAAAAGTGGGGGTACAACAACCTCACCCAATAATTCGCTTAGCAATCTGTATGGACTAACTCCAATATACTTTTAAGAGAATCAACTAGACAGTCAGACTCAATCTTAATAAAAAGTATATCAAGGAGTTATATCTCAATTTCTCGATTCAATACTTACTCAAGCAAATAAAAATCTGCGAGTCTAATTGAATACAAGAGAAATTAACTTGAATGGTACCAAAGACCAATGTTAAAGTATCAATCAATTCCAATCAACAACCAAAGGTCGGATTTACCAATTGATTGATTCAACGCACAACCTGTGATATTTTAATTATATAACAAAATATAATGCGGAAAAGAAATAACACAGACACCAGAAGTTTTGTTAACGAGGAAACCGCAAATATAGAAAAACCCCTGGACCTAGTCCAGATTGAACATACACTGTATTAAGCCGCTACAGACACTAGCCTACTACAAACTAACTTCGGTCTGGACTGTAGTTGAACCCCAATCAATCTACACTGATCCAAGGTACAGTTGCGCTCCTTACGTCTCTGATCCCAGCAGGATACTATGCACTTGATTCCCTTAGCTGATCTCACCCACAACTAAGAGTTGCTACGGCTCAAAGTCGAAGACTTGATAAAAAAATCTGTATCACACAGAAAATTCTATAGGAATAGATAAATCTGTCTCCCACAGAAATACCTACGAGTTTTATTCCGTCTTTTGATAAATCAAGGTGAACATGAACCAATCGATAACCCGTACTTATATTCCCGAAGAACAGCCTAGAATTATCAATCACCTCATAATAATCTTAATCGACTAGCGAAACAAGAAATTGCGGTATCACAAACGATGATACGAAGATGTTTGTGACTTCTTTCTATCTTGCCTATCGGAGAAATTAATCTCAATCCAATCTTGCGATTGCACTCAATCACGATAGAAACAGCAAGATCAGATCACGCAACTACAGAGAAAATAGTTGGGTCTGGCTTCACAATCCCAACGAAGTCTTCAAGTCGTTAACCTACAGGGTCTCGGTAGAAACCTAAGGTTAAAGGAGAATCGACTCTAGCTTATACAACTAGTATCACCCAGGAGGTATGGGGATTAGGTTTCCCAGTTGCTAGAGTTCTCCTTTATATAGTCTCAAAATCAGGGTTTGCAATCTAAGTTACCTTGGTAACAAAGCATTCAATATTCACCGTTAGATGAAAACCTGATTAGATTCAAGCTAATATCTTTCAACCGTTAGATCGAACTTAGCTTGTTATACACAAATGAAATGCATGTTCATTTAGGTTTGTGTAACCATACCTAAACATGTACACCTAGTTGGTTCAACAGTAGTTAACTTATGGTTAGCCATATGAGCACTTTCATATCAACCATATTCATCTTCACCATAACTAGTTCAAATGACTCAAAAGAACTAGTTAGAGAGTTGTTCAATTGCTTAGATCTCATAGAAGTATACAAGACACAATCGAAGCAAAAACGATTTTGATTCACTCGAATTGATTCATGAACATTATAGCCACGGTTTGCAAATATTCATTCCTTAGTTTATATAAGTTTAAGTTCACGAATAAACCGTTTTTAGAAAATAAACCACTCAAGTACGCATACTTAAGTACCCGGATTGAGTTTGTTTTCAGTTCATAAAATCCAGCAGAAATTCACGGGACGTGAACTTCCGGCAGTATGCGAACTTTAGTTCCGGTTATCCTGAGCAGCAAAGTACGCATACTTTGGTTCAAGGATTTTGGACTTACACACATATGAGTTCACATACAATGTTTATATCCATTCTAGGTTATATATTCTAAACTCTTATTTCAATCATTGAAACATTCTTAGAGGATGTTAAATAGAGGTTATTCACACACTATTTTTCATCAAAGCGATTTTCAAGATATTGAAATAATCAACATGACTTTCGTCACTTGTAAAGATGAACTTGGCCAAAGCGAAAGTTTACCAACACATATTTCGAGAAATAGATAAGCGAGATAAACTCGGCTCGAAATAGCAAATGTGTATGATCGAAGTCTATATAGCAATACGACTTTTGTCTCAAGATAGGAGATAGAGTAGATAGACTTTTTGAGTGATAGATAAGTTCAAGTCTCCACATACCTTTTAGTCGATGAAGTTCCACCAGTTCCTTGAGTAGTTCTTCGTCTTTGTATAATGAACGTCGTGGAGTCTAGAGCTCAACTACACTTTCTATCCTAGTCCGAGACTTAGCTATAAGTAGACTAGAAATCAAGACTTATAATTTTGGCAACTAAACTTGACAAACAAGCTTGAGATAGCAACACTTGCGAGTTCGACTGAGTAGTGCTTAACACACTTATTGTTAAATCCTAATCACTTGATATTGATCCTATAGTAAATCGGTTTTGAATCGTAACTATTATCAAGTGAATACCTTGTTAGTGTATTGTCTCGACTTTGTCTATAGACGATCACACTTAATTGGTATCGGACTTATAGGTTGAAACGAAAAAGCGTGGTGTATTTGGGTACCCTAATAATTTCAATTGGTATCAGAGCAGGCAAACACGAAAAGATCTAACCATTTGTGTTTGGTGCGATCCAACCTATAAGATTTGAATCGGATGGCTGATTCAGTTAATGTACCATAAGATGTTGATATACAGTATTCACAGTATACTCTTCAGAAAGCCGATTTATTTTCATACCCTAATTATCAACTCAATACTATCAGTTCATTTGTTGAACACAACTCAGGGAATACTAACCATGATGAGTTAATAAGAAAACAAACACCTGTGATGCACGATTCACATTCAGATGACTTTGACAATATTAAATTTTTCATAAAGCTTACTGAAAAATATAATCTAAGAGATAAAGTCTATTATCCATTTGTCAAGAAGTTTATCAAAGATACCTTGAAAAAACCTAGGTCTCATGAAAAAACTGCGCTTCAAGAAACTCTTGAAATTCATGAACCATCTGATAGGATGATAATATCATCTATCTTAACAATTCAATTTCAAGATGAGCCTACTCGTTTGTCTCTTCTTGAGTCTGAATCTGACAATTATGATAACTGTCCTAATATCAGAAATGTTTTATTAGTCAAGACGTCTACGTGTAAGACAAGGGTGTGTGATCCTAGTATTCAAGATCTCTTGACTAATAGACGACATCTTGGTTCAAACAGCCTAACCACCTGCAAGAATCAAAAGAGTTTTGTTTCGAAACGTAATCCATTGATTGTTACTCAGTTAATTAAAATTGTTTATAACAGTAGCGAAAAAGATTATTTATCTGAAAAAGACAAAGATCAACTCGAATGCAAACAAACTAATGATTCCAGACCATTTAGTTTTGTTATTGATCTTTTGTCTGATTCAAGATCAAGGAAACAATCTCATCAAAAGATATCTTCATATTCTAAGAAAATACAGGGTCAACCTAAGAGTACTACTCGATCCACGACTCAAAGGGTTTCAAATGACTCTTACAACTCTATTCCCTTTCGACTAGAATTATCTGTTAAATCAGATTCATCAAGTTGTAATCTACATGATTGTGAAATTTATTGTTGGAATTGTTCTAGAAAAGGGAATGTCCAAAAACATCAATCATATCTTATGAAAGCCATTTATTGCTTTGATAGATCTTGTTATATTCGCAATATTGAGCTATTAAAATCTCATGTCAACAACTAACCTTGTTGATTGGAATTTCCTCATAATTGTGCTCAATCTCGGAAAAGTGAGGAAGTTCTCAAAGAGCACAAAGGAACATATGAGATTTGTTTGAAATCCTTAAATGATCTATCTGTATCATGAATAATCTGATTATTTTCTAAAATGGAACCGTCTTCTTTATTTGGAGTAACCTCCTGATATTCTCGGTCCATTTTTGGAAAGTTCATGATAAATATGTACAAGGTATCTTCGGACTTCCTGAATATCAATGTTTCGGAAAAATCTTTAGTGATTTTATTTTCGAATTTAAACATGTCTTCGCCGGTTTTAACATCAAATAAAATACTAACTTATTTTGTTATTTCGAAAAAACTTGGAAACCAAGTTTTATTTGATATTTAAGACTTATTGAAAAACGTTTCTTTTGTACAATAAGAATACGGTTCAAAATGGGTGAAGAAACTATTGATATCAACTCTCAACTACAAAATCTTGAAACTTATCTTCCAACCGAGATTAAGTGCTACTTTTCAAGAGAACATAAGAGAAATAAATTATCTCTTGAACTCATGTTTATGCTTATGCGAGACCATGAAATTGCTCGTGATCAGCTAAAAGCTTCTGTAAAAATGAGGAATATAATGGCTTGAGTCAAAACTTCTGAAGATGATTGCAGATCTAAATCTTTTGAAGAGACAATTCAATCAAATGAAAGAAAATAGGAAGCTCAAAAATTCAAACACTAAAGAATCTTCGGTGATCAAGAAAATTACCTCTAAGGATTAAGTTAGTTGTTGTAATACTTAATCCTAAGAATAGACTAATCAATTGTTGATTTATTTCAATGCTTGTGTAAAGTCTATTCAAAACTATCAATAAGATGAATGATTAAGCTCTTACTTAGATCTTTTGTATCATTCTTTATGGTAGTTTCGATTGTATAGCTTGTTGTGAATGTGTATCTTTTATGCTTTTCTTTCGGTTATGAGACGTTATTCCGGTTTGACTAACCCTAATTTCCGGTATCATATTATGGTGATCTCTTATGATTTGTGTGACTTTTTGATTTAGCGGGATTAAGTTCTAGCCTTTTTAGGTGGGCTTTATCAAATGATCATGAAGAGATACTGATAAACTCATGTGTGAAAGTCACATTGATTTTATTATCAATTTATGTTTACATAAGTTGTGTATTTACCATAACATACGAGTTTCGGTTTAGGCTTTTACTATTGGCACGTAATAGCTAAAACTGGTTTCAACCTTTCTCTGGTAAAGGTTGTTTTTGTTGTTATTCTTTTGTTTTGCAGGGGAATGATAACTAACAGGGGAATAGTTCTTATTGAACTGGTGCTTAATGATATATCTATGTGGGGAGAGTGGTTGTGGAAATCGAGGGAAGAATCTGCTTTTAATCTTTCCTGATATGAAAACTAAGTTAATTCTGATCTTAGTTTGTCATGTCGAAGCATAAGATACGATTTTTTGTGTTAGTTAATCGTATATCCTGTTAAGAAAAGCTTGATTTTATTGCATATATTTTGCTTTTGCTTAACGAAATACGGTGCAATTGTTATATTTTCATTATGATTGTATGGATTGATTATGTGATTCGATTATTTCCGGTTAAGAAAAATTATGTCAATTCTATTTTTGACTTATTGAATTGGTATCTATTTTGATTTGAGTGGTATCAACTGTTTTTGCTTAACGAAATAGGGATCATTTGTTTTAGTCTCTTTGATTCCTGATAAGAGTAACTAAGTTAGTTCTGATCTTAGTTCAGACTTGTCAAATATAGGATCATTTGTCCATACAGGTTGTCGAACAAAAAAATTGGTAGTATACTTGGTACCCTCTCCTTTTGAATTGGTATCAGGGAAGGCAAACACTGTTAGACCTAACAAGTTTGTGTTTTCGACGATCTGAGTCTATGGAAAAGAGTTCAATCTCTATTAACAACCACCATCCTTCGAACAAATTAGTTTTGTTGGAAAATAGCTATGAGATCCTTCTTGCAAGCTCGAGATTTCCAAACACGGGTTCTTGTTGTAAAGGGGCCAGTATGTTCTGCCAACAATTAAGAAGACGAAAGAACTATTGAAAAAAAACATAATTGTATATGGCGAAGGTGAAATCAGTGCCACAAAGCATAATTATGATGGTTTAAATCTTATCATTCATTCCATGAGCCAAGATTTTCAATATCACGTGTCTACGTGCACTACTTCGAAGCAAGCTTGGGATATCTTGCGACCGTATTTGAAGGGGATACCTCAGAGAATGAAGCAAGGCTTCAAAACCTAACTTTGGGTCGGGAAAATCTTCGTATGGATGTCGAAGATTCGTTTGACTAATTCAATCACAAATTATATGAGATAGTGAATGCCTATCATGTGTTAGGTATGACTATTTCCGAAAGGGATATTGTGACGAAATTTCTGAGATCTTTGCCCGCTCGATACGAGTCTAAGATACATGTCATCACTAGTAAAAACGATCTTATAACACATTCCAAAAGTATTCTCATTGGATAGTTAAAGATCTTTGATTACGAGCAGCGCATGGCTAAAGAAAAGTTTCTTCTCTTGAAACCGTGACCAGATCAAGTCCTCCTCCTCCAAGGTTCGGTTTATCATGGGTTGATGAGTGTTGTGACAATCATAACGAAATAGACACCAAGAAAGAAGATCTTTGGGCTAATGACACTAAACTGCCATATGAATGCAGGGGATTCTGGAAAAGCATTCAAAAAGGGAGACTAATCCTTGAGCAGTTCTTTAAATCTAACATATGCGATGGAACTGGAAATAAGGTTTGGAAAGATAAATGGAAAGGTAACATTCCACTGAATCTATCATTTCCAATAGTGTTCAAGATATGGGAGAATAGTAATTAGAGTGTTTCCTATTTGACAGTTATTTTGGTAGTCTGGTGAGGGTTATGACCATAACTGTTTTGGTATTTCTGATTTCTTTTTAATAAAACTTTAACCCTTTTCCTCAAAATCAAAAAACAAAATAAAAACAAACAAACTAGTTTTGTTGAATTGAGTATCGCCTCGGCTAACAAAGACACAAAGAAGAAGCAACTAAAGTTTGAAAACCATCCCTAATACTTTTTCTCTATTAGGCACTGGTCAGGAAAAATCAACTAGTAACGTTGGTAAAGGTAAATAAAAATATGTTTTCTATCATATGTACTTTGAAGTTTGAATTCAGTAATGGGATCCTCGATAAACAGGTAGATAGGGGGGATTAAGTCCAACAAAAGTAGAAAAGGGAATTACTTGTGGTAGTTCTCCAAATTTGCAATTGTGTTGTCTTTCAAAATAATCTTGGTGTTTAATCGAAAAATCATCTAATATGAGTCCTCCTTGAGTTTCATACTCTATTCTCCGTTCGATTAACAAAAAGTAATGATCTTTTCACCGTAGAATATAGATGAACGTTGACAACAAACTATAACCCATAGTAAAATAATTTTTGAATTTCAACACAAATTATAACTAATCAAGAGTAACACTTACTCGTATGTTCACTCTCCACCGCCTCCTCTGAGAAAACCCTAATGGTAAAATCAACCAGGAAAATCCCCCTTCTTCTCAGCTAAGCTTTCTCTCCACCGGCCCTAAGGATGTTTTAGGCTAATGGGTAGCTTAGATCTGTGGTTCGATCATGATTTTCTTAGAGTTTTTTTCGTTTTAATGGATTGGGTTCTCTGTTGCTGCTTTGGTTTACCTTTGATGACCTCTTGCTTGGATCTGATGATGATATCGTGGTCTATGCTTCATCAAAATATTCTTCTCCGCTGCTCATCTGTTTTCATCCCTATCAGGTATATCTATTCTCCAACCAACTAGACCCAAATCAATAGTTTAGATCCCTAATTAACAGTTGCATATCCTTATCTTTCAACCCTGTTCAGAGATTTTTTTCACTCAATGATGCTATTCCCATTTTTCAGGGAGATGTTTAAACCTCGTATACCCATAGTTGCTATCAATTTTTGTTTGTCAGATCTATCTTGGTTTGTGGTTTTTAGTTTTAATTTTTATGCCTGCTAATTGAGCTATGATGAGTTTATCAATTGGTTGTTTGTTGCTGCAAAATTTTAAAAAGAAAAATAAAAAAAAGTTCGGTTGTTTTTTCTGTTTTTTCTCTTTACATCCAGTTTGTGGACTAGTAGAGTCTCATGGCTAACCTTCAAAATTGTTCTATGTAAGGCAAGTTTTTCTTTGTTTACCCTTCGTGATGTTTCAATTTAGGGAGTGTGCTCTTCTTCTGTAGAGTATGTAGTTTGAATTGATAGATGGTCATCTTTTGTGACCCTTTAATTCATTTTTCTGAATTTGCCTTGTTTGCCTAGTTGGTATTTCCCGTTTGTTTGTCTATGAAGACGATTGATTTGTTCTTTATTAGACTTGATTTGAACTTTTTCCGATCTGGTTTAAGTGAAAGAATCAAGAGTGTTTCTTGATTTCTTGTTAGTTGCAGCTATGGGCACCTCTCTTATAACATCTCTTACTTCCCCAATTCATGAGAATTGCATTCACCTACACAATCAATTTCCTGAACTTTTGTTGTAAATTAGTTTCATTGCGGCAGATTAAGATCCAATACATCCATATTTCTATGATTATTCATCCAACCATCTCCTCAGAGCCAGCTTTAAACCTTATTGAAGCTGAAAATTCTGAACATCTACGTCAACAAATATTCGAAGAATCCTCCTATATTGGTAATGAACATTATCATTTTCAGAAACTTCATTGCAGATTCTATGTTTCTAAAACCACAGACTAACAAGCTTCTTTTATGCCTTATGATGCATCTCTATTGGCCGGTGGATTTAATCCAAACTTTATTAACTGAATTACAACTACAGTATAATAGCGTTTTATTTCTGTATTGCTAGTATTGTTTTAGGCATAGTACAAATTAAGGTTCCTAGCAGCTGTATCACTAATAGGTAACTGTTTGTTTAGTTCTTGCAGTATACATCTCAAGGAAATTTGTATTCCCTTTTCTAGTTTTATATCTTTGTTTAATCTAGTCGAGTCTGTAATTTTGCTTCTATATTTCAGTTTTTAGTAACCTTGTAATAGAAATATTAGCATTGTTAGCATTAATCCTCCAAGAGCAGAGGTTGGTTTCTACTTCAAGACATAATCAAAATTATAGACTCAGTTTGAAGTGATGAATCAAGCCGAAAATCAAAGGAGGAGAAATATATCACCTGGGCAGTTCACTTCAGCAACAAGATACAAAGGCATGTCTAGCAACTTCAATCAATTTCATCGAACACCTCTACCGCCATCTAAGTTCCCATGGACACTTCTATGTCCACCAAAAGTACAGCTTTTCTTGTGGAAAGCATTGACCGAAGGCCTTTCGACCTTCGACACCAACATCCCCCCTCGATGCGACTCCGAACCGAAGACTGCTATTCTCTTCCAATATCATGTTGATGTAGATTCATGGCGTATCATCTTAATTGTAACCGATGAATCTTGGGGTATTTTATACCTTCAAGTAACTGTACCTTAATTAGTAGCTTAATAACTGTACCTTAACTCGTATGTTCAAGATATACATTATCACTAACTGATGATGTACTTTTTTATATTAAATTACCTAGACTAATTGATTTAATATTCTCATTGTTGTCATGGAAATCATAAAGATGCTAATATACTACTAATGAAAAAAGCTTCATAGATTCAAAAAGAGTTACTCACTGACCGGAGGCTTTGTCACAAAGATCGGCACTAACAAGTGCTCTTTCAGCCTATTTTTGTGCATCTTGCACTGATAGCCAAGGATCAGATGGCATTTCATTTAGCACATACGAAACATACACTTCCCCACTACCCATAGTATAGAAGATCTCTCCTTTAATAGATTCTGAAAGAGGTTGCACAGAGTCTATAAATGGAAATTGATCGGATTGCGTTTAAACATGAAACACACAATTTTTCGATTAGTATTTTAACTTGGGAGAAATGAAAAATCAAAATAAAATAAAATAAAATAAAATATTGTATTAGCTAATACCACGTCCCTTGCTTCAAAACCTCCTATAATCATGTTCCAATCTCTGTGTGGACATGATCTATTAAAAGATTTTATGGCCCTCAAAAGATCAGTAGGATACTTGAGATTCTCTAAGATAAAAAAATTCTTTGGCTGCATTGCTATCTATAGAGAGTCCATCTATCATTACATAAAGTCCATCAAAAACATGTATCTTTATTTCATGTAGGTTAAACACTCTTTGTTTACAAGTTGCTTTGCCATCTGAGGCCAAAACAACAAAATCGGGTTGTTTCAAACCAACAAGAGTCATCCCTCAAATTTCACCTGTGATACGAAATGGAAATCACCTAAAATATGTTAGAAATGATTGCGGATTGACAAATACACCAAAAATAAAATTAACATAATATAATTAGTGGAAACACTATCAAATGATAAATTCCAAAGTTAAGTTACAGTTAGCATTGCATTGCATGTACATGAGATCTAACAAGTTGATACAAACCAAAGAAGATGAAAAGGTTGAATTTTTTTGTATTCTCTTCATCTTTAATTTAACGAAATGCCAAAAAAAAAGTCAGTAACATTGGCCAGCACTGTTTTGATCGCAAATATTTTTATGTTATTCTTTATTATTAACGAGTTCAAGAATGATACTGTGAAATATAGGTCAACAAAAAATAATTTTATGTTATGTTAATATCGGCTAACATTTAAATAAATAAATAAACTAATATATAAAATGAAATTCAAGAGTGACATTGTAATATGGGTTAAAACCAAAGCAATATTACTCTTTCTTATTTTCTCAAACAAAAAATATTACATTTTAGTGTTAATTCTATTTCTATATTTAGTTTTAACGAATAAGAAATATTTTCAAAATTAATTAGTATAAATGTACATGGTAACTACATGGATCTCTTATCGGGTTTTGTTATAATTTATTTTCCTTTTTTTTTTTAATACTCGTATAGTTAAACACATATGGTATTATTATATAATCTTGATATGTTGATTACTTAGGGAAAACAATTGGTGTTAAAAAGACTAGATGATATAACAAGTTTATTGCGTTAAGACTTAAGACATAGTTTTTGTTTGGCCATAACATCAATCAGCTTCTTTAATTTAGCAACTTGCTAGATATAATTTTAATTAGATTTCGGTCTTTTAAAAGAATTTGGTTTACTAAGATCTCTATTTCACTATCCAAAACCCTTAAGTAATTATATGTCTATGTAATACTGCCAATGTCTCTAAAATATAACTATGAGGTGGTGTTTTGGGTTCCTTGATATTGTTTCCCCATTCATGTTCGTATGTGAGATGACTCTTTGGCCAATTAGCTTCTTTTTAATATTGTCGAGTTAACCATAATAAGTATGAAGTTGTTATCTGACAGTATGTGGTTATTTTATTTTTCAGGGGGTGCAACTGGTGTAATTATTCCTGACAAAAATATGTACTAATCTTTATTAAATACGGTTTCGGGATGACCAAAACTAATGTTTAATTTTCATGTTTTGCCGCAATATTGCTTCTCTGACCTTTAGTGGAGGTAAGTTCAACCCACATTTCCCCCTAAAATAGATATGGTTAAGTTTCATTGCATAACTATCGAAATTTCAGTAAACTTAGACGTGAAAATATTGTTTTTGTTTTGAATTTCTTGTATAGTCTGCATTAATTTGAGATGAATCGTTTAATAGTGGACTATCAATTTTTATATGAAACATTATTGTCATGCTTTTTTTTTTTTAATCTCAAATCCTAAATATTCTTTAAACGAGAATGCAAATTTATGGCCGAAAACGAAGGAAAAACGTAAGGTGGAAAGGTTTGAACATCTGAGATGTTATACATAGTATAATGAGCTCCTAACCACTCCACCATGATGTTTGTTGTTGCATGTACTTAACTTATTTTAATACTATACCATACAACATAAATTTGGTAAGCATATATGATGAATGTTTCATATGATCCATGCTAAACTAAACAATCGCAAAAGTTAAACATGAATTTCTAATTCCCAGTTCAATATCCAATTCTAAATTAAAAAAATAAAAAACGAGTCGTGTCAATCAAAAGAAACTGAAACTCTTAAGAAAAGCTAGAGCAATACCGAAATTTGCTCGAGTTGAAATCTGGTTCTTCTTTGTATTTTCAAGTTAGTTATATTTATTAAAATGATTGAGCAATGTATATCGATTGTCTCAACATTTATCCTGCTTAATGAATCTCCTGG
This sequence comes from Papaver atlanticum, assembly GCA_023531105.1. Classification (NCBI taxonomy): domain Eukaryota; kingdom Viridiplantae; phylum Streptophyta; class Magnoliopsida; order Ranunculales; family Papaveraceae; genus Papaver; species Papaver atlanticum. The sequence goes on from JAJJMB010010439.1 coordinate 1,553,796, forward strand.
TAAGGTGTATTTATCTCAAAGAGGCTTGAGACAGGGGTATCCCCTGTCTCCATATCTGTTCATACTAATTATGGAATGTTTTTAAGGTCTCTAAACCAAGCAGAACAGGAAGGGATTGTTCATGCATTGCAACCAGCTAAAAAGTGTCATTATATTTCACATTTGTTCTTTGTTGATAACTGTTTGATTTTTATAAAAGCAAGAACTAGATATGCTAGGAAACTGGCCACTATAATTTATGAATCCAGTAAGTAATCTGGTCAAAGCTGTGGATTTTGAAAAATATGATGTTGCTTTCAGTTACAAGGTTCCTCCAAATGTGAAATTTGATATTGCTAATATCTTGCAAATTTGAAGAATCGCTTTGCAGGAAAAGTATCTTGGAGTACCCGTGCTATTATGAAAGAGCAGTCTAATTATTTTAATCACCCTGTGGATAATTTTAGTTATAGACTTGCAACTTGGAAATTTGAATTTGTAGCTCAACCAGGTAAAATTATCCTCACTCAAATTGTTTTAGGTACTATGGACAATTACCATCTTGCAGTTTTCCAAATGCCACGGAGTATGTTATCTGATATTGATTCCTTTTAAAGAAATTTTAAGTGGGGGAAAAAACAAAATGGGAAAGGCATGTACATGAAAGGATACGGTCTGACGTGGCTTTTCCAAAGGAATTCGGCGGTCTGAACATTAGAATAACTCAAATTTTAAACCAAGCCCTCGTGGAAAAACTTACTTTAAGAATAATTGATCAACATAATGCTCCGTGGGTTAGAGTTTGTTAGAGCACTGCTGAGTCGGAATCGCAAGTTTTGTTATCTCAAGCTTGTTTCCAATGTTAGATGCACAAAATTATATCTTGATTTCTAGTATACTAAAGTCAAGTCTCGAACTAGGTTTAGAGGTTGACAGTTGAGTATTAGACATCACTGAATAACCTCGAAGATTGAAGACTGAAGATCAAACGAGGATATTTGGAGAACTTCATCAACAAGGGGTATGTGAAGACTGAACCATGCTATTTACTCACATGAATTATCATTCTATATATATGATACTATGTCATTATGACTTCTAGTAGATTAAATATTGCAAAGAAGAAATTTTGATTCAAGATTGTGTTGTTAAACGTCTCGAAATATGATTCAAGCAATGGATGTTCGTAGGTCCATGGCATGGATCATTTGAAAATTTCTGAAGCATAATAGTTTGTATCCATGGCATTTGAGAATATTTCAAACCATCAAAATAGAGTTTTCAGAACTTACTAAAATATGGATTCAGGGTAGGTACACGTACCTAGTACGCATACCATAGATATCTGAGTTTTTAGAATATAGTTAGGTACACGTACCTAGTACGCGTACTATTAAGGTTTTGAGTTCATGAATGGGAACAATACCAATACCTAGTACGCGTACTGTAAACGATTTGAGTTCGTGAATGGCCTAGCGGTATGCATACCAAGTACGCGTATTGTTGGTCCGTGAATTCACGAACTGGTCATAGGTACGCATATCGTTTCGCATACCTACCCGGTACAAATCACGCAGATGATTACAGACTATTTTCCTGAATATGTTTAACATTGCTACGACTCTCATAAACACCTCTAAGACATCATTGATCACTAAAACACTTTGTGTATGTGCATCACGATTTAAATCTTAAGTGAACACGATATTGCTTATAAGTTCGAAAGGCATATTTTCCAAGAACTATCATTGTACACGGTTCAAGTACCTGGACCACAGTGTATATTCTTCTATGTGATTTTAAGAAAAACTTCTCACACGCTTACATGGAATCCTAACTAGAGTTTCATCTAAATAGAGAAAGTGGTTGCTTGAATCTCAAGATTATCTTAGCTTGAATTCGGAGTAACCCTCAGTCTTGAAAGTCTTTAAATAGTGAGACTCAAACACCTGTAAAAATCAATCTGTGACACTTCTGTGTCCTAGTTTTTTACTAGGGTCGTCCTCTATTGACCTAGGTTTCCTCTGAGAAACATAATTAGGTTTACGACTTAAAGACTTCACTTAGGGATTCGTGAATTGATAAACGCATTATTGTGTCTAATATGTCTCAATTGTATATATTGTTAGTGTTCGATTTTGTATTTATTTTGTTATTTTATGTCTTTGTAGGTATTTTTAGAGAAATAAGCTCTTGCGGCGAAATTGGCTCGTTAAGTGGTGCTTTACACCCCAGGATAGAATAATAAAGGCACCCCAGAAATGCACCGGAAGCACCCCAGAAATACACCGGAGGAACCCCGAAAAAATGTTGGAAACACCCCATAAAAAGTGTTAAAGGCACCCACCAAAATTACTAAAGGCACCCTGAAAATGGATAAGGGCACCCCCAAGGCAGCCGAGCTGTTAAAGGCACCCGCATTTTGGATTCAGGGCACTTCACCTTCATCGTTTGAAAAGAAAATTTTGGCGGGAATTCTGAATTCAAATTTTCAGTTCCTGCGTATTTGATGTTTGATATTTTGAGGAAGATTCAGTCGGATTTTCATCTTGTTTCGGATATGTACCAGCCTGTTAGATCACAACAGAGGTGGTAAGTGCATTCATTTCAATTAAATCACAGAATCTCATCAAACAGAGGGTGTTTTATTCTCGGAATATATTTTTGAAATATTTTGGAAGACACTCATTGATTGGAAGATATATTATCCTGGAATGTTATTCTGCATTGACTGAGGGATATTTGAAGCGTAAAGAGATAAACAGAACAATTCATGTCACGCAGAGAAAGAAAATAAGAAATTATTCCCGAGAATAATTTTTCTTTACTGTGAAGATTGTTAGGAGTAATTGACGAGATTTGGAGGAGCTTCTGGGTTATAAATAGCTTCTGGGATGTAGAGGAAAGGGGTAGAGAGAATTGGGAGACGTTTAGAGCATAAAAAAATCGAGAAAAAAAAAGTTACAGGAAAAATAAGTTTTCTGCTGGTGAAGAAGGTACGAAGAACATAAGACCCTTCAAGACCGTCGTTCTTCAACAGTGCCAGTGACGGTATTCCTGTATCGTTTTCTGTAACAATTGATTTTGTAACAAATATAAGTGTTACAGAACCCGATTTTATTCATTTTTCTCCCATTTCATCATTTGTGAACCATTTTTGAGCATTAATAAAGATGAATTTTGAGCATGTTTCCATGATAATGATGAGCTAATTCTCGCGTAATCAAGGCACGGAGGAAGCTATTTATGCATGAATAATTGGTAACCATTCTATTTTTCTCTAATTTATATTTTATAATTCACTCAATCAATCCTTTGTAGAATTTTAATTGCTTGCATAATTTTTCCTAATTAGTTGTGATTCAATTAGATAGGTTATGCTTTGGTTAGATAATCTATGCTTAAGGGATACAATTAATGTTTGAGAATATGCTTGATAATTTGTGAATTAAGAAAAAGAAATTTTAAAAATAATTAGAGTTTTGGAATCTTTATCATCATTTATTCATGTGTAATAGTGGAATCTAGTGTCTTGGTTATTTTCACTCTAAAAAAAAACAAATTTGGATTAAAATTTTCTCTACTTTTAGTTTAAATTAATCTAGCTTTCACAAGTCTTACGAACTCATTCTTACCACTATC